>CM056058.1:75620055-76117555 GCA_029574335.1 Rana kukunoris | reverse complement strand
ACTTCCCCAACTGTATTGGAGCCTTGGACGGAAAACATATCCGAGTAATATTTCAGGTTTAATAAAGGATTACATGTTTTGTCGAAAAAGATATTTTGTCAAAAGTTTACATTTCTTATACTGTTATTAATTGTTTTAACAGATCGCTTCAACGTTGCAGGAGTTTGTTCTAACAAACATTAAAATAATCTTGAAATTTCTCTTAAAAAGGAATAGTCTGTGAACTTAATAGATTATATATATTGGATTAAAAAAAGGACAAGTATATGCAAATCTATATCTATATATATAAAAAATGTGTATGTATATATATATATATATATATATATATATATATATATATATATATATATATTTTTGGTGTACACATATATTTATATATAATTATATAAATATAAAAAATATATATATATTTACTTATTAAAATACTAAAATAAAATAATAAAATATATATATTTATATTATTTATATAATTATATATAAATATATATGTACACACATAATAATATATGTATATATATATACAGAATATATATATACATACTAAATATAATTTTATATATATATATATATATATATATATATATATATATATATATATATATATATTGTACAGGACGCCAGGGATGGGTCCTGGATGGACGCTACATAGCGCCAATTTTTGGAATCTGGTCCCTTTAAGCACTGGTTCAGGAGGTCACCCAAAGGGGGTGAGAGGTTCCGGACAGATAAAATGGATCCAGAGAGGACGGGCTTAAAGTCCTCTCTGTCTTCTTTTAATGATATTTGGGGGTCCGGGATTTCCGAGGCTCTGAAGTGACAATTGGGAGGGAAGAGAGCCTCCCCTTCTGACCCCTGGCTTCAGGCACACAAGGGGTTAACCACTTCCAGGAAGTGAGTTAAACGGAAAGGAAGTCCTGACAGAGGGTGGAGTCGTTTTGGAAGTGAAGCTGTGTCTGCAGGGAAGGACTGGAGGACTTCTTACTAAAACGTATGTGCCTTTCTTTTGGTTGTTTTGCTGTGCTGAAGAGAGACTTATCTAATTTATGCTGGAAACAAGCAGGACTTTTGTTGTGACATTTTTGTGCTGAAGAAAGCATTATTTTGTTTTGTTTTGTTTTGGTCGTCAATAAAGACCCTTTGCTTTACTGACACGGTTTATGCACTTGTCTCGCTGAGCTAAAGAACCCCCAAAGTTCACAACTGGTGGAGAATGCGGGGAAAGTGCATTTGCAGGCGCAAAAACCGTTTAAAAACTGACATTTAAAGAGACAGTGTACTTATGGCATGTCTTGGGTGAAGTCAGCCCAGACATTACAAACAGCACGCAACGACATATAAGAGGTCATTAGGGCTTTGGCACAAGCCACCGTGACCCAGCAGCAAGCCACCGTGACCCAGCAGCAAGCGTCAGCGGACGCCTACCGTCGCCATGAGGAAGCGATGGCTCAGCAGCAGCAGGCCCTGGCACAGGCTATAGCTGCGCAGCAGGAAAACACACGGCTGCTAGCCGCCCAGTTTACAGCCCAGCAGGAGTCCACTTAAGCACAGTTGGCTGCCTTGCAGGAGGCAGTACAGCGGCTGGCTCAGGGACAAGAGCAATCGGCCGTTGCCGTTAGCAACCCAGTGTCTGTTAGAGCCAGCCATTTCTTGCAAAAACACCCAGTGATGACGTGGAAGCCTTTCTGACCACCTTTGAAAGGATAGCAGAGAGAGAAGCATGGCCCCGGGACCAATGGGCCGGCATTATCTCCCCTTTTCTCACTGGTGACCCACAAAAGGCCTATTTTGACCTCCCAGCTGAGCACATCAAAGACTATGAACGTCTAAAAGCCAAGATCCTGGCCCGCCTGGGGGTGACCACAGCTGTCCGGGCTCAGAGGGTGCATCGCTGGCGGTACAAATCGGACCAACCACCCAGGTCCCAAATGCACAAACTAAATTCAGTTAGTTAAAAAATGGCTGCAGCCGGAGAAGTTGTCAGGTCCACAAATGGTGGAACGGGTGGTGATGGACTGGTACCTACGATCCCTACCAGATGACCTACAACGCTGGGTAAGCCATGGAAACCCTACTAACGCTGACCAGCTGGTCGAGCTGGTCGAACGGTACACCGTGGTGGAGGACCTGCTTGGGCCTGCCAAGCGTCGGGAACTCATGCCAAGGACACCCAGACCAGCCACTACCCCGAGGAGAGAAGCCTGGCCAGATGTTGGCGTCCACAGATCTACACCGTCTGCCATAGAACCACGGAGGTCGGTTCCTGTGCCAAAGATGGGAGACATTCAGTGTTGGCGATGTCGGTCCTGGGGGCATACTCGGGCACAGTGCCCGCTCCAGGAGGAGCCTATGGATTGCGGGGCTGCCCGAAGAAGCTCTTTCTATGCGCAAAAAGCGTGTGCCACGCATCTTGACCTGACTTCTGGACAGTTCGAGTGTGAAGTGTGGGTAAACCACCTTCCGGCCAGGGCTCTACTGGACTCTGGTAGCATGGTCACACTGGTACATGCCCGGGTACTTGGAAGGATTGGTCCAGTAACTAAGACCCTACGGGTAGTGTGTATCCATGGGGACACCAAGGAGTACCCCTTGGTCCCAGTAACTGTGTCCTATGGTCAAACCTCGATTACCCAGGAGGTTGTGGTGGTAAAAAGCCTGATACATGATATCATAGTGGGGCGGGACTGTCCAATATTTTTGGAATTATGGAACCAGGTACAGACGGGTCTGCCAGGAGAACTAAGGACACTGGGTTCGGAAGGGACAGAGTCTGGGGGATCCGGGCCTGAAACCTCCACAACACACCCCTGTAATGTAGAGAGACTTGTTAGTGATAATGACATTGCAGAAAATCTTAGTTCTAATAATATTAGTCCGGTGTCTGGTCTGAAAACCGAGTTGACCTCTGAGGGGGGGAAGTCTCCCCGTTACAAGTCATGCTGGGGGAGGATGACGAGGAGCTTACCCCGGTTGAGGAGGGTGAGGGGGAAACATCCCAAAGGCCAGTGCATCCAGACATGGACGTACCCAGGGGTGCGTTTGGCACCGCCCAGTTACAGGACCCTACCCTGGTCAATGCTCGAGAGCAGGTTTCTGTCATTGATGGGGTTTCACAGATACCAGATGCAGACCAGAGTTTTCCTCATTTTGCATTAAAGGGGGACCTAGTCTATCGTATGGTTGAGAGCTGAGGGGAACCCATAGAACAGTTGCTGGTCCCTCAACCTTATAGGCGGATGCTCCTTGATCTAGCCCACAACGATGCACTAGGAGGACACCTGGGGGTGGAGAAAACGGAGGCCAGGATAACCCACCGGTTTTACTGGCCAGGGGTGAAGGCTGAGGTTAAAAGATATTGTGAGTCTTGTCCTGTTTGCCAGTTAACTGCCCCGGTGCCTCGCTATAGAAACCCCCTAGTACCCTTGGCAATTATTGAGGTCCCGTTTGAGCGGATCGCTATGGATCTTGTAGGACCCCTGGTAAAGTCAGCAAGGGGGCACCAATACATATTGGTCATCCTGGACTACGCCACTAGATACCCAGAAGCAGTCCCGTTGAGAAAAACGTCCTCTAAGGCCATTGCCCGGGAGCTATTTCAAATGTTCTCACGAACTGGGTTCCCCAAGGAAATATTAACGGATCAGGGCACCCCTTTTATGTCAAAGGTGATGGCGGACTTGTGCAGGCTGTTTCAGATTAAGCAGCTGCGGACGTCCGTCTATCACCCGCAGACCGATGGCCTAGTTGAGAGGTTTAACAAAACTCTGAAGTCTATGTTAAAAAGAGTCGTCCAGAAAGACGGGAAAGATTGGGATATGTTGCTCCCTGCCCTATTGTTCGCTATCCGGGAGGTACCACAGGCATCCACGGGTTTCTCACCATTTGAGCTAGTGTACAGACGGAGGCCCCAGGGGTTGCTTGATCTGGTAAAGGAAACATGGGAAAGTGAGTCCTCCCCGCACAAAACCGTGGTGGAACATATTTCTCAAATGCGAGAAAGGGTGGCTAAAGTGATGCCGCTGGTAAGAGAGCACATGCAGAAGGCTCAGGATGCCCAAAGAAGGGTATATAACCGGTCGGCTAAAGTAAGACAGCTCCAAGTAGGTGACAGGGTAGCTGTCCTAATACCAACGGTAGAAAGCAAGTTCTTGGCCAAGTGGCAAGGTCCGTTTGAAATAGTGGAGAAAGTGGGTGAGGTAAACTATAGGGTACACCAACCAGGGAAAAGAAAACCCTACCAAATTTATCACATAAATTTGTTAAAGCTCTGGAAAGACAGAGAACCGGTGTCCGCAGTGGTGGCGGTACAGTCAGGGGACCAGGTAGGGATCGACATGGTGCAGGTTGCAGCTACCCTAACTAGGCCCCAAGCCCAGCAAGTAAAAGAGTTTCTGCAAAGAAATGGGGACATGTTTTCAGGGTTGCCAGGACTCACCAACGTCATCGAGCATGACATTGTGACCGAGCCCAAGGTGACAGTCCGGCTTAAACCCTACCGTATCCCAGAAGCTCACAGGGTGGCGGTGTCTGGAGAGGTGAAAAGGATGCTTGAACTTGGGGTCATCGAAGAGTCGCAGAGCGAGTGGTCCAGTCCGATCGTATTGGTGCCCAAACCCAATGGTACTCTACGCTTCTGCAACAACTTTAGAAAACTCAACGAGGTCTCCAAGTTCGATGCATACCCCATGCCACGGGTAGATGAGCTGATTGAGAGGTTGGGTCCTGCCAGGTACATCACCACACTGGACCTCACAAAAGGTTACTGGCAGATTCCCCTAACCAAAGAGGCCAGAGAGAAAACAGCTTTCTCTACCCCGGAGGGTCATTTCCAGTACAAGAGAATGCTGCCACATTTCAAAGGGCCATGGACAAAACTCTGCGTCCCCACCAACGGTATGCCTCCGTTTACCTGGATGACATTGTCATTTTTAGTACGGATTGGGATTCCCACCTTCCCCGAGTACAGGCAGTGGTAGACTCCTTGAGAAGGGCAGGGTTCACCATCAATCCGGAGAAGTGTGCGGTTGGGGTGGAGGAAGCCAAGTATCTTGGATACATTGTAGGTAGAGGGTTAGTGAAGCCCCAAATGAGCAAAGTAGAGGCTATACAGGGCTGGCCCCGCCCCCTAACAAATAAACAGGTCAGAGCGTTTTTAGGCCTAGTTGGGTACTACAGGAGGTTTGTCCCCAACTTCGCCACCATTGCGGCACCTCTGACTGACCTCACCAAAGGCCGAAAGTCCGTCATGATCAAATGGAATGCCGAGGCTGAAAAGGCATTTCAAATGCTTAAGACGGCACTGTGCCAGGACCCGGTGCTTGTAGCGCCGGACTTTTCTAAGGACTTTATAGTGCAGACAGATGCCTCAAGTGAAGGGCTAGGAGCAGTTCTGTCTCAAGAAATCAACGGAGAGGAGCATCCAATAGTTTTCCTTAGTAGGAAACTGACGCCAGCTTAGAAAAACTATGCGGTGGTGGAACGCGAATGTCTTGCCATCAAGTGGGCTTTGGACTCCCTACGGTATTTTCTCCTAGGCAGGAAGTTACGCCTCATATCAGACCATGCTCCTCTTACGTGGATGAGACAGAACAAGCACACCAATGCCAGGGTAACTAGGTGGTTTCTGTCTCTGCAGGAGTTCAACTTTGTGGTGGAGCACAGACCCGGGAAACAGCATCAGAATGCCGATGCCCTCTCCCGAGTCCACTGTATGATGGCGAGTGGTGCCTCCAACACCTCCGCGTTGAGGCAGAGGGGGGGGATATGTACAGGACGCCAGGGATGGGTCCTGGATGGACGCTACATAGCGCCAATTTTTGGAATCTGGTCCCTTTAAGCACTGGTTCAGGAGGTCACCCAAAGGGGGTGAGAGGTTCCGGACAGATAAAATGGATCCAGAGAGGACGGACTTAAAGTCCTCTCTGTCTTCTTTTAATGATATTTGGGGGTCCAGGATTTCGGAGGCTCTGAGGCGACAATTGGGAGGGAAGAGAGCCCCCCCTTCTGACCCCTGGCTTCAGGCACACAAGGGGTTAACCACTTCCAGGAAGTGAGTTAAAAGGAAAGGAAGTCCTGACAGAGGGTGGAGTAGTTTTGGAAGTGAAGCTGTGTCTGCAGGGAAGGACTGGAGGACTTCTTACTAAAACGTATGTGCCTTTCTTTTGGTTGTTTTGCTGTGCTGAAGAGAGACTTATCTAATTTATGCTGGAAACAAGCAGGACTTTTGTTGTGACATTTTTGTGCTGAAGAAAGCATTATTTTGTTTTGTATTGTTTTGGTCGCCAATAAAGACCCTTTGCTTTACTGACACGGTTTATGCACTTGTCTCGCTGAGCTAAAGAACCCCCAAAGTTCACAATATATATATATATATATATTTAGATAAAAAAATACAAAGTATAACATTAATTATAAATATTAATTATTCATTGACAGGACACAAAAATTTGAAAAAGTTTTTCTTTATTAAATATCAAATATTTAACAACATGAAAATATTGAAATACTATAATATTATAACTGTTTCTTAAATTTTCTGAAAAAAATATATAAAATATGTAAACAAAGTCATAGTAAAATCAAGTGCATTTTTTTTAAATAAAAAAATGTAAACCAAAAAATGAACAAAGTGCAAAATATACCCCAAAAAAATACTAGGTGGCAGTTCCAAAGAGATCTGCATGGGCGCAGCGTATTGGGATATACGCTACGCCGCTGTAATTTAAATTTTCTAAGTTTGAATCTCCAAAGAATTTACGTCATAAGTTACGGTGGCGTAGTGTATCTCCAGTGGCGTTAGGGCGCATAATTCAAATAGGCGATTAGGGGGCGTGTTTCATTTAAATTAAGCTTGTCCCTGCGCCGAATTAACTGCGTATGCGCCATCCCTAAATTTTCCGCCGTGCATTGCGCGAAAAAAATCTCTATGATGTAATATTTTTAAATTCGACGAGACTTACGTCCATCACGATTCACGGACGATTTTCGCAAATGAAAAAAACAAATTCTAAATAAATGCGGGAACGACGGCCATACTTAATATGGCAGTCTAACTATTATTACACGCAAAACAACAGCTTTAACTATATCTTGGAAAAATGACGACTATAGACAACGTAAGAGAATGCGACGGCCGCGCGAACGTTCGTGGATCGTCGTAAAAAGCTAATTTGCATACCCGACACGGAAAACAACGTGAACGCCATCCGGCGGACATAGAAGAATTGCATCATATATCCGAAGGCGTACAAAGACTTACACTTGTAGGATCTAACCAAAAAGGTGTTGTATCTTGTTTTGAGGATTCAAAACAACAATACGACGCGGGTAATCTGAAAGTACGCCGGGGTATCAGTAGATACCCCGGCGTACTCGTTGTGTGGATCTACCCCTATAATTTTGCTTATAACGTTGCATAAGTTAAAAACGAATCATTGGACATGTCATCAAAATTTGGGGGAATGGGCATCCTTTGCGGGGTGGGTGGCTGAACCATACCCGGTTGGGGAAAGGGAGATGAACTTGTTGAAGTTCTAGCAAATTGAGCTTGTGATCTATGTGTAGTAAACATGGATTGTTGAGGAGCTTGGGCGAATGATGGACCAGCATGTCCTGGTTGATCATTTACCGGTTGCACATTTGCCCGATGGCAAGGCAAGTCCGGTGATGGTCGAGAATGCATTTGGTCCATTCTGCAAGAGGCAATGTAAGAATGAATATTATCCCAACATTGCCTCTCACGTTCAAACTCTAAAGTATCCATAACAAAATATAGACCACGCAAGAAGCAGGTGCGTGGATTGTTTGGGTTGAGGAAGATGTCACTTCTGTTTCTCTCCTGACGTAAATCTTCAAGTAATTTCATTAGATTTTGTTCCACTGGAGATGGAACCTGGTCGTTCTCTTTTTGTCACCGAACCCTTTTTTGGCTGCGCGGTGGTGAGCCAGTGTTACCTTAAACAAATCAAAAAATTAACAAAATGGGATATTCATCATGATTTCATATAACTAAACAGTTTATTCTTTTATAAGTGATAAATTCATCGTTAACGTTATACCTCTGGTGCGACACCACTGGTTTCCAAGTCCTGTGTCATTGTGTCTCCTTGAGTTGTCCCTGAACATTCAGGATTTATTGCCACTTGCTCCGTTTCATTGTCTGTTGCTTGCGGTGGAATTTCCTCTTCGGATATATTAGATGTTGTCCTTCAAAAAAAGTTATCGAATTATAGTTAGCCATGTCAACAGCATAATTTAAAGGGTTAGTGTTTAGGGTTAGCGTTAAGTTTGGCTTTGGGCTAGGGTTAATTTAGGGTTAGGATTAAATTACCATTAGGGTTATGGTTAATTTAGGGTTAGGGTTATTTTAGGGTTAGGATTAATTTAGGGTTTGGTTTAATTTAGGATTATGGATGGGTAGGGTTAAGGATAAGTTTGGGTTAGGGTTAGGGCAGATTTAAGAGTTAGTGTTAAATTGGCAGTAGTGATAGGGTTAATTTAGGGTTAGGGTTATTTAAGTGTTACCGTAAATTTAGGGTTAGGGATGTGTTAGGGTTAGGCTTAAGTTTGGCTAACGGTTATGGCTAAGTTAGGCTTAGGGTTAAATTTGTTTTAGGGTTAATGCAAGGGTTAGGATTTATTTAGGGTTAAGTTAGTATTAGGGTCAAATTAGAATTAAGGTTAACTTAGGGTTAGGGTTAATTTAAGTTTAGTGTTGAATTAGGGTTAGGGGTGGGTTAGGGAGAATTTAGGGTTAGGGTTAAGTTAGGTTCAGGGTTAAGTTAGGATTATGGTTAAGGTTATGTTAGGGTTAAGGTTAGGGTTCAGTAAGGGTTAGAATTCAGTTAGGGTTAGGGTTAAGTTTGGTGTTTGGGATGGGTTAGGGTTAGCGATAAGTTAGGGTTAAAATAACAATAGTGTTTAGGTTGGGGTTAAATTAGAATTATGGTCAGGGTTAATTTAGGGTTAGGGTTCATTTATGTTTCAGGTGTGTTTTCGGCGGGGACGCTGTAACACGGTCCCGCCCCCCCTGGGCTGGCTCATGTGATAGTGGATAGACAGCCAATGTGATCTGTGTTCAGCCAATCACACGAGCCGGTCTAAGGGGGCGGGACCGTAGCGTCACCGCTGAAATCAAAGACCCAGCCAGGCAGCTCAGACAGCAGTGATGCCGCCCTACGTGTGCAGCAGGGGGGCTGCAAATAGAAGAAATCACCTTGCTATATTCCTCTATACAGGCGCTGATCGCTTGCAAGAGGTAAAAGGTTGGAGAATCAAGCATTCAGCGCCTGTATGGAGGAATATAGAAAGCTCATTTCCTCTATATGCACCCTGCTTCTCCTCTTCCACCACACTCTCCAGCTCCCCCACAGTGTTCTCCTCCCCCACCACACTCTCATAGGGCAGGAATCCCGCAAATCAGCCCCCCCATCCGCGTTTCGCGGCACCCCCCCCCCCCACCCGCGATTACCGCGATTTGCGGTAAATACAGTGGTCCCGCGAACCCCCCTTCAAAAACTCAGGCTCAACAACTTCGATCCGAACCCCCCCTCAACAACTTCCATCCAAACCCCCCCCCGCTCAACAACTCCGATCTGCGGAAACCCCCCGCTCAACAACTTTCATCCGAACCCCCCCGCTCAACAACTCCTGTGCGGTGTGATCGGTGCGTTGTGATCAGGGCGGTGTGATCGGTGCGGTGTGATGTGATCGGTGCGCTTTGATCGGTGCGGTGTGATCGGTGTGGTGCGATCGGTGCAGTGTGATCGGTGCAGTGTGATCGGTGCGCTGTGATCGGTGCGCTGTGATCGATGTGATCTGTGCGGTGTGATCTGTGCGGTGTGATCGGTGTGCTGTGATTGGTGTGATCGTTGCGCTGTGATCGGTCCGCGGTGATTGGTGTGATCGGTGCGGTGTGATCTGTGCACTGTGATTGGTGTGATCGGTGCGCTGTGATCGGTGCGCTGTGATCGGTGCGCTGTGATCGGTGTGCTGTGATCGGTGTGATCTGTGCAGTGTGATCTGTGCGATGTGATTGGTGCAGTGTGATCGGTGTGATCGGTGTGATTGTAAATAATAATAATATACACATATTTAAATAAATAATAATATTTCTTAAAAAAAAAAAAAAAAATCATATGTGATTGGTGCAGTGTGATCGGTGCGCTGTGATCTGTGCACTGTGATCGGTGCGCTGTGATCGGTGCGCTGTAATCGGTGCGCTGTAATCGGTGCGCTGTGATCGGTGTGCTGTGATCGGTGTGATCTGTGCAGTGTGATCTTCGCGGTGTGATTGGTGCAGTGTGATCGGTGTGATTGTAAATAATAATAATAATATACACGTATTTAAATAAATAATAATAATATTTCTTAAAAAAAAATTAAAAAAATCATATAAATATATATATAAAGAAATGATAGTATAAAATTTTAAAAAATATAAAAGTAACAATACAAATAAAAAAATACATGTAGAGAAATATATTTAGTTTTACTTACGGTCTGGAGTGCAGAGTATCCCTCAGAAAAGACATGTGGTTTATCAGAGGGTGCTGTTTGTGAACAGCTGTAGAACCACTCCTTTGTGTTACCTGCTCTTTTCTGAAGTCTTTCTTTACTCTGTCATAAAGAGACTTCCATCTATTTCTAAGGCCCCATACACACGAGCGGACAGATTTGTTCAAATCTGTCCATCCGACAGATTTGAACAAATCTGTCTGCTGGGATTTTGGTTTGCTCGCGTGTACACACGAGCAAACCAAAATCCCCGCCAGCAGAGAGCGCGCTGACGTGTCAGTGACGTGGCGGCGACGTTGACGCCGCCACGTCACCGCACCAGGAAGTAAAACACTTCCGCGCATGCGCCGAATCCATTCGGCGGCGGTGCGGCGGCGGTGCGGGACGACATGTCTGCTGGTAAGTGTACTAACCAGCAGACATGTCGGGCGGACGGATTCCCACCCGATAGATTTCAAAGCATGCTTTGAAATCTGTCGGGTGGCCAAATCCATCGGCTCGGCCGTACACACGATCGAATCTGTCTGCTGAAACGGTCCAGCGGCCTAAAACTTTGCACTGTGCAAGGAAAAAAAAATAATTGTCAGTAATTTTAAACAGTTTACATCCCCAACCAAGCCAAGCCCAAAGATGTATCCTTACCTCTATTTTCTTGAATGGATGATCTCAACTGGTCCCAGTCGGTAGTCAGTTGCTTGGCAATGTCATGCCAAGTTCTCTGTTTGGCTACCCTGTCTGAATAGAGTCCATGGGACTTGTCCCATATTTGTGGATAAGCTTGCACCATTTCAATTAGTTGGATTTGAGTAACTCATTGTTGAGATCTGTCTCCTTCAACTTCTATCCAAGAATGAAGATTTTGCTTGGGGAGGTGGCTTGTGGACAAAGGTCAAGACAAGCACATGTCTTGGGGTTGGCTGCTGGCTAGACAGCATGCCAGGCATTCATATGCAAACTAATCACTGATTAGATTATTTGGGCTGAAGGAAATGCAGGTAGACACACAGGGCCAGATTCACAGAGCGATTACGCCGGCGTAACAGGAGATGCGCGGCGTAAGTCTAATTGTGCGCGTGCGTTTCGATGCATGGCATCCCCAGAACGAGGTACGCAAGAAATCTACTTTTTTTTGTCCAGCGTAATTTTGTTAGACAGGCGCATCCGTCCGCGCAAAACTGCGCTAGACAGACCGCTGATTTGCTAGTCAAATATGCTAATGAGGGACTCACAAAAGAACGTTGGGGCAGCGCAGGCTACGCAGTGTGCGCAACAGTAAAATGTCCTGTTTAAAATTAGACCATAGAAAAAGAAAAATCGTCTACATGTCAGATAAAGCAACACTGTTAGTGAGGAGCTCAGCAGTCACACGTGTTACACAACAATCTGTATGCCAACATGCCAGGGGCATCGTCGCGCATAGCTATACTACTGACTTGAGATGAGCAAAGAAGGAGGAGGGCACTGAGGAGGGCACGGGATTTTTTTTTTTTTTACTTTTTTTTTGCTTATATAAACTTAACCATTTAATCTAATCTAATACAATATTCTAATCTGATACAAGCCCCTCACTATTCACTTGATATATCACACATGCATAGACATCTATGGCATGAGTGATTCTGAGGTGTATCGCTTCTTCAGATTCACCCCTCGTGCCATCATGGAATTAACCACAACCCTGCAGGAGGACATCACCAGCCCAACACATGACACTACCCATGACACCCATGACAGCTACATATACAATCAGAGCCCCATCCCCACAGATTGCGAACAGAACATGTATGGGGACAGCTGGATGGTTGGTGAGTGACATGGGTGACAGGCATGACTGCCCCCCCCCCCCCCCCCATGATGCACACATCACAAGGGGCACATGCACGACTAACATCCTCCTGTCTTTTCCCTTCAAGGTGACTCTGCATATGCACTGGGACCCCATCTCATGACCCCATCTCATGCCAGCTCACATTATGCATCTTTGCACGTTAAACACACACATTAATCATGGCACAATAAGAATGCATGCATGCACACCACTGTGGTCCCTAGCACACACACCCCACATCCTCATCACATTGGATTGGCACAAGCCCACCATGCAGGACTTGTGAGCAGCAACGCCATGCCACGGCTCCAATTATGTCACTGTACATTCATACACCATTCACACAGACCTGGGTTTCACTTCACCACAAATGAGGGTGACACCCCTTTTCCCGCAGGAATATCACCCCCACATTCCAAAATCATACACAAACAGAACCAAAAAAATAAAATAAATGACATGCAAAAATAAAAAATGCCCAGCAAAAATATAATTTAAACAAAATAACAACACAGAAAACACATAAAAGACAAAAATCACTCTGCAAAACAGTCCCCAAATATCTCAAAGACACGTCACAAACAAACAAACAAACGCTAATAGAACAAAAGCACCTTGCTGTATAGGAAGGGATACAAAGGGATGTACTTTTGCAAAGGAAGTGCGTTTGTGTCTGTCTATTTATGCTGTCTGCGTAGTTCACTAATTTGCCCTAGTCCACTTCCAATTTCACTGATTGCGCCGTTCCCGAGTTGTGAGCATGCGCACAGACGTGCTGACCATGGTCTGCTTCAAGCGCGCATGCGCGAGCCGGCCGGCCCTTCATTTGCATGGGGTCACGGCTCATTTCAATGTAACACGCCCACGTCCTTCCCAATTTGTAATACTCCACCTTACGCCTCTGAAATAACGTTACGCATTCGCAATTTTGTGCGTAAAAGTGACGAGAATAGGGTGATTGCGCGGCTACATTGCGCAAGTCTAACATAAAGGCGGTGCGCTACGCCAGTCCAATAATGCGCAGATGTACCTGAATCTGGCCCACAGTGTTCAAAGTAAAAAGGAACATTTTGGAAAGAGCAATGCTGGTGGTGTTTTGCATTCATGATTGATTATATATCATCTCTAAATCATCTAAACTATTCAACTAATTTAAAACTAATTTATTTTTTATTTTTTCATTTTAAATGATTTTTCCTTTTTTTTTTTGTGAAAAAGAGGGTCCCTTTAAAACGCTTATAAACGCAAACACAAGCCACCTCCCCAACGTTTAAAACGCAAAAGCAAACGCTTCTGAACCCAAAATTTTGCGTTTGAAAAAACGGCCCTAAACCCAACTGCTTTTAACCGCCAAAAAACGTGATTGTGTGCATGGACACATAGGATAACATTAAATGGGTTCAGGGGCAGTTGAAAAAAATGCCCAAACGCCTCTGAACTCGAGTTTACCAGCGTCTCGTGTGCATGGGGCCTAAAGGTCTAATGACGGACATACATAACATAAACAGAGAAACATCAAAAGATGTCAATTAGTCAAACCAGTTTATACATATAACATATAAAAATCACAAATAAAAGATTAAAAAGATGTTAACATGTTGCTGCCCATGCAATAAATGGATCAACACATATGCAGTTAACTGATCCCTATAATTAATAAATAAGCACAGAAAATTAAGTGAGGGGGGGCGTGGCCGGCAGCTGAGGCGGATGGTCGTGTGAAGGGAGAGCTCCGAGCCGAGAACCCACAAATAGCTATATACAGCAGTACTACCGACTGAGCAGTTTCATAGCAGGTACCCGCAAGTTCCGGTGACACTCCGGCGGCGATGGGGAAGAGGAAAAACGATCGGAACCCACGTAAACTTACCGACTTCTTTCCGCCGACGAGCACGCCTAGGCCGCAAGATGGCGACGGAGCATCGGACTTGCGTGATTCGCCACGCGGCGGGGAGCATCGCGGCCCGGCTCTCAGAGGAGAGGCAGTAAGATCCCGGACCAGCAGCGGAGGCTCCTCCTATTGAGCAGATAAATGAGTTCCCTACCTCCGGTCAGCCGTTAAGTGACACGGTCATGAAGGACATGTTAGTGACATTGAGGGGGTCCCTACACAGGGACATGATGCTTTGCATCTCACAAATTAAGTCTGATGTCACTTACATATACTTATTCAAACTCGTATGTAGATAGTACCGGTAATATTATTACTAGTGTATTATACTCCAGGATAGCCTGATCACACAGATTAGACCACGAATGCTTCTTATATGTATCCTAAAAAATGTGCAGTTTATATAGTGTGCTTTTAGTACGTTATATATGTTTTTAATATATTTGCCTGTATTTACTATGTATTATTTTATTCATTATATATGCGTGTAAATATATCGCTTTTTATTAAGTCTTATACTCCTTTAAGAGGGATGTCTAGTGGGATTAGGAGACGGACTTGCGCCCGTCTCCCACTAGATATGCCTACTCTGGCACGGCTGCCATTATCCTTTTGTGGGGATATGTGTGCATATATGGTGCAAGGGGTTTCTTTTGGGCTACACTTCATCATTTTAATGTGGGAGGCTAGTTCCTGCACCCTGCACCGCCATCTAGAGCTATGGGAGCCCGTTCACTGGCTGGCACCAAACCGGAAGTAGCGGGTGGAACGCAAACACCCGCACTTCCTGTGATCGTGGAACGCAATCCACATGCTATGCGCGCGCATATCTGTGTGCGCGCGCATATCTGCGTGCGCGCGTATGCCCGCGCGCATGCGCGAGTACGGCGAAACCGGAAGTGCGGGATGGAACGCAGAAGGCCCCGCACTTCCTGACTGTGAATGGCGTGCGTTCCAGCTAAACCAGGGCGCCGACGGTGGAGCGGTGGCAACCTGAGGTATAAGTGGCTGTCTCCTTGGGCACAAGATTCACCAGGTGGGTACCTTCATGTTGTACCCCTCGGCCTACTGTTGCATTAAAGGCCCTGTGGTAGGACCTGGCGAGTAGGCCAGGCTTTAGTAGAGCTGCCAGTAGACATATTGCAATAGATAGTTTGGTGATCCCATTGCACTGCTGCATTGCCAGTCTTGTGTCACTTGCTGTGTACCCCATCGTATAGGATGGGCACCTAGATCAACTTGCCCCTCCACACAGATGGAGCCCATTTGGGTGACTAATGGGGTGGGCGGAGTCCCGTAAGAAAGGCGGGACCAGTCAGCTAGTGACGAATGGCTGCGCCTGTATGCACACATGCACCTATAAAGGGATGGTTTGCAGGAAGAGAGAGCTATTGCAGACCACCTAGGCTTTGAAGAAGGGGGTACGCCCCAGAAACGCGTCAGCCACATTGGTGTTTAGGGTCTGACTGGCAGGTGCCATGAGGTCCAGGTTCAGCTGTTTTTAATGCGCTTACTACTGAATGTTTGTAAGTAGGACCATTGCTTTTTATTTTGTGTATATTAAAATGTATAAGTGGTAATGCACAAGGTCGGTGCGCCCTCCTTTCTTTTCTTTTTGTCACTTCCATAGGTGACAGGGTCAGCCATGTGGAGGACAAAATGGGCGACTTTTCAGGGGCACACAATGAATTGGTGGATGCATACAATGATGCTCAAGAGGAAATTCAGGCTATGAGGGAGAAAATCTCTGATTTAGAGGACCGATCGAGAAGAAACAACGTTAAGTTGCGGGGGGTGGAAGAATCAGTGACCCCGGCAGATCTGAGGCAATATGTACAGAGCTTCATTTCTGCTTTGCTACCAGAAGCCCCGGCTGGGGAGGTTATTGTGGACAGGGCTCATCGCCTTCCCAAACCCAAATTCCTGCCTGAAAAAGTCCCAAGAGATGTGATTGCACGTATTCACTTTTTCCACATTAAGGATGACCTCATGCGTTTCTCAAGGAAAAATCATCCTCTGCCCGCTCCATACTCAGATATCTCTGTGTACGCGGATCTATCACAGCATACTATGTTAGCCCGCAAGAAGCTATCTACTATCACCAAGTTGCTGCAAAACCACAAAATCCCCTACTCCTGGGGTTTCCCCACCAAGCTCCTAATTGTTAAGGACAACCGTACCCATGTGATCAGAGACATGGAAGATGGTCTGGCTTTAGCTAAAAAATGGGGCCTACTACCAGAGGATATACCCAGCCCATCACCTAAACAAGCTCCTACTAGGATGTCCCCTGAATGGCGCACAACCTGACAAGGAACTGCTGGGCATACTTGTTTGCCTTACTCAATTATTCCCTTCCTTTTCCTCTTGTTGAACCCGGACTTCCAGGCTGTGAAACGGCTGTAAAACGTCCAAAATGATCAACATACAAAAATGATTATGCTAAATTGGTTCTCTTGGATCTCGTTACCCCCCTTTAGTAGTAATGCGAGATTTGCTCGCAACTTATGATTTCCTTCAACTTTTCATGTTCATAATTTTGCTCTATGTTCTTCCCTTTTTTGTCCTTTGTTCTCTGTTTTTTGTTTTTTCTTATTTTTTTTCTGGCTGCACCGTTGTACCGGATGATCGAAAAGAATATGCGTTTATGCCTACGAATAGATGTTTTCCATCAAGCACCTCTTCCACCAAGATTTTGTACCAGGTCTATACCTCTGCTCCACCACTACCACCTAAAGGTAACATGAAGGAACTTCATTTAAATTTTTCACAACCATTTTTCTTAATAGCATTTCCCCTTCCTCCAAGATAATGTCTGTGTCTATTGTATCAATGAATGTCCATGGACTGAATAGCCCATACAAGAGAGCCACGATGTGGAAAGAAATTGATAAACTCAAAGGGGAGGTGTTATGCGCCCAGGAAACCCACTTCATGGCGACTAAGCAACCCAAGTGCTCCCACAGAGCATTCCCTCACATCTTTACCGCTCCGGCCCCAGTTAAAAAAAGAGGAGTATTGATTGCCATTAAACACTCCGTGGCCTTTAGTCTACATGAGGCTATCTGCGACCCCAACGGTCGATATGTCATCTTGGTTTGCGATATGAATGGGTCTACATACACCTTAGTGAACCTTTATGCCCCTAACAAGAGACAACATACCTTCCTCAGAACTTTGCTCAAAAAAGTGGACAAGGTCAAGAAAGGATCTCTCCTTCTCTGCGGAGATTTTAATTGTGTGGTTGATAAACATATGGACTGTTCGGGAGGACACTCTCCTAGTAGACAGGAGCTTCAGCCTCTTCTGTCTGAAAGGGGCTTGTTTGATCCCTGGAGATGCACTCATTCCTCCGAAAAGGACTATACTCATTATTCTTGCCCCCATCGGTCTTATTCAAGGATCGATTTTTTTCTTTCCGACTTTAATTTGCTCCAAAGGACTGTATCAACCTCTATCCATTCCATCACATGGTCGGACCATGCCCCGATCTCCATAGAGTTGAGGGGACAGGGCTCTGTCTCCCCGACGTACCTGTGGAGGAATAACTCTGGGGTTTTGGCCGATCCTGTATGCTCTTCAAATATTAATAAGCAAATTCTTGAATTTTTTGAATTAAATGACACAGGTGATACTAGCATAACCACGTTATGGTGCGCACACAAAGCGTTCAGCAGAGGGCTGCTTATTCAAGCTGCTGCCCGAGCTAAAAGGCGCAGAGGGGAGCTGTTGAACACTTTACTCAGTGACCTAAAGAAATTAGAAAGTCTGCATAAACTAACGCCCTCTCATAACATAGAAACCGAACTATTGGTCTGTAGAGACAAAGTACGTATACTGCTTCTATCCGACCACCAAAATTTATTACGACGCACAAAAGCTAAATTCTATGCCCAAGGCAATAAAGCAGGCAAAATGTTGGCCAATTATCTGTCCAAAAGGCAACGTAAATCTAACCTCTCTTCAATCAAGGACCCACATACGGGGGTTGTAGAACACCACCCAGTCAAAATAGCGAATGCCTTTATGAGGTACTATAGAGATCTATATAACCTTACCTCGGACAACACTACACATCAACCCTCGGCCCACTCCATATCTGCCTTCCTAGATTCAGTGTCCCTCCCGTCATTGTCAGAGGAAGACCTATATTCTCTGAACGCACCAATCCTAGCAAAAGAAATTGCAGACACTATCCAAGCCCTGCCGTCAAATAAATCCCCCGGATCAGATGGCTTTTCATCTGAGTACTATAGGACTTTTTCGCAGACTCTGGTCCCTTACCTGGGTGTATTGTTCAACAGCGCCGCCTCCTCAGCTTCATTCCCTGAGGAAATGCTGCAGGCTACAATTGTTACTTTACCAAAGCCAGGTAAGAAGCCGGATACACCACAAAACTTTAGGCCTATATCTCTGTTAAATACAGACTTAAAGATCTATGCCAAAATTTTAGCGAACCGACTCGCAAAAATAACACCCTCCTTGGTCAAGGCCGACCAAGTTGGCTTTGTCCAGGGTAGGCAGGCCCCAGACGGCACGCGACGATTGCTTAATCTTCTTCATGTGATGGAAACTAGAAGAGTTCCCGCAGTGATATTAGCCTTAGATGCAGAGAAGGCTTTTGATAGGGTCCATTGGGGGTACCTTAAAGCGACCTTACAGAAGTTCGGCCTTAAGGGGATGATCCTCTCTGCAGTCCTAGCATTGTACTCATCGCCGTCAGCTAGAGTTTTCACGAACAATGCTCTCTCTGATAGCTTCAGTATCTCCAATGGCACTCGCCAGGGATGCCCACTATCGCCCATTATATTTACTCTGATGATGGAACCTCTAGCTGAGGCTATTAGAGCAGATGATGGCATTTCGGGAATCAAAATTGCGGATCGAGATCACAAGATCGGGCTCTTTGCGGATGACGTGGTACTGATTCTTTCCAATCCGACTTCTTCCCTGGCTAATCTTAATAGAATCCTGCAAAAATATAGTGAAATATCTTATTATAAATTGAATGTTACGAAATCGTGCTTATTGCCTGTAAATCTTACTAAGCGTATGGCCTCTAACCTTAGGGACAAATATCCATTCCAGTGGATGACCAAATCCATCTCATATCTAGGCATTAACCTGACATACCCGTTAGCTTCTATGTATGCTGTTAATTTTCCGGCCCTTATTGACACGGTTAAAGCTGATCTGCAACACATTTCATCCTTCGAACTTTCCTGGCTGGGGAGAATTGCAGCTCTGAAAATGATTCTCCTTCCTAAATTAATTTATTACTTTAGGACAATTCCCTTGTGTTTACCAGAAACCTTTTTTAAATTAATAGATAAACTGTTTCGGCAATTTGTTTGGAAGGGTAAAATGCCCAGACTTACCTACTCATCTCTTCAAAAACATAGGCTTAAGGGTGGGACGAGCTTTCCAAATATGCGCCTTTACTACAGGGCTGCTATTTTGGACCAACTTAAGGCCTGGTTTGGCCCGGACTCTACTAAACTCTGGGTGCAAATAGAGAAATCTTATACAAAATAGGGACCTTCCCTCATTACTGCTGGCTAAATTGTCACAAATCCCCTTCGTTTCTCCCTCCCTACCTCCCATTGTTGCAACTCTCTCGGCCTGGGAAGAACTTCACAAGGTGACAAATTCTGATTCTAAAATACGCCAAGAAATTACTAATCTTAGAGTTTATGAACACTTAATCCCCAACCTCAATATTCAGAGGTGGCTTAATGAAGGCATCACTTCATGGGGAGATCTGGTCATTAAAAACCCCTCTTCTAATATATACGCTAAATCCCAATTATTGCACTTCCGCTCCAAGCATGTAGATCGCTCATATAATTTACATAGCGGTGTATGGAGCTACCTCCAATCCAATTACCATAAACCTAAAGGTTTATCATGGTTTTATGCCCTTCTCCTGAACCCCAGTGCTTCTACCAAGACGTCTAGCATGATGAACTGGGAGAAGGACCTGGGGAATACCTACCCTTTGGAAGAATGGAGAATTGCAATACGATCATACTACAGATACTCACGCTGCACCAACCATTGGGATCTTATGTTAAAGATCCTCCATAGATCCTACCTCACTCCGGTGAGGATTGCTCTGATTTTCCACTCGGACTCCAACTATTGTTGGAGGAAATGTGGAGCCAGAGGAAATTTATTCCACATACTGTGGGACTGTAAAAGTCTCCGCAGTTTCTGGGGTGAAGTCTTTGGCTTACTGTCCTCAGTGGTGGGCTCCTGTGTTACACCTGCCCCCCAATTGGCTCTCCTCTCCCTGACTATCAATAGTATTCCCAAACATTTTAGAACCATCGCTACCCATATATTTATAGCAGCCAGATTGTCAATTACCTCCAAATGGAAATCTACTCAGACTCCAACCATCTCAGAAGTAATACAAAGAGTCAACGTACACTACTCCTATGAAAAACATTTTGCCTACCAATCTAATAGAGTGTCTTCCTTTCTGGGTGATTGGCTACCTTGGTCGTCTAAATTCGTTTTGGTGGACTAGAGGTGTTAAGCTGTTGTTTATATGTGGTTTATTGGTTGTAAAATAAGCATTTTCCTTTGATACCGGTGCACACATTTTGTTTATTTTAATTTTATTTTATTTTTTTTATTTTTTTCTGTGTGTCAACTTTATTTGAGTTTACTTATTATTTAATTTTCCCTATAACGTCCTTCCATTACTATTGTCCTCTCCTTTATTTCTATCTTTATTAATAAGATGTTCATCAGACTCTGAGCACGTTTATTAATACCATTTGTAAGAAGTTGAGAACTCCCCGCCTGTTTTACCAATAATGGAACTGATGCATCCACATATAGCGGTAGGATGCTAGGTTCCTTTTACCTTCCCTCATACATAGGTATGTTCTCTGTAGTTTCATTAGTTCTGTTTTTCTATTTACCGTTTTACCTGGGTTGTTGCCCATGTAACGTTTTGCTTTACTGTTTGTATTCGATGTATCAACACTGTATGGTTATATATACCTTATGTCTGATAAACAATAAAAAATATTTGAAAAGAAAATTAAGTGAGTATATAAACTAAGTAGGAAAAAATAGAAGATGTATCGATCCAACTATTTGTCAAGGAATTATTATAATGTAATAGGACATGAAACCATAATAGAGTTATGAGTGAGTAACCCTAGAATTTTTTTTTTAAATCGCCTCGCGATTATCTTATCGGTAAACAAAAACAAAGAGAAAAAATAAAAAAGAATAAGATAAATAAAAAAAAATGTAGATAATAAAGAATAATAAAGGGTACAGGAGAGGAGAAAGTCAAGAATATGAGAGAAATAATAAGCACCCGGGATGGTGGTCTGACTCCTACTGTAGCATACATATACACATACTTTGAAAAATTGTAAAAGATTCTAGTTTGGTAACAACAAAGACTGGTCAAAATCGGCGGGGAGGTAATGTTTCACCCAAGGCTGCCACATTTTACAAAATGTACTTATGTTATTTTCTTCAATGGCTGTCATTTTTTCATATAACATTGCTCTATTCACTCTATGTTTAGCCTCTGCCAAGATTAGAGAGTTTGATTTCCAAGAACTAGCAATAGTCTGTTTGGCAGCTGTAGTGATATGAATTAGTAATTGAAATTGAGTATGGGTAAGTGTGAAAGGCTTAAGGTTTAGTAAAGCAGTAGCAGGGTCTGGAAGAATTGGATAATCAAAGATTTTAGATGCCATTGAAAATATATTCGTCCAAAAATCTTGGACCACCGGACATTGCCACCAGATGTGGAAATGTGTGCCTGGTAAAATCGCAACCTCTGAAACAATTTGGTGAGTATGTGGGGACGAATTTTGCAACTCTAGCTGGGACTAGGTACCAGAGCGCTAGAACCTTGTAATTCGTCTCTACCGCATACCAATTTGGAGAGGATTTTTTTGTGGCTAGCCATATACTTTACCGGTCTTCAACATGAAAGTTCTGAGCAGGGGAATATAGTTTTGCCAAATTAGAGCGAAAAATCTCTAAAATCTTAACTGGGTTACTGGTGTATGCTTCACGCCATATTTTCAACCTAATGGGTACCTGTGAATGTTGTGTGTATTTAAGGCTTCTATCCATGGTAGTATCAGGTTTATTATTCTTTAGATATTGTATATGTTGACGTTTGCGTATAAGTTTATCAGCCAAGTCTGTCAAGAAGAGATCGAGATCTAGACGGGCCTTTTCCAATTTGGCATTCGGGGAGGTTTGAAACGCTGAGTGGCATAAATTGAAAACAGTCTCAAGCTTAGCGAATAATAATTTGCGTTCTCTTTTAAGTTTAGATGCTTGTTGTATCAAACCACTCCTAATGACAGCTTTATGAGCCTCCCAAAGAGTAATGTCAGATATATCATCTGTATCATTAGTGTTCAAGTAGTCAGTTATCAATTTCTCAATTTCAATGCTATGGGTGAGTCAACATTGAGTCATTAATACACCAGGTTTTATCGTGTGATCTGGGAATAGTGGAGGAAATAGTAGTAAATACTGCACAATGGTCAGACCATGGAAAGGGGATGCTTTCGGAAGATAGTAGTAAATACTGCACAATGGTCAGACCATGGAAAGGGGATGATTTTGGACGAGATGACTTCAGGCAACATACTAGATGGGATTAGGATGTGATCAATGTGCGAAAAAGGTTTGTGTGGATAAAAATAATGAGTATAACGTCTACTGGAAGGGTTTATTTCTTGCCACGTGTCTACTAAACTGTGTGTAGTGAGTAAATAGTGGAATGTTACTTTAGACAAGTTATTGATAGGACCTGATGGAGACTTATCAAGAAAAGGGAGAACTGTAGCATTAGAATCCCCACATAGAATAACAGTGCCAAATTTATGAGCTTTTACCACCTGGAAAAGATGAGAAATAAAATCCATTGTGTGTTTATTGGGGGCGTAGTAAGATACAATTGTGATAGGATTATCAGAAATGAAGCCAGTAAGTAGAATATATCTACCTTCAGGGTCTTTAATTTGCCACAGAAGGTTAAACGGTGTGAAACGATGAAAGCCAATAAGGGTTTTGCGCTGTTTAAGCGTCAATGATGCAGAATAAAACTGAGGATAGGAAATTAAGAGAAATTTAGGATGGCCTTTATCGGTAAAATGAGTTTCCTGAAGACAAATAATATGAACTTTTTTAGTCATGAATGAGCGAAGAGCCTTAGTACGTGTGTAACCCCCGGACCATATTGCTGCCCAAAGAGCAGAGCACTTTTTGCGATTCGGCACTGCGTCGCTTTAACTGACAATTGTGCGGTCATGCGACGTGGCTCCCAAACAAAATTGGCGTCCTTTTTTCCCCACAAATAGAGCTGTATTTTGGTGGTATTTGATCACCTCTGCGGTTTTTATTTTTTGCGCTATAAACAAAAATAGAGCGACAATTTTGAAAAAGGTGAATATTTTTTACTTTTTGCTGTAACAAATATCCCCCAAAATTATTTAAAAAAAAACATTTTTTTTTCCCTCAGTTTAGGCCGATATGTATTCTTCTACATATTTTTCGTAAAAAATAAAACGCAATAAGCGTTTATTGACTAGTTTGCGCAAAAGCTATAGCGTTTACAAAATAGGGGGCGGGGAAGGGGTTAAGTATGTTCCTGGGTGGGGAGGTGGACTCACTAGGGGAAATCATTGATCTTCCATTCATACATTGTATGAACAGAAGATCAGCATTTCCCCCCCTGACAGGACCAGGTCCCTGCTCTGTAACGAGCAATTGCGGGTTCCCGGCTTAGCACTTGTTGGCCCTTTAGCCTTCACTCTGCGGTCCAGCTCACCCCAAACCATCTTGATTGGGTTCAGGTCCGGTGACTGTGAAAGCCAGATCATCTGGTGCAGCACCCCATCACTCTCCTTCTTGGTCAAATAGCCCTTACACAGCCTGGAGGTGTGTTTGGGGTCATTGTCCTGTTGAAAAATAAATGATGGTCCAACTAAACGCAAACCGGATGGAATAGCATGCCGCTGAAAGATGCTGTGGTAGCCATGCTGGTTCAGTATGCCTTAAATTTTGAATAAATCCCCACAGTGTCACCAGCAAAGCACCCCCACACCATCACACATCCTCCTCCATGCTTCACAGTGGGAACCAGGCATGTAGAGTCCAGTCGTTCACCTTTTCTGTGTCGCACAAAGACACGGTGGTTGGAACCAAAGATCTCAAATTTGCACTCATGAGACCAAAGCACAGATTTCTACTGGTCTAATGTCCATTCCTTGTGTTCTTTAGCCCAAGCAAGTCTCTTTTGCTTGTTGCCTATCTTTAGCAGTGGTTTCCTAGCAGATATTCTACCATGAAGGCCTGATTCACACAGTCTCCTCTTAACAGTTGTTTTAGAGATGTGTCTGCTGCAAAAGGTATATATAATGCAAATCAACAATTAGTAAAACAATTGCTGTGCGCACAAAAATTGCACACAGCAGTGTCTATATGAAACATCCCATACTAATAC
This sequence comes from Rana kukunoris, assembly GCA_029574335.1. Classification (NCBI taxonomy): domain Eukaryota; kingdom Metazoa; phylum Chordata; class Amphibia; order Anura; family Ranidae; genus Rana; species Rana kukunoris. Next base: position 76,092,820 of record CM056058.1, on the reverse strand, counting down.
ACACAGATGGGATAAAAACATTTATTAAAAAGACATTTATTTAAAAAAAAAAAAAAAACATTAAAAAAAAATATATTATATTTAGAAAACAATATTATTAGTAAATGAATTAGAGATTATATGGACAAGAAGGGTTTTTAATTACTTGATAGACGACTATATACTATTGACAGCTAACTATGTGTAAAACAAATATGATGCATAAATATGATGCATATGTCAGTGCACATAGACAATTTTTAATAGTGATAATGAGACCAGAGAAAGTGTACTATTGAATCACACTGAGGACATCAATTTCTTCATTGAGGCCCTCAGGTTAGGGAGAACCCAATAAAGAAATCCAAAAGGTCTCCCTTCGAGTACTTCTATTTTTCCAAAATCTTTATTGTGCGCCAGACGAAAATGATGCGGGACACTGTGTTTGACATAACCCTTTTTAGTTAGTCTGCGGTGCTCGCCCACTCTAGTCCGCAGGGTACGTATCGTACGACCCACGCATAGAAGACCACATGAGTATCGCAAGACATAAATAACATACTCAGTGGAGCATGTGATAAATTGTTTAATTTGGAAGGACTTGCCTCTATTATTAACTATAATATGTTGACTGCAACATCCAGTGGCACGTACTACAATACACCTCCCGCAGTTAAATGAGTCGGACACCCGTGACAAACCCATCGGTCGCACTACTGGGCTTTTTTACCTTGACACTTTCTCTGCACTGATGTTAACCCCTTGTCATCTTAAGTAGTGGTGGTATCATATATACCATTTTCCATAGTGCTCCAACCAGGATAATGAGTTCTCTTTTATGTGTATTTTTGATCATCCTATTTATTTTTGATCATCTCATTTGTATCTGACAGTTGGTTTTATTTAAGCGTGCCTCCAATAAATGAACTTGATTGAGTATATATAGGAAGAGAAAATAGTGGGATTATAGTGGTGCTAGGTTAATAAGATATAGACGTAGCAATGATTTTTATTATTTATTGAAATATATAAATCACATGACAGATTGTTTTAAAAACATGTATTTTGTTACAAACATATTGATTTTTCTGGGTTGCTTCAAAACCCAACTTGAAATATGCTGACAGGCAAGTGAGATGTTATTTCCCAATATATTTTGCCAAAAATGGCTTCCTCAGGGGTTACACTATGACCAGAAACTAGACAGCCAGCTCTAACAAAAATAAAAAACAAAGTGTGAACCAAACATACATTTTTATAAACATCAACACATAACATACTTTGATCGTATAGATAAGGACGAGTGATGACCTGTCGCCCCAGATAGGGACCACCTTGATCCTGCCAAAAATGAGGAATCAACATGCGACCCCGCACAAGGAGTGTAGAGCCCTAAACCAAAATTCCAGTGCTGTTTAGGGGCAGAGCTCAATCGTAGGGGTATAGAAAAGACCCAGCTGTGAGGAACAAGAAGCCTAGTAACTGCTGTGTTCCAAAATTGCATCAAATTAATTAAATTAATCAAATACAATTAGTTAAATTAAACAGGGCTTACTGTGTTTGATAATTACAAGGACTTGCGAGGACAGGCAAATAGCCTGCGGTAAGTATATCATTTGCAAAAGTTTTTTTATACTGGTCCCATTGAGCACTGCATTTGTTGTTTATATCTTGTTGTCCACCTTTTTCCAGTGGTTGGCAGCTGCACTGGGGTCCAGTCATTTCTTTATGTTCTTTAATGACTGCCAGTTTTAGCACTCTACTGTTTTTTTTACTTGACATCACTGACCACATGGCCATATTTAGGCAATTGCATTGATCAAATATGGCTGTGGTCATACTTTGCCAATCATATCACCCAGGAAACCCTAAACTTTTTTTTTATTACATTTAGCGATGGAACCTGGGCATTTTATCTTTCAGCAGGTTAGCTGGCATCATTCATCATGTGGATCTGAATTACTGGAATTACTGGACAACATGATTAACAACCTCAATACCAGACACATTTGCCCTCTTTCTGCCCAGGCCAATTTTCAGATTTCAGTGCTGTCATATTTTCAATGACAATTTTGCAAATAAATAATCTTTCTTCATAAATGTAAGCCTAAATGTGTTCTGCTTTATTTCTTTGGTAAAAATAACCCAATTTAGTGTATATTATTTAATGTGTGTGAAAGTTATTGAATTTTACAAACTTTGATATATACAGTACAGACCAAAAGTTTGGACACACCTTCTCATTCAAAGAGTTTTCTTTATTTTCATGACTATGAAAATTGTAGATTCACATTGAAGGCATCAAAACTATGAATTAACACATGTGGAATTATATACATAACAAAAAAGTGTGAAACAACTGAAAATGTCATATTCTAGGTTCTTCAAAGTAGCCACCTTTTGCTTTTATTACTGCTTTGCACACTCTTGGCATTCTCTTTATGAGCTTAAAGAGGTAGTCACCTGAAATGGTCTTCCAACAGTCTTGAAGGAGTTCCCAGAGATGCTTAGCACTTGTTAGCCCTTTGCCTTCACTCTGCGGTCCAGCTCACCCCAAACCATCTCTATTGGGTTCAGGTCCTGTGACTGTGGAGGCCAGGTCATCTGGCGCAGCACCCCATCACTCTCCTTCTTGGTCAAATAGCCCTTACACAGCCTGGAGGTGTGTTTGGGGTCATACTCCTGTTGAAAAATAAATGATGGTCCAACTAAACGCAAACCGGATGGAACAGCATGCCGCTGCAAGATGCTGTGGTAGCCATGCTGGTTCAGTATGCCTTCAATTTTGAATAAATCCCCAACAGTGTCACGAGCAAAGCACCCCCACACCTCCTCCTCCATGCTTCACGGTGGGAACCAGGCATGTAGAGTCCATCCGGTCACCTTTTCTGCGTCGCTCAAAGACACGGTGGTTGGAACCAAAGATCTCATGTTTGGACTCATCAGACCAAAGCACAGATTTCTACTGGTCTAATGTCCATTCCTTGTGTTCTTTAGCCCAAACAAGTCTCTTCTGCTTGTTGCCTTTCTTTAGCAGTGGTTTCCTAGCAGATATTCTACCATGAAGGCCTGATTCACACAGTCTCCTCTTAACAGTTGTTCTAGAAATGTCTGCTGCAAAAGGTGGCTACTTTGAAGAACCTAGAATATGACATATATTTTCAGTTGTTTCACACTTTTTTGTTATGTATATAATTCCACATGTGTTAATTCATAATTTTGATTGCTTTGGTGTGACTCTACAATTTTCATAATCATGAAAATAAAGAAAACTCTTTCAATGAGAAGGTGTGTCCAAACTTTTGGTCTGTACTGTGTATATATATATATATATATATATATATATATATATTGAGGCCCTAAAATTTCAGAACAGTAAAAACACCCCCAAAATGACCCCTTTTGGGACAGCCCATGATAAAATATTTTTAAAACTTTTATTAAATTTTTTTACAATTTTTTTTTTGCTTTTTACATTTTCTTTTTTTTACATACTTTGACCAGAGCAGTGATGTGTTGCCATAGTGACACTGTACTACTCTGTGGTGGTGATCATGATTTTTTTTTTGCACCATGATAGTTTATAATAGTGATAATCACACTTATAAGCAATCTTTTTTTTTTTTATGAATGGCATCCATTCATTGCCAGTGTGTACTATTGTGATAGCTGTGATTGATCACAGCTATCACATGGTACAGATATACTGTGATTGGCCCTGTCTGTACCATGTGATCACTGTGACCAATCACAGAGATCATCACAATACTACAGAATGAATGGCTATAAATGACACCCATGTATTCTGTACAAAGGTCATTTGACTGTTATGATTGGTCACATCATTCACATGGTACTAGGGACAGCCTGGTACAATAATCTGTGGTTCGCTCTGTCCAATGTCCAATGGACATACTGGTGGGCACTGATAAGGCACTTATATGCAGCACTGATGGGCACCGATAGGCAGCACTGATGGCCACTGATAGTCAGCACTCTTGGGCACTGATAGATGGCACTTATGGGCACTCATAGGTGGCACTGGTGGGCACTTTTAGGCAGCACTGATGGGTGGCACTGATGGGCACTGTGTCAGGGCTGGGCTCAGCCCTTCCTTCTCTAAACTGGGCGCTCAGCTGTTGGCCAATTGCCAGCTCTTACCTCTCCACAGTGACTCACCTGTTGATGATATCCTGCTTGTTAGTCCTGCCTACTTAAGCCGTCAAGCTCAGATGACCTCAGTCTCAGTGATGTTGAACAAGACAAAGACAATCTCCAGCATTCCTGTTAAAGAATTGCTTGGCTGACATCTCTTCTGGCTCCAGACCCTGCTTGCTGTTCCACTACGCTGTTCTCTGGCTCCTTGACATTTGGCTTGTCTGGCTATCTGTTTCGATACCTGAACTCTGGCTATGTCTTGACTATGATTACTCTGTTTAACTTTTACTATTTTATTATTGTCTCCTGACAGGGGGAGTCTGCGCTGATAATCAGGGATTATCAGTGCAGACTCATTGCGGATGCCCACTTCAGCCCACCAGGCATGCCTACTTCAGACCACCAGGTAAGCCCACCAGGGATTCCGATCAGTGCACATTAGAAAGCCACTCTGTGCCAATCGGTGATTGGCTGTCAGTGCCTCCTGATCAGTGCCATCTGTTAACCTTTAAAATCTATATTTAAGATTTAATATCTCAAAGATATGATAGGGGCTAAATGAAAGTTATGTTGACCAGAAGTAAAAGCGTTAATATAATAACATTTATTACAGTATTGTTACAAAGTCTATCTAATATACAGAAAATATCTATAGTTTTAAACAAGAAAGAAATAGCAGGTTAAACTACTATATTAACATGGAGGAATCTAGAGCATATCCCTCTAAAACATTAATAAACAAACATATTCAGTTACCATTAAAACAGACCTTTTCCCACAAATACCCTTTAGTCCCATCCTCCTCGCTGCTTTTCCACAAAGGGAGCTTTTCCTCCCATCTCAGCTGTGTATATCCCTGGCTGCTGATGTCCCATTGGTTGGCCTAGCTTGGCTGTTGATTGGAGGGCTTACTACATCCCCAATTCCCATACATGTCTATATTGCTTTAATTCAAATCCTTGTGACTATTCTGGGCAGGAAATTTAATTGAATTTTCCCAGGAAGTTAGGTATTAATTCCGGGTTGGCCTCCCTTCGTTGCATATCTCAACATGGGATCCTTTGAAGGGAGTATGTGTAAAACAATGACTTTTGAATCTCCATGGTGTGTACACACAAGCCTAGGCACAGTCTTGTCTGCTTGGTCTAACCTTCTTAGTGGCTGTGTTACCTAGATACAGCTAGTTGAACTATATTAATAATATTTTACAGCTATTAATGGAGATTTCACATAAACCCATAAGGCAACACATCTATCAGTGCCACCCATTAGTGCTGCCTATAAGTGCCCACCAGTGCCACCTATGAACGCCCATAAGTGCCACCTATCAGTGCCCATCAGATCTGCATATAAGTGCTGATTCATCAGTGCCCACCATTGCCACCTAATCAGTGCCACCTCATCAGTGCCAATCAGCACTGCCTCATTAGTTCCCTGTCAGTGCAGTCTCATCAGTGCTCATCAGTGAAGGAGAAAACATACTTATTTCCAAATTTTTGTAACAGAAATTAAGAACTTTTTTTTTTCTTTAAAATGTTTGGTCTTTTTTTATTTGGATCGCAAAAAATAAAAACCGCCGTAATGATCAAATACCACCAAACATTTGTTTGGGTGCAGTGTTGCATGACTGCACAATTGTCATTCAAATTGTGACAGCGCTGAAAGCTGAAATTTGGCCTGGGCAGGAAGGGGTATAATATTGTATAATATTGAAGTGGTTAATATATAATCTGCTAGTCAGTTTACTATACAGTATACTCAAAAAACGATTGTAACAATTTGTTCTTGATCATGTTAGTTTGCTTTACTAAATTAGGTCCAATGTGTTATGTGCCCATGTTTATGCCTTATGTTGACCACTTTACAAATGGTCTATTCAGATTTGTTCTGTTCTGTCTGTTTGACTCAAATGCAGTGTTTTTGATAAGACTATTTTTACTTCAGGCACATGAACTATAATAAAATGCCCCAGCATTTTCCAGCAGAATATAGGTCATTGTTAGACCCCTTGTTCTTTTAAAATGTATTTTTAATTTATCAATGTATAACATATATATGTACAAATATATTTTTAAATAGGTTTTGCATGTATTTTCAGAATATAAATTTACTGATTGTTTATACTGTATTCTAGCCTTAATAACTGCTTTTCCTTTTCTTCATTTATCTGGGTGTTTATTATAGATGTTGCCTATGGGGGAGAACATGTATGTAAAATATTAATAGAGAGCATGTCCTTGGGATATTCCTGAGCACAACATACGAAATGTAAATACAAATGCCAGATGATAGAACACTATGAAAAGAGTGAACAGTTTGATGTGCCAGTATCGGCACATCAACAGTGCGCTAGTCCGGCCAGACCTCAGCACTCACCAGCTGCTGGTGTGAATTGACCCTAAAGGCAACTTCACCATTAGCCTCCCCCAGAATTTAACAAATTCCACCTTCCAGCCCTTTAATAAGTTTTAAATGCTGGGAGGTGGAGGCGAGAATTCCGATCATGTGACTTCTGTGATTGACAGTGACATCAGTCACATGATCGAAAAGCTCCCAATCGCAAGTATCTGGTGCCTGCGAGTAACTTGTTTACATAGGGACACATATATATGGCCTCACTGTGTTAAAGCCCACCCACCGAAGGGCCACATGCTGTACAGTTGCAATAAAAAGTATGTGAACCCTTTTGGAATGATATGGATTTCTGCACAAATTGGTCATAAAATGTCATCTGATCTTCATCTAAGTCACAACAATAGAAAATCACAGTCTGCTTAAAGAGGTTGTAAAGACAAAAATATTTTCCTCTTAAATTAAAGTCTGATAGTAGCTGATAAAGTAAAAAGTAATGTTTTGCATTATAACTAGTTTGATACCTGTTGAAATCGAGCCGTTTTATTCACCTCCGTCACTCCTGAATCGTTATTCTCACTGACTTCCTGGTTTGCGATGCGCATTCATTCTTGCTACCTCACGGCCTAATGGGAAACACAGTTCCCATTAGGCTTAGCCTCCATGCCTGTGAGGGATAAGAGAGCATCTTCACGCAGGGCTGTAGTCATAGGGAGGGGGTGAGCACATTCTGCTTTTCGCTTGGTGGAAAGCAAGAAAAGGAGAGACAGGAAATGGCATTTTCAAACCTGGATTACTGTATTTTGGAGGTCAAAAGGAAAAACGAGGTAAGTGATATTTAAATGCTCTAGCTTACAGCAATCAATTGATCTAATAAAAAACGAACCTTTAGTGTTCCTTTAAACTAATAACACAAAGAATTAAATGTTACCATGTTCACAGTGCAGGTGGAAAAGTATGTGAACCCTTGGATTTAATAACTGGTTGAACCTCCTTTGGCATCAATAACTTCAACCAAACATTTCCTGTAATTGCAGATCAGACGTGCACAATGGTCAGAAGTAATTCTTGACCATTCCTCTTTACAGAACTGTTTCAGTTCAGCAATATATTTGGGGATGTCTGGTGTGAATCGCTTTCTTGAGGTCATGCCACAGCATCTCAATCAGGTTGAGGTCAGGACTCTGACTGGGCCATTCCAGAAGGCATATTTTCTTCCGTTTAAGCCATTCTGTTGTTAATTTACTTCTATACTTTGGGTCATTGTCCTGTTGCAACACCCATCTTCTGTTGAGCTTCAGCTGGTGGACAAATGGCCTTAAGTTCTCCTGCAAAATGTCTTGATAAACAAATTTTTCCTTCGATGATAGCTATCCGTCCAGGCCCTGGCGCAGCAAAGCAGCCCATCATCCCCCATCACTATACTACACAGTTGAGATGAGGTTTTAAATGTTGGTGTGCTGTGCCTCTTTTTCTACACACATAGTGGTGTGTGTTTCTTTCAAACAACTTAACTTTGGTTTCATCTATCCACATAATATTTTGCCAGTACTGCTGTGGAACATCCAGGTGCTCTTGTGCAAACTGTAAACATGCAGCAATGTTTTTTTTGGACAGCACTGGCTTCTTCTGTGGCATCCTCCAATGAAATCCATTCTTGTTTAGTGTTTTACGTATTGTAGATTTACTAACAGGGATGTTAGACTTTTGTAAGTCTTTAGCTGACACTCTAGGATTCTTCTTCACCTCATTGAGCAGTCTGCGCTGTGCGCTTGCAGTCATCTTTACAGGACAGCCACTCTTAGGGAGAGTAGCAGCAGTGCGGAACTTTCTCCATTTATAGACAATTTGTCTTACCGTGGACTGATGAACAACAAGGCTTTTGGAAATACTTTTATAACCCTGTCAAGCTTTAGCAACAATTCTTAATCGTAGGTCTTCTGAGAGCTCTTTTGTGTGAGGCATCATTCACATCATGGAATTCCTTCTTGTGAAAAGCAAACCCAGAACTGGTGTGTGTTTTTTATAGGGCAGGGCAGCTGTAACCAACATCTCCAATCTCATCTCATTGATTGGAATGGCACCTCACTCCAATTAGCTCTTGGAGATGTCATAAGTCTAGGGGTTCACATACTTAGTCTAGGAGATTGTACAGAACTGGAGAGAGCAGCAATGGATTCTGGGATATGAAGTTCTCACACCAAACGGCCCCATAGACTGGTACACAGGGAAGACTACAAACCCATAATGCTACTGTACGACCAGAATGCAATGAGCCAGGCACAGCCTGCTGGGTGTCTTGATATAAGGGGAAGGAAGGCCTCAGCTCTCTCTCTGGGGACTCCATCTTCAACAGGAGGCCTGTGCTGAGGCCTGATGTAAGCATGTTTAGGCTCGGGAAACCTGGGCCTACAGGGACCGAAAGTGGATCGCCTAGCTAGAGAGGGATCCCGGCGGACAATCTCGCTGATCAGCTGTAGGAAGATCGGTTTGCAGCCCACAGCGTCCAGAGTCGCCTATTCACCGTTAAACAGAGGACGGCCATGCGGAAGATCAGGCGCCCTTATGTTACAGAGAGACGGACCTTTGAAAAAGGGTTTTGGAACTGGAAAATCAGCAGAGCAGGGCCTTGTCGGGTGAGTGGGCACTTGCCCATAAACTTAGTTAAGTGACTGCCAGGAGTATAACTCTCAAAAGCTTATCTGTATTTGCTGGTTTCTGCAGCGCCGCAGATAGGGGCACCACCACCTTGAGGAAATCAGTATCCATTTTACTGTCAACCTGTGTGCCTCAATTAGTAGTTTCTTTCTTCACCATATTGTTTGGAGTACAAACAAGTAAGCGCACCAACGTGGCTAGCTGAAGATTGATTGACTCTTATAGGAGCAGTCACTTGTTTTCTCATCCTCACAAATAGTTGCCACAGGACACTCACCAGTTGAGCTATTTACCAGTGGGAGCAGTACAGTTGAGCATTTATGTGTTGGGAATTGATGTTTTTATTATATCTGTGATTTCTACTGTTTTACGTGAAACTTGGTGGAGAGGTGCCTCAGTGTTGGTGACATTACACTCAGAGATTCCTCCACCACACTCTCATTCAGGCCTGGCCCTCAGGTCACGTTATTTAGGTGTGATTATAGAGATATTCAGCACCAGTGGGGTTTCACTGACTTATACAGGGAACTGTATGTATTGGGTGTTTATTGTATAACCTTTGTTCTACTTTTTCATTAACCACTTCCATACTGGGCACTTAAACACCCTCCTGACCAGACCAATTTTCAGCTTTCAGGGCTCTCACATTTTGAATAACAATAACTCAGTCATACAACACTGTAACCAAATGAAATTGTTGTCCTTTTTTCCCACAAATAGAGCTTTCTTTTGGTAGTATTTGATCACCTCTGGGTTTTTTATTTTTTGTGCTATTAATGAAAAAAGAACGAAAATTTGGAAAAAAAATGTTTTTTTCTTAGTCTCTGTGATAACATTTTGCAAATTATACATTTTTCTTCATACATTTTGGCCACAATTTATACTGCTACATGTCTTTGATAAAATCATAAAAAAGTATCACATATGATCACACCTGATGTACTGAAGGCCTATCTCATTTCTTGAGACCCTAACAAGCCAGGAAAGTACAAATGCCCCCAAATAACCCGTTTTTGGAAAGTAGACATTCCAAGGTATTTAGTAAGAGGCATGGTGAGTTATTTGAAGTTGTAATTTTTTCCCACAATACTTTTCATTGGACCTTATAAGACCTTTTAGATCACTAAGGGCTGAATATAACATAATAAAGTAACTAGATAGAAAATAAGTCGGATCAGAAGAGACAGAAAGGTAACTGGAGGTTCATGGGGTAGGGTGGGGGGGGGAGGGAGGAGATTGGGTATAAGGGATATATTAACTAAGTGATTATATAGGAGATTAAAATCAGTAAAAGCAAACAAAATAGATACTTGTTTTCTTCTTTACGTGTAACCGAAACCTAAACAGAGACGACATAAGCAATTTTACTGTGAGCAGGTCTCATGGTTGGAGTCTGAAGTGGGAAAAAAAAATACTTTTCAAAATTAAGATTTTTATTTTTTATTTAAAAAATGTCTCAAAATTGTCATTGTAATAGCTTATTTCTCTCACATGGCATGTGCATACCACAAATGACACCCCAAAATACATTCTGCTACTCCTCCTGAGTAAAATAATACCCCATGTGTGAGATTTTTTTACTGCCTGGCTACATACAGAGGTCCAACATGCAGGGAGCGCCATCAGGGGTTTTAGGAGCATAAATTGCACATCTAACTAGTGGACTACCTATTACACTTTTGAAGGCCCTGGAACACCAGGACAATGGAATTACCCACAAAGTGACCCCATTTTGGAAAGCTAACACCCTAACGTATAAGCTATGAGGCATAATGAGTTTTTTGAACGGTTATTGTTTTTCCAGAAGTTTTTGCAATATGTGCAAAAAAAATGAAAACGCATTTTTTTTTACACAAAGGTTGTCCATTGCTAAGATATTTCCAACACATAGCATGTACATAGCAAAAATGACACCCCAAAATACATTCTGCTACTCCTCCTGAGTAAAACGATACCCCATGTGTGAGACTACTACACAGCCTGACCACATACAGAGATCCAACATGCAAGGAACACCGTCAGGTTTTCCAGAGACACATAGCATGCACATACCAAGAATTACACCCCAAAATACATTATGATGAGCAAAGCGTAAACAAAAGATTACCTGTGGTAATAGTGGCGCAGTTCTACACAGCAGGAAAGCACTGGTCCAGACAGCAGGCAGGGACTTGGTCAGCAACGGCATACTCAATTGTCCAGGCAGGGATACTGTCCCGTCAGGGTTAGTGCAGATGGTCAGTTCATGCAACAGGCAGAGGCATGATGACATAGGTCCTACAGGCAGCAGACAGAAGTAGGGCCTCGTTCAGGACAGAATGGGGACAGGACTAGAGGCTTCTCCCACCCAAATCTCTTTGAAGCCTCCAGGCAACCAGACCCTAATCTAGTATGAGAAAACAAAAATAAATTGTTTTCTTCATCCAGAAAAACTTTTCTGGAGCCCCTCACATATGTGAGACCCCTGTGTTGAATCCCACTAGTCCAGTAGCAGGGTACAAGATCAGTCTAAGAGGCAGGCAAAAACATGGTCAAACAGTCCAGGGTCAATTCCAGATCAGGCAGAGGCATTACAGAATCGTTAGGCAGAAGAATGGTCGAAAAACAGTCCAGGGTCAAATCCAGATCAGGCAGAGGTATTAGAAAATCGTTAGGCAGAAGCGTGGTCCAATAACAAGCCGGGGTCAGTTACAAAGCAGGCAGTGGCATAAAGGGTGTGAAGGCAGGAACGGAGTATTACGTTTACCTTACTAAACTAATAATTTAGTTTAGTATGGTAACGGCGAAAACAGTCAGTTACACAGAGGCCTGGTTGTGAAGGACACTGGGCACAATAATAAACTGTCTCTCGTCTGACTCCTTCACTGGCACACACTTTACATTTTTTTTTACCTATTCCGCCTGATGCTGTGGGAGGGACTTTATCTGGGAAGTGGCTTTCGGAGAGTCGACTTAGAACATCTGATCGGATGTTTTGGGGTAGGTCGTTCTGGAATATCAGGGTACTGGTAATTTCCTCCTGGTACCCAAGGAAGGTTAGGGGGTTTTGGGTAGACTTACAATAAATGATATAGGAATTGTAGACGGCCAAATGAAAAAAAAAAATGCGACTTTTTTGTACCAATGGTACGTGCGCCTTGTGGCAAGGTATGGTTCCAACATTTGGTCTTTAAGTCGACTCCCCCCATGAACGAATTGTAGTCCCGGATGCAGGTGGGCTTTTGGATGGTGGTGCCACGCCTTCTGCGGGTTTCCACAAAGGAATTGTTGTGGATGGAGGACAACATGTATACGTCTCTTCTGTCCCTCCACTTCACTGCCAGAACCTCCTTGTTGCGCACACTTGCCGATTCCCCTTTCCTCAGCTTTTGATTCACAAGGCTTGGAGGAAAGACTTTCCTGTTCTTTCTGGCGGTGTCACACGCTGGGGTCTGCTTCCGATGAAGGTTGTGGAACAGGGAAAGTGAGGTATAAAATTTGTTTACGTACAAGTGGTATCCTTTATCCAGTGGTGGGTTGATGAGTTGCCAGACAACTTTTCCACTTGATCCCAAGTAGTCTGGGCAATTGGGGGGATTCAGCTGGGTGTCCTTCCCTTCGTAGACCAAGAAGGAATACAGGTACCCTGTGGCTCGTTCACAAAGTTTATAAACCTTCACCCCATAGCGGGCCCTTTTGCTGGGGATAAACTGTTTGATTTTAAGTCCGCCTCAAAATTTTACAAGCGACTCATCGAGACATATGTTTTGTTCCGGGGTATATAATTGGGTGAATAATTCCGAAAATAATTTAATAAGGGGCGAATTTTGAAAAGCATGTGAAAATTTGGGTGATTTCGGGGAAGGCACTGGGTATTATCATTGAAGTGGAGGCACCTCATGATTATAAAATATTGGGATCTGGGCATTGTTGCAGAGAAAATTGGCATGTGGTAAATGGGGCGTTTTGACCAAAAGGAATGTTTTTCATTTTTTGGGTTGAGTCCCATGCAAAATGTGAGGCCTAAAAAAAAACTAAACTCCTCCACCGTAAGGTCTCTCCATTGGAAGGGACGGGCATAAGACGATGTTGGATTGTTGGTAATAAATTGTTGGGCATATAAGTTGCACTGGGCCACAATGCTAGATAGCAGTTCCTCAGTAAAAAATAAATCACAAAAATTAATTGGAGAAAAATTGTCCGTGTCCACCTGGACTCCTGGCTGGCAGTGAAAGGGGGAATGTTGGCTTCTCCGGAATTTGGAGGAAGCAACAAGGGGTACTCAAGGGCATAGGGAAGGCTTGCATGGGTCCTTGGCCTTTGTTGCTGAGGTACTGCGGTGCTGGTGGATGGCACTTCAGTCCTGTTGGATAGCATGACGGTGCTGGTGGATGGCATGACGGTGCTGGTGGATGGCATGACGGTGCTGGTGGATGCCACTGCCTCCTTACCAGAGCGCCTTCTTTTGGCGGGCTGACTATCTTCCCCCTCTGAGCCTGTCACTGTTCCACTACTGTAGACTGGCTCATAGTCTACGTCCGAATCAGAATGGGAATCGGAAGAAGAAAGCTCCCCGTTGCTCTCGTCAGCCGCCTCAGTACCCTCAAAATAATTTGATATGCCTGCTCGGCGGAAAAGAGACTTTTTGACATGGTTGCTGGTGACTTCACAGGTGTGTGGCACAGATGGGCAGAGATGGGTACTGAGGTGGCAGAGATGGGTACTGAGGTGGCAGAGATGGGTACTGAGGTGGCGGAACAGATGTACACCGATGAGGCAGCACAGATGTGTACTGATTGCACAGGTGGCACTGATGAGGCGGCACAGGTGGGACTATTGAGGCGGCACAGGTGGCACTATTGAGGCGGCACAGGTGGCACTAATGAGGCGGCACAGGTAGCAATAATGAGGCCGCACAGATGTGCGTTTAGGCGGCACAGATGGGCACTAATGAGGCGTTACAGATGGGCACTAATGACGTGGCACAGATGGGTACTAATGAGGTGGCACAGATGGGTACTGAGGTGACACAGATGGGGACTGAGGTGGCGGAACAGATGTACACCGATGAGGCAGCACAGATGTGCACTGATGAGGCGGCACAGATGGCACTGATGAGGCGGCACAAATGGCACTGATGAGGCGGCACAGATGGCACTGAGATGGGTACTGATGAGATTGGTACTGATGTGCACCGATGAGGCGGCACAGATGTGCACTGATTAACAGCGGCACAGGTGGGCACTGATGAGGTGGCACAGGTGGGCACTGATAGGCACTGAGGCAGCAGATGGGCACTGATCACAGGTGGGCACTGGTCACAGGTGGGCACTGGGCACAGATGGGCACTGGTGGCACAGGTGGGAACTGGTGGCACAGGTGGACACTGGTGGCACAAGTGGTACTGGTGGCACAGGTATCACTGGGCACTGATTGGGCGCTGGACACTTTGTAACAGTTTTCACTAATTGAACGATACTTTGTTTCACTCACAGATTCTCTCTCTCCTCACACGCGTGCTGTCTGTGTGAGGAGAAAGAGCCGGCAATGAGAGATGATCTCATATGTTTACATTTGAGATCATCTCCCATTGGCCACACAGATAGTGCTGTAAATAGCCACTGTGATTGGCTATTTACCGCGATCTGTGATTGGCTGTGTCCAGGGGACACGGCCAGTACAGAAGTTCCCCGCTGCACGCTCGGGAGCACGCGCGGGGAACGAGGAAAGAGCAGGACGCATATATGCGTCCTGTTAGAGATTCAGAGCCACCCGACGGACGCATATATTCGTACGACTGTCGGGAAGTGGTTAAGTAAATGCCTTACCACTAAGCTACATTTTGTGTGGAACTCTGTCTTTTGCCGCTGTGTGGCATGTAAACAACAACAAGGTAATAACACTCACTGCATTTATTGTTGTTTGGTACCATTGAGGTCCCCTTTTGCCAATTGGGGTCCCCAATCACGTTACTGTGCATTTGTGTCAAGGGGGGATCAAGCCAAATTCTGACAGGCAGAGTACAGGCCCAAATCTAAACCAGCAGCTCATTCGGGGGTAGTGCTACACTTCTAAATTTGATTCCCCATGGCATCATATCTCATGTTTTACAAATGTATTTTTTTTTAACAAAAAACTACAGACAGTCCCCGTGTTACAAACAAGTTAGGTTTGTTCTTAAGTTGAATTTGTTTGTACAGTATGTCGGAACAGGTAAATTTGTAGCTCCAGACAATTTTTTTAAATGTTTTTTTGGGAAGCATAAGGAAGGGTTAACACCCCTGTAACATTTGTTTTGCTGTCTGTGCCCCTGTTTAGAAGATTTCACCACACTTTCTTTCCCTATGATAATTGGATTTTAAAAGTTTAGGGTTGTTGTGGAAACAAGGATTGGTGATAAAGCTTCAGTGGAGACACCTCTTTTCCATGATAACTCTTATGCCGTGTACACACGTTTGGACATTCCGACAACAAAACCATAGATTTTTTTCAGACGGAATGGGTAGGATTTTTGTGTCGGAATTGCATACAGATGATTGGAATTTCTGACAAGAAATCGTCTGGTCCATCGGTCCGTTTTCATCAGTCAAACCGATTGTGTGTACAGGGCATAACAGCATAAAGGGACCAAACAGGATGAATTCATTTTGTAGTGTTTGCATACATTCTATACTGTTTGCCCTTACCAGCCTTGGTAAGCATTGATCAGTATACAAATCCACATATATCAAACATGGTCCATTATGCCTTCTTTTATCACTCAGTCAAAAACACCCCCTTAAAAGCAAACTCCAGCTTTTTTGAAAAGGAGACAGGCTCCTCAATTTTTTTTGCAGGTTTAGATATGTAAAACATTCAAAATAAGTGCCTATAGTACTGTATAAAACCCAGTAATACACTGTTTCACCCTGCTCTCAGTCTCAATTGCTCTGCATTTTTAGGCACTGCTAAGATTGTAGAGGCCAATCTGCTGACATCCCTAAAGAGAAATAAAACCCTCCTATCCTTTACAGCCATGGAATCTGCTTCTGTTTGAGCTGCAACTGCCGTGCTGCTGCCCATGTGATCATGTGACACCAGCCATTTAATGGTTTGACAGTTTGGTTGAGGACAAAAGCAAATGAGACAGTTAGCAATCCCAGTATTCCATTTTTTTTAAACTGTTAGGCCGCGTACACGCGATCGGTCCAACCCGATAAAAATGGACTGAAGTCCAGTTTCATCGTTCCAAACAGACCGTGTGTACGGCCCATCGGTCTGTCGTCCTTCGGACCAAAGTTTTAAAACTTGCTTTAAAATCGGACTGATGCGAGCCTGACCATTGGTCCAAACCGATCGTTAGTACGCAAAAGCATCGGTTTAAAAACCTGCGCATGCTCAGAATCAAGTCGACGCATGCTTGGAAGCATTGAACTTCGTTTTTTTCAGCACGTCGTTGTGTTTTACGTCACCGCGTTCTGACACGATCGGTTTTTGAACTGATGGTGTGTACGCACATCAGACCATCAGGCCACTTCAGCGGTGACCTGATGAAAACGGTCCATTGGACCATTCTCATTGGGTTGGACCGATCGTGTGTGCACGGCCTAAAATCCATGAGTTTAGTTATGCTTTATGATTTACTGCTGGGGCGCTGGGCTTTAGCAAAATGGCATCCTCCAGCAAGAACAAACAGTAACAACGCTGGAGGCAATTTACAACACACAGTAAGTTTGGTAGCATAATGCACAATGAACCTCATAGGATGCATTAAGGTGAAAAAACACGAGGGATTACAATCCCTTTAAGCTTCAAATTAAAACACCGTAGTTATACATTCTCAAATTTTTGGTTTCACTTTTTGGTTGCATTCACATATGTTCTTTTTAATCTCATCAGCCAGTAAGTGTAAAGCCTGGAATAAATGTGTCGTTCCTATTAATTTAGTAGTGTAAAATAATGCAGCAAATCTAGCTAAGTTATATAATACTCTTATATATTCTAATAATTGAATGTAACTTAGCTAGATTTGCTGCATTATTTTACACTACTAAATTAATAGGAACGACACATTTATTCCAGGCTTTATATTGTTATACTCTTATATAATACTCTTATATATTCTAATAATTGAATGTAAGAGTATAACAATATAAAGCCTGGAATAAATGTGTCGTTCCTATTAATTTAGTAGTGTAAAATAATGCAGCAAATCTAGCTAAGTTACATTCAATTATTAGAATATATAAGAGTATTATATAAGAGTATAACAATATCATAGTTAAGCCCACCGTATCTGTTACATTATTTCAGAGTTATGTAATTGACTTTCATCTCTCATTGTGCTCTATCGTCGGATATAAATCGGAACCTTATAAGCAATAATCACAGCTATGAATGCAGCTAATGGTTGGAATTGCATTTCTTCACAGCTAATGGAAATTGGAATAATATATTAAAACTCATCTTCCATCTCCTGTAATTATTTTTCAAGTTCGGATTTTTAATGAAATCGTCCCTAAAATGTCTCCCCTCAGTTCTTGCCATTGGTTAAACATTAATTACTATGGTTTACTCTGCCACAGCTGTAACTGTTCGAGTATTAAAAAAGGCAGTGGGTTCATATTTAAAAAGTATTCTTAATTAATTTTAGTTTCTGCCCTCCAGTGAAGCTTCTTGTGCTTCCTATAAATAAAATTGACCTAAACTGATAAGTTCTAGAGCTGCCAGCTGATTTATAAACATTTATCTGAGTTAATGCAGAACATTTCTAAGTTAAAATAGAACTCCTAACAAAGGTCAAAACTCAGAAAGCGCTCCCTTTCCAACTCATTAAAGGGTCACTTTAATGAGTTTTTTTTTTTTTAGCTAAATAGCTTCCTTTACCTTACTGCAGTCCTGGTTTTATGTCCTCATTGTTTGTTTTTGCTATGATGTTGCTGTAATTCTTCTCTGTTCTGGACACTTCCTGGTTGTCTGTTTCCTGATGAAAAGGGAGCTTTCTCTCTGTGGTCACTAATCAAGGAGGTGTGATTACTGTGTGTCTAAAACCCCTCAGAACCAATCAGTTTAGTTTTACAAACCATCAATGGTATTGGCTCTGTGTCTCTGTACATCACAGAAGCATGAAACATCTTACAAAAACAAAACTGAAACTGCAGGTACATTATATGATTGATTTTTATCTATTTTTTATAATTTTTAAAAGAAATCAGTTAACTATTATGCCTCTATACCCTGTAAACAGTCATTTCAGCAAAAAAAAAATGTTTTCCTTTACAACGCCTTAAACTCCATCTCTCTTTCCCTGTCTTTATATAAGGTACTAGCTAGTGCATTTTCAAGACAGAATACCTTACTTGGTGGGCCTTTCTGAAACCTGTATATTTTCTTTATTAGGAAACTGACCTATTTGACTTCACCAAATTGCTCTGTCCAATAAGAGAGGCATTCTCTTTATGTTCAAAGTAAGGAAAGTCGTGGGAGAGAGACATAGGGAACCTCAAGGACGAAGACTGGAATGAGGAACTAGACACATGCAAAACTGTCTCACCCAAATTATCTGATAGACTAACCCAAATGTACATTATGCACCGCACATACCTCACACCTGTAAGGCCGTGTACACACGATCGAATATGTCCGCTGAAACTGGTCCGAAGGACCGTTTCAGCAGACAAATCCGATCGTGTGTATGGGCTAGCGGACATGTCTGACCGGCGGACAAATTTTAAAGCATGTACACTAACCAGCAGATATATCTGCCCGCACATGCGTTGAATGGATTTGACGCATGCGTGGAAGTTTTTTACTTCCTGGTGCGGTGACGTGGCGGCGTCAACATCACCGCCACGTCACCGCGCTGTCTGCCGGCGGGGATTTTGATCCGATGGTGTGTACACGCCATCGGACCAAAATCCGATGAGACATGTCCGCTCTAAACAGTCCGTCGGACAAGTTTGAGCGGACATGTCTCATCGTGTGCACACGGCCTAAGAATGGCTAAATTTAACCAGGGACAACCTTCCACGTGTCTCCTGTGCAATGGAGAAACTGGCACATTCTACCACCTCATGTGGTCTTGCCATCACATACAGGGATTCTGGAAACAGGTGGTGGATTTCCTCCATGACGAAATGGGATCTCCACTGACCTTAGACCTCAAACCATGCCTTTTGGGTATTTTTCCAGATGCAGACACTGATAAATATGCATGAGACTTTATTCTTTGCTCGGAAAACAATTGCTAAACTCTGGATGAGGCAGACCCCCCCACTATCTGACTGGAAGACTGTTGTGGAAAATTCTATAAATGTATGTTATCAGATGTCCCCCAGTGTCGGTTTTGCTGTAATGCGCTCATGTGAGCGTAGTCAGACATACAGACGTTGGTGGAAGGCCATTGGCGCAAACACCTTTTCATGGACAACGATTTGCGAGCTCCTTTTAGGGATGTTCATTTATGCCTCAGCAAGGGACTGGCCACTTCTTGTCGACTGCATTAAATGACTCCAGGTGGACAGATCTGCATACATGGAAACTGTAGCATAACTATATGGTTTGCAATGATGGCGGCGGTTTGGTTTGCACACGGCTTTGGGCCGAGCCATTCTTTCTGATTCCTTTGTTTAACAAAGTAAGGCTCGGCACCCAGCTGTTCGCACACCTCACTACTAGCATTATTTGAATCACATGTCTGTGATTGGTTTTCTTTTGAAAGTATACAAACATGTCTGATTGGCTGTTTTGTGAAGCCACCACCTTCTTTTGTTACTCTTGTTGACACTATAAAATAAAGGGAGCTAGCTGGGGCAGTGATGTCTGGGAGCTATGGATGAGAAGAAGCTGTTGTGGTGTCTTTGATTGGTATGGCAGGCCGAATGCATGGTGAGTGAACTTATTTTAGCTTAAATATGGTATTTGTCAGGTTTCATATCAGGCTAGCAGCAGACAACAGTTCAGGTGTGCTAATATGCCTATAGTTCAATAACAAGAGCACATACCATGAGCAGGTCTTGAGAAGCAGGTCAGCGCTGGGACTTGTAGTTCACCACGGATGCAGGGTTGAGACGAGCGGGACAGCTGGCACTTATAGTTCACTGCTGAAGTAGGTGTTTTGATGAGCAGGAAAGCTGGAACTTGTAGTTCACCGCAGGTGTGGATGTTGGTGGTGTTGCTGGTGCTAGTAGTGCACCACTGCAATGGATGTGGTCTAGGCAAGCCGGGTCATACACGGATAATCAGAGTTCGAAAGGTACCAAATCGGAAGCAACAAGCAGGGTCAAACAAGCCGGGTCATACACAAAGTTTACAGATAAACAGGTCAGGCTGGATCTCACAAGGCAAGCAGAGTAACTCTATCACAAGCACTGATTGGGTGAAAACACAGGTGTTTTAAAGGAGAGCTGGCCAATCAGTGTTTCCCAGCCAAGGCTGTGTCAGGTGAGTGCGCTGGGTCCTAGAGGGATCCAGTACTGACAGCATTATCTCATTAGGATGTAGTTTGTGCTTTACAGCACAAGGCAAAGTGGCGGTGTGGTCTGCACACCCCCAATTTGCCACGTCAAAGACTGACGTTAATACCACATTGCCCTATAAAAAATTAATCTACATTAATAGAGGGTGCCCTGCAAAATTCAACAAAATCTGGGATCGCTGGCTCAATACATCTGACACTTGTGTATAGCACTGAAGGGTATGCCCTCTGCACATGTCGCCCGACCGTGTCTGGACCATATATACCACCCTCCTCAAATATGTATAAATGCTAAAGGTGTATTACTACCCCAAAAATAATTACATCTGTACTTAATACCTGCCTTTATAATTACTTAGGATCTTTTATGTATCACCTACGTATGTAACATGTAGAATGCTTGCACTGAACAAGGAAAAAATGTTTGTGCATTGGAAAATTTGTACAAAAAAAAAGAAAGGGAAGTCAATCTGATAGTAACAAAGAGAAACTTGTGTGGGGGAGAAGCATCAAAGGTAGTTTTCCCAGAGCTTTTGTAACTCACTTTTTCACCACCACAGAGGTAGCAGCCTAGGAATAACGGCCCACCTTCATTATATCTTCATTATATCTCAGCTCCTTTGAAGGAGGATATACTCCATTGTATATCCATCAGAACACGTCTGTCTAACATAGGTAATGGCCAAATTGTTGTGTCTGCTATTAGGCATTTTCACTTTTATAGACAAACCCTTTTAATGCAACACAGCTACACTCAAAACTATAAGTGTCCTGTATATGATTACAGAGGAATGTGTGCCGACTACAGTGGGGCATTGCTATTTATTAGTATTGCCCTCATTAACCTCTTCTGGGCCGCCCCACGCAGATATACTGCGGCAGGGCGGTCTTCCTGTATGAAATCACGTACATGTATGTAATTTTGTGCACTTGGTGTGGAAAGTGCAATCAGCGGGTCCAGCAGATCTGATGTTTGCTGGCACCCCACAATCGTTCTCAGAAGAGGCAGAATGGCAATCTGCCTATGTAAACAAAACAGGCTGCCATTCTGTGAGAGGGGGAGATGGGAGATCTTGTAATTCTGCTAAGCATCCCCTACACAGTTAGAAAGCACTCCCTAGGAGCACATTTAACCCTTTGATTGCCCCTGATGTTAACCTTTTCCCTGCCAGTGTCATTAGTATAGTAAGGCCCCGTACACACGAGGAGATATATCCGATGAAAACGGTCCGACGGACCGTTTTCATCGGACATGTCTCCTGGGAGATTTTGGTTTGATATGTGTACACACGATCAAACCAAAATCACCGCGGACAGACAGCGCAGTGACGTGGCGGTGACGTTGACGCTGCCACGTCACCAAACCAGGAAGTAAAATACTTCCACGCATGCGTCGAATCCAATCCATTTTGAATCCAAAATAAGAACAGAAAAAAGGAATTTAAAATACAGAATGCAAATCTTTTGTTATAGATGTCATATGAACATACATCTGAAAATAGCAAAAGAAAAGGGTTTCAAGATACTGCAAATCATTGACGAAAATTCACGAAAATTATTGTCTAACAAGTAATGAACATGAATTAAACAGAATAATGAACCATCCCGCATGTACGAAAATAAAACAGTAACGAAAATACGAAACGATCGGAATACGAAAAAATCGCGTCATACGAAAAACGAACAGGAACAAACAGGAAAACGGGGCTTTTTTCGAAAAACGAACGAAAACGAAAAAACGGAACGATACGAAACAGAACAAACATCTTTTTTTTCTGTGCACATGTCTACTAGATATACTTGCCACTATAATTGTTACAAGTGGTACATAAATTAGATAAAGAACCAATGAAAATAAAATCACATTTATGTATAGAAGTGAGAAATGTCAAAGTTATTAATGTTTGATTAACTTAGTTATTTATGGGATAGCCGAGAGAGGCATCCAACAAAACATGTTATTTTTATTTACTATAATTTTAACATAAGGGTTTTTGATTATTAAAAAACATCTTTAGGGAGTGCTTCCAAGATGGCCAAGATGGCCGCGTGAGCCGGAGCTCCGTCACACACAGCTTCCGCGGCGCCGACAGCATAGCACAGGTGACCTTGCAGCTTCATACAGGGTGGTCCGGAGTCCCGCTGATCCGCGCTATCCCCCCCATATGTCTTCTAACCAAGTCCGACGAGACCTCGGGCCGCAATTCGATCGGGTGCAGCCGACTGAGTGTTCCAAGATGGCCGCTGCGGCACAGCAGCACGCAGCACACGTGGAGGGACACACGGAGCAGAGGCAAGTGCTAACCCCGGCCACCCTAACATTCACTTCAGCACACCAGGGTGTGATGCTCCCGCAGGTGTCTCCCTCCCCAGCTTCCACTGAGTCCTTACTAAGCAGGACCTTTGGGGAGACAGCAATTACAACTGTTGGCCAGTCTCTGCCGGTAATGCAGGAGAGTCCATATCCCTCCTCACCAGTCCCTATGATGGGCTCTCACTCAGATGACCTGCTCCTTAGATTGTCAGCTCTTCTGGAAACAGGGCTAGCATCCACATCTGAAAAAAATAACTTCTGATATAAAGGCTGATTTCCAGAACTTAGGATCAAGGATGGAAGCTATAGAACACAAGCATGACCTCACAGTATCCTCCACTAACCAGAATTCTGGCCATATTCAAACACTGCAGGACAGGCTCGACTCAGCCCTACTTAGAATTGATGAACTTGAAAATAGATCCAGAAGGGACAATTTCAGGATTAGGGGTCTCCCTGAGGCTATAACGGATGTTTTGCAAGCCACTCATGAGATCATTAAATCATTGATCCCGAATATACCGCAACATCGCCTAGAACTGGACAGGGTTCATAGAGCCCTGGGGCCCCCAAGAAAGGATGGTCCCCCCTGGGATGTCATCGTGAAGCCTCACTTTTATCTGGTCAAAGAGGAGATAATGAAGCAAGCTAGAGAGATGAAACAAATTATGTGTCAGGGTCACTCCGTTCAAATCTTTACCGCTCTATCCCAATCCACGATTCAACGAAGACGCTCCCTGAAACCCCTACTGTCACTTCTATCCCGAAAGGAAAGGTGTTTTGTCTCTCCTCGGGCCCTCCATTGATCCCGCTGTGGATCCCCCCTCCCTTTTTTTTTTTTTTGCCCCTCTGGCCAAATTTTTGACTTTTCTTTTGTTTTCATTATTTTATTTTAATTTTTTTTAATTCCCCCCTCAGTACCCTCCGGCTCTTTTTTGATGACTGAGTTCTCGGTTCATGTTATTTTTGTTTGTTTTTATTCCTCATTGATGAAACAAATTATGTGTCAGGGTCACTCCGTTCAAATCTTTGTCGATCTATCCCAATCCACGATTCAACGAAGACGCTCCCTGAAACCCCTGCTGGCAGTTCTATCCCAAAAGGAAATAAAGTACTGGTGGACTTTCCCGTTCGCGGTTACATTTTCGCTTAAGGGGAAATACTACTCCTTTTCTACCCTTCAAGAGGGAGAGAAAACCCTATTGTCTCTGAAGCTGATCTCCCTAGAGGCTGACATGGACACTTTGGATCCAGCGTACAACCCGGCCAAGCGACCTTCTCCGAACAGCCCTCTTACCCCGTTATGGAACAAGCCGAAGACGGAAAAAAAGGGACGCTCTCCAGTAGGGTTGTCCCGATACCGATACTAGTATCGGTATCGGGTCCGATACCGAGTATTTGCGGGAGTGCTTGTACTCCCGCAAATACCGCCGATGCCTAATCCGGATACTTTTTTTTTTTTTTTTTTCGGAGTGGGGGCGGAATGGGGGCGGAGAGAGGGCAGAGAGTGGGCGGAAAGGGGGCGGGAACCGATCGCAGAGGAGACTGAGGGGGCAGCGAGGAAGGCGGACTGGAGGCGGAGAGGAGGCGGAGAGGAAGCGAAGAAGAAAGCGGAGAGCAGAGCAGTCCCCAGGTATGTATAAAATCACACTGGATCATTGGAGAGCTGCTTCTGCTGCCGCTGCCGCTGCCGCCGCCGTCTAGCTGTTCGGCGCTTAAGCCAGGGAACATAACAGCTTTCATTTGAATAGCTGCTGTTCCCTGCCGCGCGTCGTCATGCCCCCCCCCCCTTGTCGGGCGCTTTTCCCAGGATTGGACAGGTGATCTGTCTATCAAAGTGCCCGGACAAGGGGGAGGGGCCATGACGACGCGCGGCAGGGAACAGCAGCTATTCAAATGAAAGCTGTTATGTTCTGCTGAGCGCCGAACAACTAGACGGCGGGGGAGACATAACTGCATATGATGGGGGAGACATGGCTTCATATGGGGGGCAGACATGACTGCATATGAGGGGGGAATTATGGCTGCATTTGGGGGGAGACATGGCTGCATATGGGGGGGGACTGCATATGAGGGGGAGACATGGCTTCATATGGGGGGCAGACATGACTGCATATGAGGGGGGAGTTATGGCTGCATTTGGGGGGGAGACATGGCTGCATATGGGGGGGAGTCATGACTGCATATGGGGGGGAGTCATGACTGCATATGAGGGGGAGACATGGCTTCATATGGGGGGGGAGACATGACTGCATATGAGGGGGGAGTTATGGCTGCATTTGGGGGGAGACATGGCTGCATATGGGGGGGACACAAGGCTGCATTTGGGGCGCATTGCTGCATTTAAAAAAAAGTATCGGTATTCGGAATCGGCGAGTACATAAAAAAAAGTATCGGTACTTGTACTCGGTCCTAAAAAAGAGGCATCGGGACAACCCTACTCTCCAGACCTGAAAGATACCTGAGGAACATTGATTCTTTCTCTCCATTCTTGTCACTCCAGGAAGGAGTGTGTTGTCTCTCCTCGGGCCCTCCATTGATCCCGCTGTGGATCCCCCCTCCCTTTTTTTTTTGCCCCTCTGGCCAAATTTTTGACTTTTCTTTTGTTTTCATTATTTTATTTAAATTTTTTTTACTTCCCCCCTCAGTACCCTCCGGCTCTTTTTTGATGACTGAGTTCTCGGTTCATGTTATTTTTGTTTGTTTTTATTCCTCATTGTTTTGGGGGAAAAGCAATGGGGTAATTTTGTGAAAGTCTACCTAGGGGGAGGGGGTTTGACTCTCTCCATTGCGGGGGTCCCAGTCCCCTTTGTGTGCATTTTTGTTGTATTCAAAACTATGTTTTTTTTCAGGTGCCCGGGAGCTGTGTGCTCAGCATGTGCCTCCGCCTATCTCCCGGTTTCCTTGGATTCTGCAAGATGGGTTGTCTGCAGTTTTTTAAGCAGACACTTTTTGAAGGATCTGCCTCCAGGGGGCCTTTCTGCCCCCTGATTGCTGATCCGCCTCCTTCGGATAGACTGTCTGTGGTCTGTCTGTTTCTCTTCTCTTTTTCTCTATCTGTTCTACCTTTCTTCCTTTTTGTCCCCCTCACCCCATCCTATGTCCCCCGGGATTATGACCATCTGTCTTTTTTGTTTGTTACCCTTCAGGTCCAATCTGTGGAGTTCGTTCACATTGTGGCTCCATGTGAAAGGTCCGCTTGCTCATCTTCTGAGGGTCAGGCCCTTTTTGAGGTAGGTGACGCAGGGATTGATGGCACCCATCCTTCCCCTCTCGATGGCTAACACACCTCCACCAGTTCTCAAAGTAGCTTCCCACAACACTCAGGGCCTCAACTCTCCCATCAAACGGAGAAAGCTGTTTGACAGTTATAAATCACTAAAATATGATGTGATCATGTTACAGGAGACTCATTTTCCCAAGCGATACAGCCCTGCCTTTCTTCACCATAATTTCCCAGTGTTTTACTTGGCCAATGCGGAAGACAAGACTAAAGGGGTAGCAATTATGTTTTCCAAATCCTCTCATTTCTCTTGGCTAACTGACTATAGGGATCCGGAAGGTAGGTTCTTATTGGTCAAGGGGCTTATTGATGGTCATTTGTTTTCCTTTATCTCATATTATGCCCCGAATAAAGGTCAACTGAGCTTCTTTCGATCTATGTTTTCTACCTTAGCCCCTTTGATTGAAGGAACTCCCGTTTTTGGAGGAGACTCCAATCTAGCACTTGACCAGGGGTTATATAAATCTAACGCGTCTAAAATCACTTTAACCCGTCCCACTAGAGCTAGCTTAAAATTCGCTAGACTTCTACATGCACAAGGTCTAGCGGATGTGTGGCGGGAACAGAACCCGACGTCTAGGGACTTTACGCATTTTTCCTGTCCGCATCAATCCTACGCCAGGATAGATCATATACTCATGTCTACGTACCATCTACCTAATGTCACCGGGTCCAAAATTATAGACTCTCCTCTTTCTGATCATTCCATTGTCCTAGCTACTCTTTATAATCCCACACACAAACCCAAACCCTCTCAGTGGAGACTCAACTAATCTATCCTATCTGATCCTATTAATGTAGACGAAATTGCTACTGCTCTCTCTGAATACTTCACCTTAAATAATACAGGGGATGTTTCGGCTGAGGTTCTCTGGGCGGCACATAAAGCCTCTATCAGGGGAAAATGTATCCAACTGGCCTCTAAACTGAAGAGGGAAAGGAAGGTGGACATTGATAGACTAGAAAATGTATACACATCCCTTAGAGCCCAACATAAAGCAGATCCCTCTAGTGTCCGTGTGTCCCAAATCGATGCCGCTAGATTGGAACTTAATCTCGCCCTTACTACCCGTGCTAAAAAGCTGCTTCGATGGAGCGGAGCTAAATTTCATTCCCAAAGGGATAAGTTGGGTGGAATGCTCGCAAATAAATTATCCCCCAGGTCAAAAAAAAAATTATTTTCCTAAAATTAGGACTCATCACCAGACCACGACTTCTGATCCCTCCAAAATTCTTTTGGCTTTCAGAGATTTCTATAATAAACTGTATGAGGCTGGACACCAGGCATCTGTGAGTGAAATCTCGCAGTTTCTTGACACCCTCCCTATTCCTAAGCTCTCTGAAGAGCACAAAGCCATCATGGAAGACCCAATTTCTGTGAATGAAACCCTGGGGGTCATTAAAGGTTTGAAAAAGGGTTCAGCTCCTGGTACGGACGGCCTTTCGGTCCCTTATTACAAATCGTTTTCTGAGTTGTTAGCCCCCTTCATAATGAAATTTTTCAATGAAAAAGTGTTGGGTAAGCCTCTTGTACCTGACCTAAACGCAGCCTTCATTACCGTCATACCTAAGCCAGATAAAAACCCGGAAGAGGTAGGGAACTATAGGCCGATCTCACTAATAAATAACGATGTTAAAATTCTTACCAAGATTTTGGCCAACAGATTAAATTCCTTTATCAGCTCTTACGTCCACAAAGATCAAGTGGGGTTTATCCCGGGGAGGCAGGGTCCTGACCAAACCAGGAGAGCCGTCGATATTGTGTCGATTCTCCAATCTAACTGGCCAGGTGGCTCAAAGCAGTGGGGAATGCTTCTTGCCCTGGATTTACAAAAAGCATTTGATACGGTTTCATGGCCTTATATTTTTTTCTCTCCTAGAAAAATGGGGTTATGGTAATCGTTTTATTAGCACGCTGAAAGCCCTGTACTCCTCCCCCATGGAACGTATACGTTTACAGGGGTACTACTCCCCCCCGGTACAAATAGCAAGAGGTACGAGGCAGGGGTGCCCTCTATCCCCGATAATATTTGCTATGGCCATGGAAACGCTTGCTATTGCAATTCGAGAAAATCCCAATGTTATGGGGGTTACCTGTGGTCCCAAGATGCACAAGTGTGGCTTATTTGCCGACGACTTAATACTATTTATCACGTCCCCCCTTATATCTATCCCCACTCTAAATAAGATTTTGGCTGCTTTTGGGGCTGTCTCGGGTCTTCAGGTTAATTTTTCCAAATCTTTAGCACTCAATGTTTCTCTAGATCACGAGACGGTGTCCCTGCTGAAACAGAAAGTTTGCGTGGAATGACTCGGCTATTAAATACTTGGGTATTTCCCTTACACCTAAATTTGAAACTCTTTATGGTCAGAATTACCCCCCCCCCCCATGTATCATAAACTGGAACAGGACCTGAAGTCATGGTCAAAACTTAATTTGTCGTGGCTTGGCAGAATAAATGCCGTCAAGATGACTTTGCTCCCTAGGTTGCTCTATCTTTTTCGAGCTCTCCCGATTCCACTGAGGAAGGATCATTTAAAGTCCTTCCAGAGCAAAGTTCTGAAATTTATTTGGGGGGGCACGGGTTATAGGATTAAGCAACAAATCCTTTTTCACTCCAGAACACAAGGCGGCTTAGGTGTCCCTCATTTATATAGATATTATTTAGCTTCAAGATTAGCTCAATTCTCTATAATTTTTACTAGGGGGGATAAGCCCCTAGATTACTAGATTACTAGATTGGGTACAGATTGAACGGCAGGCAGTTCCCCTCCACACCTTGGATTTTCTCGCTTGGGCGACCTCTAAGAGTAGACCTTCGATCTTAGCCCCTTCCCTTTCACACTCATTCGTTTTGTGGGATAAATTGAAATTAAACTCCAACCTCATCTCTGAAGTTAAACCCTTGTCTCATCTTTTTCGTAATCCACAATTTCCCCCTGGGCTTGACATAAAGGCTTTTAGATGGTGGCTTGACAAGGGGCTGTATCGCCTGGGTCAGTTTTTCACCCCTAGTGGCCCTCTCTCTCTTGCCTATTGTGTAAGCAATTTAGAGCTTCCACGATCGGAGAGGTTTCGTTTTAATCAAATCAGTAATTTTCTTCATAGCATTTGGTTCTCCAAGCCTCCCCCCCCCAAATTTACCAACTTTGAATTATGGTGTAGTCAGTCCACCGAGAGGAGGGGAGGTATCTCGATCATCTACGCGTCACTATCCTCTCCGGCTGACAAGTCCTCCTTCATGTTGGCATGGGAGGAGGACTTCCAGTTTAAATGGAGCCTGGAGACTTGGCAGTCGGCTGTGACATATGCGTTTAAGGGCATCATCAATATCTCCCTCATGGAGGCCAGTTTGAAAGTTTTAGCTAGATGGTACCTTACTCCCGCTAGGTTGGCTAAGATTTTCCCCTCAGCTGATCCCCTCTGCTTTAGGGGGTGTCAGCTGCTGGGCTCATTCGCACATATCTGGTGGGAATTTCCCAGAATTAGGCCATTCTGGAGGAGGGTTCTTTTGATCATTAAGAAAGTTACTGGTTGCGATGTTATGAGACCCCCGGAATTCATCTTACTGAATGCTCATTTTCCTGGGATTTCTAAGCACTCGCGTAGATTGATTCACTTTATATTACTTGGTGCGAAGATTACTTTGGCCAGGGCCTGGAAACTCCCGAGCGTTTCTAGTAAGGCGGTGTCCAGGAAGGTCTCATGGATTATGTCCCAGGAAAAGGTGAATGCTTTCTTAAATGATTCTATGCCTAAATTTGAATTAGTTTGGGGTCCTTGGGCTCAGTATATGGGTATTTCTCTCATCCCGGGAACTTGAATTCATCTTTATCAGATTGTACCCCATTAACCACATCCCTCTCTCCCCCCCTCCCTTTTTTGTTCTTCTCTTTGGCCTCGTACACACGATCAAATCTGTCTGCTGGAAACGGTCGGCCGGCCCGACCGTCCCAGCAAACAGATTCGACCGTGTGTACGGGCAAGCCGACGGATTTGGCCACCCGACAGATTTCAAAGCATGCTTTGAAATCTGTCGGCTGGGAACCCGTCCGCCCGACATGTCTGCTGGTTAGTATGCTAACCAGCAGACATGTCTTCTCGCACACGCGCCGAATGATTTCGACGCATGCGCGGAAGTGTTTTACTTCCTGGTGCGGTGACGTGGCGGCGTCAACGTCACCGCCACGTCACCGACACGTCAGCGCGCTGTCTGCTGGCGGGGATTTTGGTTTGCTTGTGTGTACACGCGAGCAAACCAAAATGCCAGCAGACAGATTTGTTCAAATCGGTCGGACAGACCGTTTTGAACAAATATATTTAATCGTGTGTACGAGGCCTTTCTCTTCTCTTCTTTTCACTTTCATATATCCTTTTTGGTGCTGTCCCTTCTCTCTCTTTGAACAACTGTTCTCTTTGTTGTTTTAGTATTGTTGTCGCTCTTTCCCCCTGGGTCCTCGACCCAGGGGACAGTCTGTGTATATTGGGATCCCGGCTTCGGTATGGGCGGACCGGGGGATCTTCATCCATTGGCACAGTGAGTTCCCTTTGGGGGTGCTGTTGGTTGAGGGCTCTTCGGCAGCCTGTCGGTTAGGGGCTTGGGTCTCATGAGGATGGGACGGGGACTATGTCATAGCTATTGTACATCAGGTCCGTGGAGGTCTGTCTGCCTCCTTTCTGTCCCCTCGGGGTTATTTTTGGTTAATTTAATTTTTTCTTTATTTTACCTTGAAAGACCTGTTAATGGTGGCAGTCCCAATGCTCACTCCAATGTGCACCCATTTCTTGTTATGTTTCCATTCTCTTTTGTTTTTTCTTTGTTTATCTTATCTATTATTGTATGACTGATTGCTCTTTATTCTTTATTGTTACTTCTTTTTTTCTGAAAATAAAATCCTTGAAAGTAAAAAACAAACAAAAAAACAAAAACATCTTTAGATCTTAAATAGTCTGTGTTGAATAGCTTTTCCAAGTATGGTTTATCTTAACATAAGATTCAGGCCTCTCTGGAAATATAAAATGTGTGCTTCCCCTTTAGGTGCAAACACTAAAATATGTTTGTCTTTTATCCACAAACTCCTGAAAAATAAAATAACAGTTGGAAATCTAGTGATACTGTAATACATAGGGGTCTGTTTATAAAGTAGCGACTTTCAACAGACATTCTCTGGTTAAGAATTTTCCAAGTCCATGTGTTTTGAATAACAATGACTGATTCTCCAACATAGAATGTTTTGTGAAAGTCACAATAACTCCCTAATAGTGTATAGATTTGAAGAGAGAGCTGGGATCCAATAAAAATGTATTTGGTAAGAGATACGTGATCTAAGACATCCAAACAGACCCAGCAGAATTCAAACGCATTTCTGCCGAAGCCTTGTAGAGGAATTTTCTTTCCCCTGAATTGCTTCATTTACCTTAGTGTAGTCCTCCTTCACTTACCTCATCCTTCGATTTTGCTTTTAAATGTCCATATTTCTTCTGAGAAATCCTCACTTCCTGTTCTTCTTCCTGGTGTAGAGAACACCTCTTGGTTGTGCAAAAGTTATTGGGCCAGATTCACATACACTTAATATTGCGCAGCGTAATCGGAATACTCTACGCTGCCGTATTTTACCAGGCTCTACACCAAATTCTGGTAGATTTTTGCCCGTACGCTACGGCGGCGTAGTCTTTTTCTCCCCGCGTAATCGAAATACGCGATTAGGGGGCGTGAAGCATTTAAATTAAGCGCGTCCCCGCTGCGATCGAACTGCGCATGCTCCGTTCAGAAATTTCCCGCCGTGCATTGCGCGAAATCACGTCGTAGCGTCGTTTACGAACATTCCTATTCCCGGACGACTTACGTAAAAAATAATAAAAGACGTCGGAAAACGTAGAAATTCGACGCGGGAACGACGGCCATACTTAACATGGGCTGTCTAATATTAGAGCAGCAAAAAGCTGCTATAGTGTTACGCAAAAAAAAGATGACTAAAGGTGCCGTAAGAGATTGCGTATGAAGATCGTAATTTCGGGGATCGCCGGCAAAAGCTCATTTGCATACCCCGACGCGGAAAACGACGGGAACTCCACCCAGTGGCCGCAATTTTATTGCAGCGTAGATCCGAAGGCGTACGGACACGTAATCCAGTCGAATTGAAGCCCGCAGCCGTCTATTCATGGTTTGAGGTTTTCGACTAGCTAAAAAACGCGCGTAATTTGAAATTACTCCAGTCTAACACCAGTTAGACAGGAGTAAGGGCTCTGTGAATCTGGCCCAGTGTGTCTACAAACTACAGGATAGATTTAGGGACTTTTAGTGGCTATCTGCGATTTTTGGCGGGACTGTGATTGCAGGACAAATTAAACTTTTTGGGGACCAGTGATGTTATTACATTGATCAGTGCTTTAAAAATGCACGTTCATCTGATAAAAATGAACCAATGGATTTTTCATCAGATATCCGATGCAGCCTAAACACCATCGGTTAAAAATCCGATCGTGTCCAACGCGGTGACGTAAAACACAACGACGTGCTGTGAAAAATTAAGTTTAATGCTTTAGAGCATGCGTTGACTTTTCTGACTATTCTGAGAATGCGTGGATTTTTGACCGATGGATTTCCCCACAGAAATTTTTAACCATACGAAAATGTAAAAAAACTGATGGGGCCCACACACGATCGGTTCGTCCGATGAAACCGGTCCATGAACCGATCGTGTGTACATGGTATAACAATTTTGATAAAGAAAACACAAATTTTGTGTATTATTCTACATATTTTTGGTAAAAAAAATCACAATAAGTGTATATTGATTGGTTTGCGCATTTTTATTATTATTATTATTTTTACTAGTAATGTTGGCGATCTGCGATTTTTATCAAGACTATGATATTGCGGCAGACAGATGGGACACTTTTGACACTTTTGACACATTTTTTGGACCAATTATATAGCAATCAGTGCTATAAAATGCACTGATTGCTGTATAAATGTCACTGGCGGGGAAGGGGTTAACACTAAGGGGCGAACAAGGAGTTAACTGTGTTCCCTAGGGGGGATGGGAGTGACTAGGGGGAAGAGAGAGATCGGTGTTCATACATTTGACATTTACACACACAGATCACAGTTCATTTTACATTTACACACACAGATCACAGTTGTCGCTCTGTCACAAGTGATCGCGGGTGCCTGGCAGTCATCACACCCACCGGCACTCACATCGGCTCCGTGTACATGCTGCTGGCACGTGCCCCTAGTGGCCAAAAGGCGAAGAGACGTAAGGTAACGTCATTTCACCCAGCCGTGCCATTCTGCCACAGTAAAACTACGGCGGCTCGTCAGCAAGTGGTTAATAGTGTTGCTCACGAATATTCACATTGCGAATATTCGTAACGAATATTGCATATTCGAGTATTCGCGAATAAATCGAATATCGCGGTGAATATTCGCTATTGCGAATATTCGTATTTTTTCTAATTTATTTTTAAAACAGATGACATCCTAGTGATCTCCATCGACGTCTAAAAGCATTGCTGGTATGATTAGAGACCCTGGGCCGAGTAGCTGAGGCGATCGTTTTATGTTGCCGAATATTCGCAATGCGAATATTCGCGAATACTTTCTCTGCCCTTCTGTGTTTTGTGTATATAAAAAAAAAAATAGCTTTAGTTTTGTCATGTAAGTTTGTGTAAGTAGAGTTAGGCCTCGTACACACGATCGGACATATCCGATGAAAACGGTCCGCGGACCATTTCCATCGGATATGTCCGATCGGGAGTTTGATCCGATGGCGTGTACACACCATCGGATCAAATTCCCCGCCGCCGGACGACGCGGTGACGCGGCGGTGACGTTGACGCCGCCACGTCACCGCCACGTCACCGCACCAGGAAGTTAAACACTTCCGCGCATGCGCCGAATCCATTCGGCGGCAGCGCGGCGGCGGTGGGGGACGACATGTCTGCTGGTAAGTGTACTAACCAGCAGACATGTCGGGCGGACAGATTCCACCGGATAGATTTCAAAGCATGCTTTGAAATCTGTCGGGTGGAGAAATCTGTCCGCTAGCCTATACACACGAGCGGAGATGTCTGCTGAAACGGTCCATCGGACCGTTTTCAGCGGACATATCCCCTCATGTGTACGAGGCCTTAGTGTTTAGTGCATATTAGTTTAGTAATCCAGGAAATGATCTCCGTTTTCGCGTGTTGACGAGAATTTCGCAATCAATTTCGCATTCGCATTAGCGAAATTTCGCATTCGCATTAGCGAAATTTCGCATTCGCATTAGTGAAATTTCGAAACATTTTATTTTTTGATAAAATATCACGAATATTCGATATTAACGAATATTTCACGAATATTCTTCTATATATTCGTGAAATATCGCAAAATCGAATATGGCGTATTCCGCTCAACACTAGTGGTTAATGTAAACAGTATTGCACTTACATTTACATATACAAAAGCCAAAAGCACGGCTGCGGGACCAGGCGACACGTCCATGCGCGATGACATCCAATGTTGTGCGTGATAGCCAATCAGCTTCTAACTTCATGTTGTTTATTATGCTTTGACAAAAAAAAATGGAAGCTGATTGATTTCTATGTAGAGCTGCACCAGATTTTGCACTCTCCAGTTTTAGTAAATAAACCCCACTGTGTCAGAATATAGGTAAACAGTATGTATGTGCATGTTAGGATAAATATACCATTACAATTGATATTGCCCAAGTTTTCAGGCGTTTTTTGTTTTTGTTTTATGATATCTGAGTAAAATAATGCGATTTGTGAGGAATTTTTTAAAATGGTAAAGCTTTTGCAATTTTTAGTATGCCAAGAAAATCTGAAATTGAAAGTTAAATGTTGCAACACATAATCTGCTTTGATTAGGGCCCCTGTGATCTGCACGTACGTGTATCTACATTTCAGTTAAAGACTTTTGCTGTCTCTAGCGGAAACACTGATAGTCAGCATGGAGTATAGAAAAAATCTCATGCTAATCTGCAGGAGGATGAGAGTATTATACAGTAGAAGGGTCACATCAGCTGAACCTGGGAGCATGAAGGGAGCTGTGGTGGCTCAACGTGATTGGCACTGCGCTGACAAGCCATTCACCTCTGCAGCCAAGGGTTCGGATCCCGGTCTTGGCTACATGTGAATTGAGTTTGGTGGTCTCAGCCCGGCTCCCGGTGGGTGTGCTATGCAAGGTACGCCTGTGCTTAGTACGCCCACCCCCCCACAAAAACCACCACACTTGCACGCACACGAAATTGGTTTAAAACACACGCACTTTGGCCATGCGGTCTCCTAAAATAAAGAGAGGTGAAGGACCTACGGGGCTGGCTGGGTGGGCTAGGCCCCCTCACTCCCTCATAGGGGGAGTCCCTCGGTCCCGTTGGGCCCCAGTTGGGCTCCCAAGAGGAGCAGGTAGGGCGGGGTGAGTGGGAGGCCCCCCTTCACACCCGCCATTGCCACCAGGGGCATGGAGAAGGATGGCGATTGCCTCCGGGGGGAGGGTCTGCCTACTCCCAACTCCTGCAGTCCGGCTCCTCTCTCTCGAGTTCACGCACAAAAATACACTTTAAAAAAATAAATAAAAAAAAAGAACCGGGGAGCATGTTTAGTTGGCTTAGATTCCAGGATGATACTAATAGTCCCCCAACAGGGAATTATTTGTAAGCTTTATGGCAGTCCACATATAGGCTTTGCAAGATCTGATAATTTTCCTAACCGCGAGTTGTCAATATCTAATAAGGTGATAAGCTGTATGGTATAAGGGCTCTTTCACACGGACGTTCCGTATGTCCGTTTTTCATACATCCGTTGTCGGATGAAAAACAGACATACATGTATCCCTATGGGATCGCGGATGTCAGCGGAGACATGTCCGCTGACATCCGACCTGTTCCGATCAGCCAAAGTATGCTGGAGGAAAAACCTACTTTTCCTTCCGGTCCGTGTTCATCCGATCCCCCCATAGGGGAAAGCGAAGAAAAGACAGGGCGGTCCCTGCACACTATGCGGGGACCGCCCTTTCATCCGGCAGCTCAGCGGAGATCAACGGAGCGATCCCCGCTGAGCAAACGGAGGTGCACGAGGCGGATCATTACTGATCCACCCCGTGTGAAAGAGCCCTTAGTCATTGGTTTTAAAATGGATCAGCAATGTAGGTACCTCTGCATCATAACTTTTAAAAAAGTCCATTATGTTTAATAAAATGTTGTTTTACCTTTATCTGGAAGACTTGACCAATGATATCTTGCATGCATATATAATTCACTCATGTAGATAATGAGAATCACTAAAACAGTTTTTTTTTTTTGTTATTTGACGAGATCAGTGTTTAGTCTCACAGTGAATTTTGCTTCTCCTAAATTATTGGAAGAAGAATATATTGAAAAGTGAATTAATGTATTTCTTATTACACATTAGGGGTTATTTACGAAAGGCAAATCCACTTTGCACTACAAGTGCACTTGGAGGTGGAGTCGCTGTAGATCTGAGGGGAAGATCTAAAATTTGGGGAAGCTCTGCTGATTTTATTATCCAATCATGTCCAAGCTAAAATGCTGTTTTTTACTTCCTTGCATGTCCCCCTCGAATCTACAGTGACTGAACTTCCAAGTGCACTTTCAGTGCACTTGTAGTGCAAAGTGGATTTTCCTTTCGTAAATAACCCCTATTGTCATAAAGCAGAGCGGTAGTAAGTTATTTTGTGGTTAGTATTTACATTTTCCTTTTTTTCTTACAATTAGTTCTCATTTTTGGCTGTGACCACATCAAAAGATGATCTGTTTAACTTTAACGCCTAAACTACATCTATATCTGTAATAATTTGTGCCTATTTTGTTGTTTGCATGATCATATATCATGCAGAGTGGCTTACAAGATGCCACTGTGTTGTCACTGCTGGCAGTTTTTTTATCTCGAATTTCTTGGAAATAGATTTTATTTCTTAACATGCTCATGTACTCACTAATATCTGATGTTTTTTACTGTGTCATATGCTGTTCTTGGCACCCATTTGCACTTTTCTATCATACTTAAGCCAATATTTAATTATTGCAATGATGTGCTCTTTTATTTTTCTTTGCACTCATGGCATTTGTTTATTGATTGGGTACTCATGAACAGACTTCCCATGGTTTAGCAATTACTAGCGATAATGGTTCACACTTTTGTCACATTAATTAATTTAGAAGTCTTTTAGACATATCCACAATAAAACAATAATTTTTAATCGCATTTTAGATGTTAATTGTATTATTTTTCCTGCTTATAGGGGTTGTAAAGATTTTTTTTTTTTCATTTTTTCCTTTACCTGCAGACATTCCTCTTTTCACTTCCTTAGTGTTTTTTTTTTTTTTTTTTGCTCAGAAGGTGCTCTTTTTCTTCTCTGTTCTGTTCACTTCCTGCTTGTCTGATTTTTCTGACCACCGTGAAGGGAGACTTTACTGTGGTGGTCAGTAACGTGCTCGCCCCCTCCTGGGAACTACATCTGTGTGGCAGGATGCTCTCTATGTGTTAGAGACTTCAAGGAGGTGTGAATTACTGGGCGTGCCACAATGCATACTGTTATTACATGATCTCATATTTAGATTAAAATGCAATACATTTTTTACTTAAAAAAAAAAAAATGTCCCTTTAAGATCTATGGGCAGAAGTGACGTTTTGACGGCACTTCCGCCCTGCTATGGGATGGAGACGGGTGGGAGCCATCTTTCCCTCACATGTATTCATACCCAGCTAGGAAGAGGACCTGATTGTCTCCGCCACTACCAACAGCTCCGGTAAGCGATGGTGGGTGCAGGGGAGCGGCGGGGGTCCCACTCCCGCCACAGAGACCACCATTATCATTAACCGGATCGCCACCTGAAGAGATACCTCGGATACCTCGGTTATGGCAGCAGCTAATATCCCTCTTCAAAGTGCTGACGTATATAGTGGTGTGGCGGTCGGTAAGTGGTTAGAAGACAATTACAGCGGACTGTGAGGTACCAAGTAACTGGGCTGTCAAAATCACTTATATCAAAGTGGCTGAGTCAGAATGGACTTTCAAAAGATTATAAATCAGAAAATGGACTCACTAGCCCGGATTCACGTTCCTCGGCGCAGAGGCAAACATCGTATTCACAAAGCAAATGCTCTCAACGTTGCGCCGGCGTAGCGTATAGTTGTCGGCGTAAGCCGACGTAAGTCAAAGTAGGTGGAAGTGGGCGTGCTATATTAAAATGAAGCGTGACCCCATGCAAATGATGGGCTGAGCTTCAAAAAACGAACTGTGCGTGCATCGTCTCTTGGACGCATCCCAGTGCGCATGCTCACAGTCACGTCGAAATAGCTGCCTAAGATACGTCAATACACTGCCTACGACGTGAACGTAACCTACGCACAGCCCGATTCACGTAGTACTACGTAAACAACGTAACATATGATGGCTGTTCCCTGGTCCATACCTTTGAATGGGTTGCGCCACCTATATGGGGAATAACTTTACGCTGACGTAAGCCTTACGCAAACCGCGTATCTTTTCCGCATCTACGTTCGTGAGTCGGCGTATCTTACTCATTTGCATATTTAACCTGGGTACGCCGAATGCGTCCAGCGTAACTATGCGCCCACGATACGCCGGCGTAGGCAAGTTACGTTGAATGGCTGAAGCCTTGCTTTTCGACGTATCTGGCTTTGTGAATCGGCGCAAAGATGCGACGGCGCACATTTGTACTTACGACGGCGTATCTTTAGATACGTCTGCGTAAGTCCGTCGTGAATCCGGGCCATTGTGGCTGCAGTATAATTAAAAAGAAAATACAAGATTAGGAAATACATTTTTGTCAATAAAGTTGTGATGGTAATTAGGAAGATCTGGGTGAGAGGGCGGGATATTATTAATGAGCAAAATACATATTCAATGGCTGCCAAAGATCTGGTAAGTGGGACCTTTACTTGATGACATATGCTGTGACCTACCTTCTGACCCACCCCCTCTGTCGCAGCTACTAAATTAAAGTGTTACTAAACCCAGGACCCCGCATTCACCTTACTTGGTCTCCCACAATGCACAGAACATGGAAATGCAATTGTGTTAGTAAATATAAACTATTAAATAATGTTTCTCATCAGTGGCATATAGCAGTCCTGTGACTTCTATCAGTGTTTGATTAATGTAGGAGGAGTTTTCATTGTACGCTGACTGTCCTATGAGGCTGCAGGACCCCTAATCCTCTGTCTGGACAGTGCTGATTGGCCCTGTGTTGACAACATGCACAATTACGCCAAAACTGAGAATGTGCAGAGTGACTCTAAAGCAGTGGTTCTCAACATGGGGGTCGAAACCCCCTCGGGGGTCAAATGATGATTTGCCAGAGGTCACCAAATCCTGGGCTGTTCCCGAAGCCCGCACTGTTCTCCCAGGAAGGGAGATAAGAGGTGGAGGAACAAAGAAAAAGGGGGAGAGAAAGGAAAAAAAAGAGAGCAAGAAACACAGTTAGAGGGATGGGGAAAAAAACAAGGAATTAGGATAGAGAGAGATGAAAGGGAAAGAAAGCAGAGCAAAGAGAGTGAGTGGTACATCCTAAAATGGGTTTTAATACTGTACAAGTGGAAGGCAATCAGGGAGCGCTAAATGTCCGCAGGTTAGGGGCACAAATTACTTGTCTTACCTTGGGTGCTTTCAACCCACGCTATGAAAATAATTTTACTGTTGAATGAATGAATGAATGAAAACTTATATAGCGCGGCACATGCAAACTGAATCGCCTCTGGGCGCTTGTTGTTCCTGTCTCCTTTAATATCAAAAGAGAAAAGTCTTGACCTTTTTCCTGAATGCTAGGTGGTTCTCCTCCAACCGAATGCTGGTTGGTAAAGCGTTCCGTAGTCTGGGACCCTGGATCGCGGATCTTCTTTCTCCTTTGGACTTGGTAGTTGGTTGTTGGGGGGTCCCCACAACTTGGGAAATTTTATCGAGGGATCACGGCCCTAGAGGGTTGAGAACCACTGCTCTAAAGGCTCTGACTTATCATGGGATAGATTAGGGAC
Organism: Rana kukunoris; assembly: GCA_029574335.1. NCBI lineage: Eukaryota > Metazoa > Chordata > Amphibia > Anura > Ranidae > Rana > Rana kukunoris. The sequence goes on along the minus strand of CM056058.1, from coordinate 76,052,616 downwards.
AGTGGAAGAAGGTGAGGATCAGAAGAGAAGACAAGATAGAACAGCCTTTTTTATACAATGCAGAGGATTAACCCCTTAGGTTCCACAGGCAATATAACAAGCATATGTTTGCAGATTACAGAAGCATAGCTATCACATTAAAAACCTTATGCCACACTTCCAACAGTCAGAAGTCCCTTTCATTAAGTCCCCAGGGCCTATGCATTACTTAATTTTGGGATATGTTTTTCTCACACAATCTCTTTTTATTTATGCTAACTAGGAATTACTTACATTCCATGCCTCTTTCTGATGCATCACTGTTTATTCTGCCAGGGTGGGCCTACATGCTCATTATCTCTGGTTTGACATAACACCATGTTGACCATCTTTCTATTGCTATATCTTCTATTCTATTTACAGCATAGTAAGACACTTTCCGTGGCAAGAGAAGCAATGAGGCTAATAGTCAGTTTAATAAAATATTATCAAACTGTCAAGATAATATCTGTAATTTTGTTCTTTTGTTTTTCTTTTCTTCTTCTTTCTTTACATTTCTATGGATATTTATTGTGAAGTGATTCAGCTATTCAATCATGCAAATAAAACATCATCTAAAAATCTGTTGTGGCACATTTTTTTTTTCTCTCCTATATTCTAGATGTCACACACCTTTAATTAGTGGTAAAACTATTCTCACTTTGCTGTCAGGTGCCACAAGAAAATGATGATGTGAAGACAATCAGACATTTGCAGGACTGGCTGATAAACACAAATGTTCCTTACCTGCTAATCACCATGGACAAAGAGCCAGAAATCTGACTTGGAGAATCAATGGTTAAACTCTAAACTTCATTCTTTAGCTTTATCACTCTGCTACATGCACTGAAAGTTACCCTACTCACTCTGCATATGTAGCGCCCCTGTACTTCCAAGTACAGACGCTGTTTAAATTTAGAGAGGGATACGAGACTTACTCAGCTCTCATCTATGTGAATTATGTTAGTTTAGTGCTGTGCTGTGCTGTGCTGTGCTGTTGTTTCATTCTGTGTTCCAAAGATACCTTTCCATCTTGGAACGACAGGTGGTGGCAGTGGAGACCAGCGGGAGCGCCTTCTTGCCAGCAGCCAATCAGAGGAGGTTTTCCCTCACGGGGCATGCTGGGGGAGGGTACTTCTTGAGGGTGCCATCTTGGCGTCGGGAGTTCGAGGTTGGATCCAGGTGCGGCACCCACCTTTAGGGTGTGCGCACATCACGGGCCCCGCAAGATGGCCTACCAGAGTTACACAGAGTTCCTGACTCTGGGCCCTCATGGCCTGGAGCAACTAAAGCTGCAGAGAGGCCCCAGTAACTTACTGGGTCCCCACTTCTATGAAAGGATCCCAAGCGAGTTGTGCTGTTCGGGACTACCTGAAGACAATTCAGGCAATTACTTTACTGAGAAGGAATCGCTCCAATAAGTTGTTTTCCAGAGCAAGGGCCTGTGGCAGAGGTACCACTCCTATTTCCATTGAGCCAATTCTGTGGCAGAGGCTTCCTTTTCAGAGTTCCAAGTGATATTCCGGCTGCCAGTTCTATGAGAGAGACTGTCCGGGTACACTACACCCACTCCAGGTGGAGTGGCGAAGAAGCCAAGGTATCGTAGAAGCAGGACTGCTTTTGAAAATAGTGAAGGCCTGAACCTGCAACTTCTTCTTTCACCATCTTTCCTCTAATCACCTGAAGTAACCTGTTGCTGTGTTGGGGACAAGAATAAAAGCACAGAAAATGACACTTTGCTGTTTTGGACATTCTATTATTACTCACACCATCTACTTTCATCATACCCCTAGACAAGCTACAAAGGTACAGGCTGATCCCAAATCTAACCAGCGGCTTCTGCAGGGGTAGCGCTACACATGTAATCAGGAACCTATCTAAAAGTGACACTAAACAATAACCTTATTTTCCAAAAAATATTCCATACACATACACAACGTAATGACCCTGTAATCTATTTTTCTATTCAAATAATTGTTTTATTGATTTTCCACAAAAGGAAATAAATGCAGTAGTAGTACAAAACAGTATACAAAGGGAAGGGGTATAAAGTACCTGAGAGTTGGCCATTGACACATTGGCATCAGTGGCGGCTGGTGCTCAATTTTTTTTGGAGGGGCACAAACAAATTGGAAAATATGGGCCAGATTCAGGTAGAGTTAGGCTGGAGTATCAGTGATACTCCAGCCTAACTGTCACTTTGAGCCGGCGTTTTTGTTTTCTGTAACCAGAAAACAAGAAACGCCGGGTTGAAGCTCCGATGCGATCAGCGTAACTGAGTTTCGCCATCGCATCGTTACTTCAACTTAAAAATGGCGCCGGGGGCGTTCCCGCCGATTTCCGCTCAAAAAATATGTTAATGAGCGGAAATCGGCAATTCACGAGCGAATTCCGGCGCGACGCAATGACGGTACAACGTTTCCGGAAGCGAAACGCGGCGCGAAGATATACCTACATGGGGTTGGAGTATCCTATGTTAGGTATAGGCGTCGTCATCGCGTCGGGAAAAAAAAAAATCACGTCGCTTGCGTAAAAAGATCATGAATGGGAATGTGACGTCATTGACGTTCATTCACAGAATTTGGAGCATGCGCACGGGGATGCTTTGACACTCGACGCATGCGCAGTACGTTCGCGGCGGGATCGCGCTTAGTTTAAACACTACACGCCCCGTACCCGCCCAATTTGAATTCCGACGGCTCATTTTCGTTACGCTGCCGCAACTTTAGGAGCAAGTGCTTCGTGAATGACAGCACTTGCTGCTAAAATTTCGGCAGAGTAACGTAAATAAGAAGCGTTACTCTGGAGCAAAGATGCTCCCATCTACCTGAATCTGGCCCTATAAGTGTAAATAGCCATTTATCAGGTGATTATGTATCATTACTGCTAGATAGGGATGAGCTTCTAATTCGAGTCAAACACATGTTCGACTCGAACATTGCCTGTTCGCCTGTTCGGCGAACAACGAACAATTAGGGGTGTTTGCGGCAAATTCGAAAAACCGCGGAACACCCTGTTAAAGTCTATCTAAAGTGCTAATTTTAACCACTTCCCGACGGCCGTACGAATATATGCGGCCGCCGGGTGCTGCTGAATCTCTGACTGGACGCATATATGCGTCCAGCGCTCTTCCTGGTGGCGCGCGCGTGCCCGCTGCATTCCTGAGGTACCGATGCGCGATGTCCGCCAGGCACTCGCAATCGGCGGTTACAGGGACAAGGCATGAATCTCTGTGTGTAAACACAGAGATCCATGTCCTGTCAGGGGAGAGAGGAGACCGATCTGTGTCCCTTGTACATAGGGGCACAGCATCGGTCACCTCCCCCAGTCACCCCCCACAGTTAGAACACACCCAGGACACACATTTAACCCCTTCCATGCCCCCTAGTGTTAACCCCTTCACTGCCAGTCACATTTATACAGTAATCGGTGCATTTTTATAGCACTGGTCGCTGTATTAATGTGAATGGTCCCAAAAATGTGTCAAAAGTGTCCGATGTCGCGCGTCATGAGGACGTGACGTGAGTGAGGAGGAGGGAGGTGCCGGGCTGCTCTATGGCTGCCAGAGGTCTACGCCGTCCACGCCGCAACGAGGATCCGACGGCTCAGCGGGACGAAGCACAGCGTGAGAGGCTGTGAGAAGCGGGTACCTAGTGAGGAGCAAGCCCGTGACCCAGGAGACCAGGGGGTCCGTCTCACTCGATCCATCGGCAATCGGAGGGATGAAATCGGTGGAGGCAGCGAATCCACGATAGGTGTGCTTGGAGGGCAGATGCATTAGAGCAGCAGGCGGAGGAAGTGCACGCCGGGATCTGTCAGGGAAGCGATCGCCACGGCAGGAGACATCCAGCATCCAAAAAAACGATTGGAAGGAATCTGAGGGACGGGTGAGGCGCTCATTGAGCCGAGAGCGGACGGGGACCTCCATCCCCCATCCACCCCCCCTGTTACCCCCCCCTCTATATGATCTGGCATTATCAGCAGCACAATGACAATATAGTGGTAGTACAAGGCAATATAAATGTAACAGGTACAAGTAAGGTCCAAGCAATCAGGTGTGACTGTTTTCTCATGTATCTTTCTTCTGGTGGAGGAATGTTTTACTTGTGACTTGTGAGTAGCCAATAGAACAAAAGAAGCATAAAGCATAAAGCCATCAATATAAAACAAATAAAAGAGATTGCTGACCCTCTTAGCAGTATGGCAAGGAAGGCTTAATCTTTAACGAGGAGAGCGGAATGAAAGGGGGAATAGGTAAAACGCTCTAATTGGGCAATAAGGTCCCCCAATCCTCAATTAACGAACGCTCCTGGGACAGAAAAGAGCTAATTAAACTCAATTGCCGAGAGGGAAGAATGTAAACAGGGTCTCGACCTATAGCCTCAAAGTAGTCTGGGCACCAGCCAATTAACGGGATCAAGCCCCAAGATAAAATTCACCGGCTCCTGCTCCCGCTCTCGGAGAGTGGACATTGGAGGGCAAAGAAGAGCTGCATGGGGACAGTGCGGGGCAATCAGTCTATCCAGTCACTTGAATGGGGACAGGACTTTGGGCTCGAGAAAATTCGGTACAATATCCCCACTAAATAAAGGAGAAGGAAATCCCAAGTATTAAATTGGAGCTTGAAAACGCACTTGAAGTTGGAAGCCTACGAGGACCCCAAAGACAGTAAGAGAAAAGAGAGTAGGAGAAAGAGCTGTTTTGGATGGGTGAAAGCCCTTAGGCACAAAATTAACGGTATCCCCAAATAAAAATAACAAAGGACCATCACCAAGTTTGGGAGGATCAGCCCAATCTCCGGCAGGTGGAAGTACAGGAGCCCTTCAGGATCTCGGAACGGGGTGGAAAAGGGGGGGTGTGGTGCATGCTACGAGAGGCAAACTGGGGAAGAGAATTAGACCGACGAACAAAATTAAAATGAGTAGGTCGACGAGAGGCGTAGCCTCTAGAACACCGAAAAATAATGCCGGCAATAGCTCAATACAGCAGTACATGACACAAGAGGGAAACCCCAAAAGCCCAGGGGTAGTAAAAAAAACGGACAAAGAGAAAAGAAAAACAGGAGAGGTAAATGTGAACCGCTCAAAAGGTGAGACAACCCTGGAAAGTGAATATGATCAGAGTAGACTAGAGGAAGTAGCACAAGACACACAACCCCCCTTCAAAAGCAGAGATGAATGAGATGCTGCTGAGGATGGAAAATCTGATAAAAACGGAAATCAATAAGTTAAGAACAGATTTGGGGGGATTACTTGAAAGAATAGAAGAAACAGAAAAAAGAATAGAAGAACAAGATCAAGAACTGAACAAGCTAAAAACACAAGTCCAAGTAATGACAGCCAACCAAAGAACTCTAGCTTATCGGTTAGAAGACCAAGAAAATCGCAATAGGCGCCAGAACCTAAGAATACGTGCGATAGTGGAAGAGAAGGGAGAGGACCTAAGAGCTATTATGAATATAATTTTTAAACCTCTGTCGGATAAACCGGCCGAAGGAAAGCCTCTTAAACTAGAGCGGGTCCATAGAGTGGGGAACCCAAAACAACCGGTGGGAAAGGGCTCTAGAGATATCATAGTGCGCTTCAGAAAATTTGAAGACAAGGCGGAAATATGGAGTAGACTAAGGGGGGCACCCCCAATCATCTATAAAAACGACGAAATCCAAATATTCTCTGACCTCTCCGGAGAAACTTTAACAAGAAGAAGACATTTGAGACCGCTGCTAGACCTGATGCGGATGAAGAATATAAAGTACCAGTGGGGTTTCCCTGCGTGTCTTATAGGCTTTAAAGAGGGAGTCACTGCACGTTTAGTTTTTCCAGAAGATCTAGAGAGGTTCTGCCAGAAACTGGACATAATAGCTCCCGAATTACCAGATTGGATGGCTTAGTACCAAAAGAATATCGCCCAGGGGGGAGGGGGGGGGGTGGGTGGAAGTGGCAGTCAAAAGGCAGTCCTGGAGCACCACCTCAGGGAGAGGAGCCGAAGGCCATCTCGTCGTGTCCACATTGTCTAGTTCACCCAATCCCAAGGGTTCCCTGAAGGGAGGTAAAAAGGCAACAACAAAGAAAGTAAAAGAACAAATAATATACTTAGATGACAGAGATTAAATTCTTGTCATATAATGTGAAGGGTTTGAACTCACCTGTCAAGAGACATACCATTCTAAGGGAAATACAGCACTACAAAGCGGATATAGCTTTCTTGCAAGAGACCCACTTGACTCTGGAATCCAACACGAGATTATACTCACACAGCTATCCGATATGGTACTACGGGGATACAATAAACAAAAGGGCGAGAGGAGTAGCAATTGGGATAGCAAGAGGGACACGCTTTGAGTTGGAAGATAGAGTGACAGATTCCGAAGGAAGGTATATATTTTTGAAAGGAAAACTGGGAGGAATAGAATATACGCTGGCAAATATATATGCTCCTAATACTGATTCTGCAGGTTATGTGAAAAAAATCCTAGTAAAATTAAAAAACTTTAAGGCGGGACATGTGATACTAATGGGGGATTTTAACTTATGTATGGAACCTGAGATAGATAGTACGTCCCGTGTACAGGGGACAAAGGAAAGCCAGTTAAAAACACTGAAGCAAAGAATGCACCATGATCAGTTGGTTGATGTATGGCGAATCCAACATCCCAAAACAAGGGACTTTACATTCTTCTCCCCTGTGCACGGAACGTACTCGAGGATTGACTATATACTTGTGGAGCACAGACTACTGGAGAGGGTGGTGGAAACGGGCATAGAAGCTACAACGTTATCTGATCACACACCCTTAACCATGAAACTGATTATATCCGACCGAAGAACAACTCCACCAGAGTGGAGATTAGACGAGAGTTTATTGGGGGATGAAGAAATAGTTAAAAGAGTGCAGAAGGAATTAGAAATGTACTTCCTCGAGAACGACACGGAGGGGATATCTAGGGCCACACTCTGGGAAGCCCATAAAGCTTACATCAGGGGAATATTCATAAGGGAGGGAGCCAGGAAAAAGAAAGAAAAAATAAGGATGTTAAAGGAAACGGCGAAAGAAATCCTAAAACTGGAACAGGAACATAAAAAAAGAGGCCAAAAAAGAGAAATATGGCATAAATTAATACTCAAAAGAGAGGAATATAGAGCACTCACAGATCAGGAAGCTAAGAAAGATCTAAATAGCATTGAAAGAGAAAGATATATTTGGGGGGATAAACCCAGTAAATCCCTGGCCAGAATGGTACAGAAAAAGAAAGGCAGGAACTATATAGGAAAAATTAGAAAAAAGAACGGGGACCTGGTATACAACACAAAGGATATAGCCGAAGAGTTTAAAAATTACTATGAGGGCCTATATAATGTGAAACAAAAGAACTGGAACCCTGGAGAAAAAGAGGCAAATATAGAGGAAGTATTAAGGAGAGCCAACCTCCCTAGAATAGATAAAGAAGTAGCGGAAAACCTAGATAGGCCAATTACGGAAGAGGAAATAAGGAGAATTGTTAAAAACTCTGCTAAAGGGAAAAGCCCTGGACCGGACGGCTTTACAACCAGATACCTGCAAAGGTTTGGAACTATTTTGATCCCAAGATTATGTCAGTATTTTAATGGACTAGGGTCTGAATACGATCTAAGTAGGGAGGCCTCGACAGCAAACATCACGGTCATAGAAAAGGAGGGGAAAGATATTACGCTCTGTTCGGGATTTAGGCCAATCTCACTACTGAACGTAGATATAAAGATCTATGCCAAGATCCTGGCAGAGCGTATGAAGGAGACAATGAAGGGCCTGGTCCATCCAGATCAGGTGGGATTCATACCAGGGAGGGAGGGGAAAGACAATGGGGTGAGGGCCCTCCTGATACTCGGGCAGATCAAAGAAAATGGGGCCCCCAGTCTGCTTCTGTCAGTAGATGCGGAAAAAGCATTTGACAGGGTAGACTGGGGGCTCATGATGCAAATATTAGAAGAAGTGGGGATAGGCCCGGGGATGAGGAGGAAGATCCAAACTCTGTACCACCACCCCCAGGCCAGAGTGAAAATCAATGGGTCCCTATCAATACCATTTAAAATGAGGAATGGGACCAGACAGGGGTGCCCCCTGTCTCCCCTTCTTTTTGTGCTATCTCTAGAGCCCCTGCTAGCAATGATACGCAATGACCAAAACATTAAGGGGATAAGAATGGGAGAAGAAGAGCACAAGTTAGCCGCGTTTGCGGACGATGTGCTATTCTTTGTGAAGAATCCTAGCTCTACACTGCCTCACTTAATGGCTAATATCAAACAATATGGAGAGATCTCTAACTTTAAAATGAACGTGTCCAAAACAGAAATTTTAAATATCAACATCAAGGAGCCTGAAGAAAGATCCATTAAAAAAGCGTATAATTTCACCTGGCGCAAAGAGATAAAGTACTTGGGAATAAAATTAACAAAATCACTAAAAAAAATATATAGATCAAATTATATCCCCTTATTAGACTAAATTAAAAATGAAATTAAGAAAATAAAGAACAGGCCGATCTCCTGGTTCGGAAGGATAAACATAGTAAAGATGATATCATTGCCGAAAATCTTGTATAGATTTCAGATGCTCCCCGTAGCTGTACCACAAGCCTACTTCAAAATACTTAACTCCTTGTTAGTGAACTATATATGGAACAATAAGAAACATAGAATTTCTTTCCACGTTCTAAAACAAGAAAAAAAACAGGGTGGACTAGCAGCCCCGGAGATAAGAAAATATTATAACGCCTCGGTAATCTCGCGCATAATAGAATGGGCCAAAGAAAATCACGATAAAAGATGGGTAAAGATGGAATGCACACTCGCAAGGACACAATTAGGTAGAATAGTGTGGAACCCACCACATTTCAGAAGCGGGGGAACAAATGCACATGAAATCACTAGGGTAGCACTAAGGGTATGGGACAGAATCCACAAACAGCTAGGATCAAAATATAACTCACCATTAATAGACTTAAAAGATAATAATTTTTTTACACCAGGATTGAAAGAGGAAGGTGGGAACTGGATTAAAAATAGAATTCAGGTAAAAGACATCACTCAAAAGGGCAAAATGATGTCACTCCAAGAGATTAAACGCAAGTCAGAACTCACAGGGTGTAATGAATGGAGATACCGGCAGCTATCCTCTTTCATCAGGAGCCTCCCGGGCCCAATAAGGGAACAGAAGGAGTTTACGCCTCTGGAACAGCTGTGTTTAGCTGAAAATTCAAAAGGGAATATCTCAAAACTATACAAATTCCTGATGAAGGCGGAGGAGATGGGGGATCCCAGGTACATTAAAAAATGGGAAAGAGAATTGGAAAGCACAAGGAGAAAGTCGACTGTAGAAAGAATTATAAATTTAACCCATTCATCAGCAATAGACGTTAGAACGGCCGAGATGAACTATAAACTAATTACAGGGTGGTATGCCACACCAGACAAAATTAATAAATATAGAGAAGGGGAGTCAGTCGACTGCTGGAGAGGCTGTTCATCCAGGGGGACAATGGCCCATATATGGTGGAACTGCCCTAAGATCAAAAACTATTGGAAAAAAATATTAACCCTGATTAAGGAAATAACAAAAAAAGAGATTGTGGAAGACCCTTGGGTGATCCTCTTCCATGGGGGAGCTGACCCTATAAAGGAATATAAAAAATATTTGACCCCACACCTTTTAAATGCGGCAAAAAGGTTAATACCTAAAAAATGGAGGGAAAAGGAAAGCCCCCAGGTGTGGGAGTTGATCGACGCAGTAGAGGAAACCCATAGGAGGGAGGAGTTGAGAAGTGGAGAGATGGAAGATAATGGGGATCCAAGAGACAAATGGGGTACCTGGAAGGAATTTAAAAAAACCTGGAGTTTTGCTGAAAACCTAAGAGTGATATAAAAGAAAAGAGAGTAAGGGAGCCCCAGGGGGGGAGACTGTGGAAACAACGAGATGGCAGGGAGGGGGGGAGGGGAGGAATAAATGCATATATATGTAACAACTCCCAACAAAATAAAAATAAATAAATAATAATAAATAAAAAAATAAAAAAAAGAGAAAAGAGAAAATAATAAGGCAAAATAAATAAAAATAAATAATAATAAAAAAAAAATAATAAAATAAAAGGAAATGATGAGAAGCCACAAATGATGCCATGACTACAGGGGGAAGCGAAGGGCGGAAGGGTGTATGAGCTGGTCATCAGTTTGTACCCTGGTCTAGTCTGATGTGGAGTAAAAAGAAAAAAAAAAGTGTCCGATGTTTCCGCCATAACGTCGCAGTCCCAATAAAAATCGCAGATCGCCGCCATTACCAGTAAAAAAATAATAATAATGCTGTCCCCTATTTTGTAAGCGCTATATCTTTTGCGCAAACCAGTCGCTTATTGCGATTTTTTTTTTTTTACCAAAAATATGTAGAATAATATGTATCGGCCTAAACTGAGAAAAAAATTGTTTTTTTTTTTAAATGGGCTATTTATTATAGTAACAAGTAAAAAATATTTTTTTTTTTCAAAATTGTCGCTCTTTTTTTGTTTATAGCGCAAAAAATGAAAACCGAGATGATCAAATACCACCAAAAGAAAGCTCTGTTTGTGGGGAAAAAAGGACACCATTTTTGTTTGGGAGCCACGTCGCACGACCGCGCAATTGTCAGTTAAAGTGACGCAGTGCCAGAAGCTGAAATTTCACCTGGTCCGGAAGGGCTATACGTGCCCAGTAAGGAAGTGGTTAAAGGCTAATATGCAAGTTATTGTCCTAAAAAGTGTTTGGGGACCTGGGTTCTGTCCCAGGAGACATGTATCAATGCAAACATTTTAAAAATGGACGTTTTTTCGGGAGCAGTGAATTTAATAATGCTAAAAGTGAAACAATAAAAGTTTAATATTACTTTAAATTTCATACTTAGGGGGGGGAGTAAAGTCAGCATGTGAAAAAGCGCAGGTCTCCTGTACATAGAACTGTCCCTGCACAAACTCCACCCCAAATTTAAAAAAAAATGGCGTGGAGTTCCCCCAAAAATCCACACCAGACCCTTATCCGAGCACGTTAACCTGGCCGACCGCAGAAAAGAGGGGGGGACAGAGTGTGCCCCCCCTCTCCTGAACCGCACCAGGCCACATGCCCTCAACATGGGGAGGATGTCCCCATGTTGATGGCGACAAGGGCCTCATCCCCACAACCCTTGCCCGGTGGTTGTGGGGGTCTGCAGGAGGGAAGCTTATCAGAATCTGGAAGACCCCTTTAACAAAGGGGATCCCCAGATCCTGCCCCCCCTATGTGAATTGGTAATGGGGTACACTGTACCCCTACCATTTCACAAAGGAAGTGTAAATAGTTAAAAAAAAACACACAGACACCGTAGAAAAAATTCCTTTATTAATAAAAAATAAATAAAAAAATACAGCGGTTGGTAATCCATTCATGATGCGGCTCCCTGCTCCAACGTTGTCTTCTATTCAGCGACGGGTGATCTCTCCAGCGGTGGGTGATCAGCGGTCCGTCCAGCGATGAGAAGATCCAGAGTGCAGTAGGCAAGCTCCTCTCTCCGCTGGACACAGCCCAGCGGAATGACACGGTGAAGCTTTGACATTTCTTATATAGGGGAGGCGCCACCCATCACGTGACCCCGCCCCCTCTGATGCACCGTCGGCTACGTCACTGGGAAAGCCCGGTCTTTCCCGCTGATCACCCGTCGCTGGAAAGATCACCCGTCGCTGGATAGAAGACAACGTTGGAGCAGGGAGCCGCATCGAGAGTGGAGCAAAGCCGGTTTTAAATGCCTTTTTTTCTTTCAGAAATGACACTTTGTGCAGGGACAGTTCTATGTACGGGAAACATGCGCTTTTTCACATGCTGACTTTACACCCCCCCTAAGTACGAAATTTAAAGTAATATTACACTTTTATTGTTTCACTTTTAGCATTCGTTTAAAACGGCCGTTTTTAAACACTTTTTTTTGCATTGATACATGTCCCCTGGGACAGGACCCAGGTCCCCAAACACTTTTTAGAAAATAACTTGCATATAAGCCTTTAAAATTAGATTTCAAATGTTTGAGTCCCATAGACTTTAACAGGTTTCTAAAGTTCACACGAACATTTGGTGTGTTTGCAAGTTCTGGTGCGAACCGAACAGGGGGATGTTCGGCTCATCCCTGCTGCTAGATAAAACTGTGCCCATCATATACAGCATCACTGTACCCATCATATGCAGCCTCACCGTGCCCATCATATGCAGCCTCACTGGACCAGATTCTTATACCTGGCAGCGTAGCGTATGCTATTTACACTACGCCGCCGCAACTTACAGGAGCAAGTGCCGTATTCTCCAAGCACTTGCTCCGTAATTTGCGGCGGCGTAGGGTAAATGGCCCGGCGTATCCCCGCGTAATTCAAAGGGGGCGGCTTGTATTTAAATTAAGCGCCGAACGAACTGCGCACGCGCCGGCCATAAACGTAGCCCAGTGCGCATGCTCCATAGTACACCGCAAATACTATTCGCGACGAGTTAAGTAAATGGCGTAAACTACGAAAAAACACGACGCTGTCCCGACGTCCATACTTAACATGGCGTACGCATAAGGAGATCACGCCCAAGCAATGGAGGTACACTTGTATTATGATACATAAATGCTCGATAAGTACTGCTATGCAAGAAACGGCATACAAGATTATGACTCACTGGTATAATACCCCGGCCAAAATGCATGGTTGGAACCCACAGATTTCGGACTCCTGCTGGAGATGTGGAAGCGAAAGGGGTACTCTGGTCCACATTTGGTGGAAGTGCCCACACATCGCACAATACTGGGAAAAAGTCATTCGGCTAATTAGACAAATCACTGACACAAGCCTTATTCTGAATGCGGCCACCTGCTTACTCCATGTCACAAACTTCTCTCTGAAGAGATATAAAAACTCTCTGACGAGACACCTATTGAATGCAGCAAAATCCCTAATTCCACTGTACTGGAAATCTCAAAGGGTCCCTTCCATAGCGGAATGGCTCAGGAGGGTCTCGGACGTGCATGCCATGGAGGAGACCCTGGCGCAGGCTTCTGATCGAGTTGAGAGACTCCATAGGCCATGGCAACCCTGGGTCGCTTTCAGGTACTCTTCTGCATATTCAGACGATGTATCGCAGACGTTTGCCTGAGGGGTTCCAGGGAAATTGTCTTGGTCTGGGCTAAGATACGCTACGCTGACTGTTACCATGCCTTCTTCCTACCTCCCCTTTCTTTCTCTTCTTTTTTTTTTTCTAATCAAGTATTTTATTGGGTTTTGTTTTTGAAACACATTTAGCTTACATGCAAAAGCTTGACTGATGTTCCAACTGGAGTATAGAAACAGTTAACAAAGAAGACAACTTTTAACAACGAAGGAATAGGCAACTACCACATCAAAACATACAGGTGTGTCTTCTTAGAGGGTAGTGATGAAGAGAGTCACTCCAGGGAGGGGGGGGGGTGGGAACAGGGGGAGGTACCAGCAATAATTCAGGAGATTACATTTCAACAGTCAACATAGGTCATTAAACTTGTACAGTGCAATTGGGGTGGGACAACCAACTGGACCATTTGTAAAGGAATTTGTCCATGGCTAGGTTTTTCTTGGCTATTTTTTCCATTTCACATTGGTAGTTAAGATCAACTAGTGTCGACTTTAGAGTGGGGGGTTCGGTAGATTTCCATTTTCTAGTGATGTTCACTTTTGCTGCCAGTAAAAGATGTATGATTATGTCTCGGAATTTAGGGGGGAATTGGTCTATACCCAGATGGAGTAGAGCTAGTGAAGGGGAGAGTTCAACAGGGCTGTGCATTATGGAGGAGATTAGTGAGAAGATCTGTCTCCAAAAGGAGCTAAGGGATCTGCAAAACCAGAGGAGGTGCGCAATTGTGCCCATACTGCCACAGTTCCTCCAACAGGCAGGAGACAAAGTGGCGTATATTTTGGACAGTCTATAGGGTGTTAGATACCACCTATGTAGGGTTTTTTGATAAGCTTCCCAATGATTGGAGCATTAAGATGCCGCGTAGGTGTATTTGAAGGCTTTCTGCCACATGGGTGGAGTTGCAGTGAGGTTAAGTTCTGTTTTCCATTTTGATAGGGTGTTGATTTGGGTGAAGGGACGTTGGTCCACTAGGGCTGAGTATAAAGTGGATATGCCATGTTTGGGGTACATGGGTTGAGAGTAAAATCTATGAAGTGTTTCAGGTATGGAGACAGACGGCAAAAGTTTCAAAGTTTTGAGGAAATGGCTAATTCTCACATAAGTGTATGCTTCCGAGTCTGGGAGATGGAATTCAGTTTGGAGCTCCTTGAATGTTTTCAGCGACTTTTGGGATGTGAGGTCTAGTAGGGAAATGAGTCCATAAGTATGCCAGTGCTGGATTCTGAGATCCGGGATTTGGCCCATAAGTGCTCTAAGAGGGACGGGAAAGGAATGTGTGGGTTGATTGGGGGGAGAGTCGTATGTAACTTTCTTCCAGGCCAGGAGTGATGCTTTCACTGGTAGAGAGGAAGAAGATGTAGGTATTGGGGAGCCTGCCGTAATGAGAAGAAGAGTGTCTGATGGGGTGTGAGTAGTGTGGTTTGGGGATTCTATCCCCGACCAAAGTTTGTTGGTAGAGGGGTGCCACCAGTAGTATAGTTGGTCCAGGATAGAGGCGTAGTAATATGTTTGGATGTGAGGAAGCCCCACTCCGCCCTGGTTACGGTGTCTTGTTAAGATATGGTTAGCGCACCTAGGAGGTTTCCTGTTCCATATAAATTTAGTGAGTTGCCCTTGTACAGAGGTGAAGAAAGACTGAGGTACAGGTAATACTACTGTGCGGAATAGATATATGAGTTTGGGCAGAATCATCATTTTGAAGGAAGCTATTCTTGCCAATGTAGAGAGGCTAGAAGCTCTCATTTGGTTGAGCAGTTGGGGAAGTTGTTTTTGGAGCGCTCTATAGTTTAGGTCATAAAGTTGGTGTGGGTGTGGTGATAGTTTAGTTCCTAAGTAAGGAATAGCGTGAGTCGCCCAGGTGTAGGGAAGCTTCTGTTTTAGGGATGACTCCTCTTGTGTGGAGAGGTTCAATGGGAGGATAAGGGACTTGTTGGCATTGAGTTTGTAAAAAGATACCGAGCTGAACTGGTGGAGAATTTCTTGGATGGCCTGCAATGATTGGTTCGGGTTGGAGAGCATAAGGACGATATCGTCCGCGAACAAACTGATTTTGTGATCTGTACCATTGGAGAAGATACCCGAAATTCGTTGGTCAGATCTAATTTTTAATGCTAGGGGTTCCATTAAGAGAGCAAATATAATTAGGGAGAGGGGACCGCCTTGGCGCGTGCCATTGGAGATACCAAAGGGTTTGGATAGCATACCTTCAGTTAGGACTCTAGCTGATGGGTTGGAGTATAAAGAGAGTATCGTCGCCTGAAACCAGCCTATGATACCAAATTTCGAGAGCACAGCTTTCAGGAATCCCCAGTGCACTCTGTCAAATGCCTTCTCTGCATCCAGGGAAAGGAGCAGAGAAGGCACGGTTGACTGGGAGGCCCGGTGGATTAAGTCAATAACTTTTCTCGTCGCATCTGGAGCTTGTCTGTCAGGTACAAAACCAGCTTGGTCTGGGTGGATCAGGGATGTCAGGTAGGGCATTAGTCTGGATGCTATAACTTTAGCTAGTAGTTTGATGTCAGTGTTAAGAAGAGATATAGGTCTATAGTTGGTTGTGGAGGTGGGGTCTTTATCAGGTTTAGGTATGGTTGTGATCGTAGAGCGAAGCATGCCCAGTGGCAAGGAACCAGAGGAAGCAGCAGAATTGAAGAGATTGGTAAGATGGGGAGAGAGACTTTCAGCAAATTGTTTGTAATACTCATTGACGAATCCATCTTCGCCTGGAGATTTGTTGCATGGAAGTGATCTAATTGCATTGAGAGTTTCATCTCCCGTAAATGGTCGTGACAGCTGCTGCAGCTGATCAGAGGTAATAGTTGGGAGGTTAACAGAGGATAGGAATTCTTGGATGAGGAGGTCTGTGGGCTGAGGGGTAGAGGGGTCTGTGGCTAGATTATAGAGGGATGAGTAATAATCCCCAAAGGCGTTGGCCATATCCTGGGGGTTGCTCAGTAATTGTTTTGTGGTAGGGTGGAGTAAGGTTTCTATCTTGCTTTTAGTTCTTTGGGTTTTGACTTGGCGGGCAAGTAAAGCATTGGCCTTATTCCCTAGCGCATAGAAATTTGCCTTGCTAATTTTGAGGTTGGCTTCAAATTTGTAAAGCAGTATAGAGCGTAGTTTTGACCTGTAGGTGAGAATTTTATCGGTATTTGTATGGGACGGAGTTTGTTTGTTGAGCTTTTCTAGCAGGTCAATTTGGGATATTATCTCTTCAATTTGCTGCGTCCTCTGTCTTTTAAGTTTACTATACAATTTAATAAGGATGCCCCGCATGTACGCTTTGTATGTAGACCAAAGAACAGCACGGTCAATATCCGGTTGATCATTGAGTTCAAAGAATGAACGTTGTTCATCAGCAATTTTTTGGACAGTACTCTGATCTGCGAGGAGCGAGGTGTTGAGCCTCCAGATGCGAGAAGGGCCTGCTATCCGCTCTCCCAGCGTAATGGTGACCGATGCGTGGTCTGACCACGTAATTGTTCCAATTGTTGAATCTGTAACCTCTTGAAGTGTCAGTTTATCAGTCAGAAAAAAATCGATGCGAGAGTATGACAATTGAGATGGTGAGAAGTAGGAAAAGTCTCGTTCTGAGCCATGGTGGCATCTCCAGATGTCGTAAAGGCCATTTGCTTGAAGAAATGGGTTCAGCGTAGGTCGTCAATATCGGGAAGATGATTTGGTGTCCATGTCCAAATCTCCAATGATATTGAAGTCACCTCTTATTATAACTTTGCCCCTTTTGATACCGGATACTTTTCTGTATAAACGTTTGCAGAAGCGAATTTGGTGAGTATTCGGTCCATAGATGTTGACTAAAGTGTAGGTAATACGGTTGATGTCACATATCAGTATCAAGTAGCGACCCTGCGGGTCCGCAAAGGTTTGGTGTAGTTTGAAGTGTAGGGAGTCTCGGATGGCAGTCATGACCCCATTTCTTTTCTTCGGGCTTAAGGGGGGGAAATATCTGAGTAAAGTTCTTAAGTTTGAACTGGGGGGTTTTGTCAATGGCGAAGTGCGTTTCCTGCACTAAAACAATATCTGCATTTTGTGTCTTGGCTTCTCTGATAAGAGCAGACCGCTTTTGGGGGGTATTCAGGCCCCTTGCATTTATGGAGCAAATTTTGAAAGCCATAATGAGGCAGCTAGTACCGAACAAAAGTGTCTACGGATGTGGGTGGATTGGTAGAAAATGTAAATCCTCTGTGAAGTTGGCAGAAGGGTGGTTCTGGGGGTGAGTAAAAAGGAAGAGCTCCTAAGGAGGGAACCTTGGAACTCAATGGGCAGTAACTACTGCTGAGAGTGTATTTGTACGAGGGCAGGCAGACTACCACGATTCGGGTGAGTCTACTACGAATAGTCCAGGCAAGCGGTAACAAATGAGCGGTACTGCAGGTACCCAGCATTACGTAGCTTATGAGAGACAGGGTCTTAGGGACATGTTCATATTTGTTGGTAGGTTCCTCCTGTATCCATTTGAGATGTGGCGCGGACATCGGGGCCTGGAGTGTCCCCTGGGATAATGTGCCAGTCTTTCAGGAGTTGGAGACCTGAAGAGAGGGTTCTCACGGCATAGGTCTTGCCTTGATGAGTGATAATTAGCTTGGTGGGGAATCCCCATTTGTAGGGGATTTTGTGGTTCTGGAGGGCTTTAGTGATGGTTGCGAGCTGCCTGCGATTTTCCATAGTCGCTTTGGAGAGGTCGGCATAGAGAATTATAGAGAAGGGTTCGGGGAGCCTAGCCATGCGTTTTGCAGCATACATAATGCGGTCCTTGACTGCAAAAAAATGGATGCGGGCTAGAACATCTCTAGGTGTAGATGGTGGCAGATGAGGGGGTTTAGGGAGACGGTGTGCTCTGTCAATCTCCAGATCGCGATCAGTCAGTTCAGGGATTATTGTGCGCATGAAAGATTGCAAGAACTTTGTCAAATCAGGTGGTTGGACTGATTCTGGTATATTGCAGAATTTGATATTATTTTGGCGAGCGCGGTCCTCGAGGTCTGCTAATTTGAGGTGGATTATTTGGATCTCATCCTCATGGTCAGTGACTGCATCCACCATTTCATTGTGAGCTGTGTACAGCTCATCCACTCTGTTTTCCAAAGTGTTAATACTCTGGTTATGCTGTTGCACAGAGACAGACAAAGAGGATACAGCTGTAAATAGGTTAGTGTACAGGGTCTGCCTCAGATATAAAAACAACATTTTTTATATTGTCTGTTCTGACAGTGGCTGGTCTGAGGCAGGGAATGCATCAAGCATTGATGGCTGCTGAGGGAGAGAAAGGAGGCAGGAGGCTGTGCTGCTCTGACTGTACTCTGGCTCTCCCGTTCTCAGCCTTAATTTGGCAGGACTGGCTGTGGTGGGTGAGTTAGGGGGAGAGGACTCACCGTTGTCGCCTGTGGGGGAGATCGTCCCTGAGAGCAGCTGGTCAGTTTGGAGAAGGGAGAGCCCCGCTGCGTCTTCCCGGATCCCGCCCGCGCCATCTTGTCTGCTGTGGAGGCTGGAGGGGGGATAGTACTCCGTGAGTTTCCGAGGGAGTTTAAACTCCTTCCTCCACTTGGACATCACTGTCAGGATCCTCGGGTGTCACGGGAGTGAGGAGGAACGATCATGACCCTGTTTGGGGTGGCTAGACAGTCGCTGCAGCTGGGTTTTCTGCGGAGCTGTGGGATCAAGCAGCCATTCACTTGCGCCGCTAAGCCACGCCCCCTCTTTCTCTTCTTTTTCTTTCTTACCTCTTTATGGCTGTGTTTACTGCTATACAGTAGCAATGGCTGCTTGTCGGATGTGGATTGTTATGGACAACCCATGTACGTGCTCGTCTAGGATTTTTCGTCTATGGGTTGCTCATTTCTTTCTAAAAGGACACGGGCCATGGCCTACTGTTTTGAAGGGTCAAAAGATAGTGACTCTTGCTCCTAAGTAACCCTCATTACGTGACGAACAAAGATATGTTTGGAATTTTTGGCCAATTTGCATAGGTCATAGTTATTTTGTTTTATCCTGTTTCCTTTTTCTTTTCTTTTTTACGTGTTTTATGGCTTAATATACCATGTTCTCCATCATATTACTGCTCTGCGAGCAGCTGTATTGCTATCTGATGTAATCTGTCCTGCTTACGTTTATTACAATAAACTTGGAATGTTAAAAAAAAAAAAAAACATGGCGTACGCAGAACCTACGCAAGGTTACCCCTCATATAGCAGGGGTAACCTTACGCTTATGCAAATGACGTAAACTATGATGACGGGGCGCAAATACGTTCGGGAATCGGCGTATCAGGCTCATTTGCATATTCGACGCAGCAATCGACGGGAACGCCATCTAGCGGCCAGCGTAACATTGCAACTTATATCCGACAGTGCAAGTGGGATCTGAGCAAAATCTATGCGTAACTGATTCAAAGAATCAGTCGCATAGATACCCAGCTGAAAAAACAGAGATACAACGGCGTATATGGAGCTACGCCGTCGTATCTCTTACGAGAATCTGGCCCACTGTGTCCATTAATTGCAGCCTCACTGTGCCCATCAATTGCAGCCTCACTGTGCCCATCACATCCACATTTCAAGTAAAATAAAATAAAATCACTTAACATAAGGTGTCCTCCTCTGAGTCCCCTTTTACATCAGGTTTCCCAATCAGAGTCCCCCTTTACTGCAGGTGTCCCCATCAGCATCCCCCTTTACATCAGGTGTCCCCATCAGAATCCTCCTATACATCAGGTGTCCTCATCAGAGTCCCCCTTTACTGCAGGTGCCCCTCTTTACAACATGTTTCCCTATCAGAGTCAACCTTTACATCATGCATCCACATCAGAGTCTCACTTTACATCAGGCATCCTCATCATCAGAGTCCCCCTTTACAACAGGCATCCCATCAGAGTCCCCCTTAACATCAGCCATCCCTATCAGAGCCCTCTTTACATAAGGCATCCCCATTAGAGTCTCATTTCACATTAGGCATCCCCATTAGAGTCCCACTTCACATCAGGCATCCCCACCAGAGTCCTCCTTAACGTCAGTCATTACCATCATCAGAGTCCCCCTTTACATCAGGCAACCCCATCAGAGTCCCCCTTCACATAAGACACCCCATTATCAGAGTCCCCATATACATCAGGCATCCCATCAGAGTCCTCTTTCCATAAGGCATTCCCATTAGAGTCCCACTTCACATCAGGCATCCCCTTTAGAGTCCCACTTCACATCAGAGTCCTCCTTTATATCAGGCATCCCCCAACATAGTCTTCCTTTATATCAGACATCCCCCATTAGAGTCCCCCTTTACATCAGGCATCCCCATACTCAGAGTCCTCCTTTACATCAGGCATTCCCCATCAGAGCCCTCCTTTAAATCAGACATCCCCCATTAGAGTCCTCCTTTAATAAGGCATCCCCCATCAGAGTGGATGAAGAAGGCAAGACTGAACCTTTGAAATGCATGTGGGCGGCTCCTGCAGCCCTGAACCACTCCCACCCAGAGACACACCGCCAATGTCTCCATGAGGCTTACCGAGGCTCCAGCTGCGGCTAACACATGGTGCTCATGGATCTCTCAATAGAGACTTTCTAGTGGTCCTCCTGTGTTCCTGTGATACTGCACGTGGAAGCTCCCACCCGCTCTACCTCTCTGCAAATGATCCAACATTTCACACAAGTTTTTAGTGTTATTTTTATACTTGTTTACTCAATGAATTCCTAAGCTGTTTAAAGGATTGGCCTGGTGCTTCTCTCTCCTCTTTTTGCACCCCCCACCAGAGTCCCCCTTTACATCAGGCATCCCAATCATCAGAGTCCTCCTTTACCTTAGTCATCCCCATCATCAGAGTCCTCCTTTACATCAGACATCCCCCATCAGAGTCTTCCTTTACATTATAAAAATAAAGTGGAAAAAGTACCACGCTACCTATTATAGTGAAAAAATGAAATGAAAAAACACTGCAGCAGCTCAAACGTGAGATAGCACATCAAGAGTAAATATAATAAATAAGAGGAGCTGCACTCAAAATAATAAATAAAAAACAGTTACAGTGATAAATAATTGCATACACTACTTGATGAATAAAGATATATATATAATCTCTAGAAAGTGATCTAAAAGTCCATATAAATGAGTGTAAAGACTCAGTATAGGCCACCACTTGTCGATGCAGTTGGTAAATGATAGAAGGGTGAACCACAATATTGACTCCACCAACGCACGTGTACTGCCAACATATAAATGTCTTGCTTACCAGACGGCAATCTATATGAAGCCTGCATGGTGATCTCACTCCGGGTCTGCATCAAACTCCAACTCGCAGGGGTAAGCAGAGAAAATGGACTTGATAGGCTCAATTAACTGAACAATCAATGAAACCATCACTCGTATACCGAAAAACGAAAGAACACTCAAAATAGTGTAATTCAAACTAAGTATGATGGTTTATTAAAGTTAAAAGATACACTTACAAAAACGAAGGGTAAAATCGTCCATAAAATTGTTGTAAAGCCGGCCGGCATGCAGACACCCGTCCACTATCGATGACGTCAGCGCGTCAACCTCCCAACGTACGTTTTGTCACAGATTAACCTCCTCTTGGGGAACCCCATCAGAGTCCTACTTTACATCAGGCATCCCCATCAGGCCTTGTACACACGAGGGGAAATATCCGCTGTAAACGGTCCCCGGACCGTTTACAGCGTATATTTGCGCCGGGATGTTTTGATCCGATGGCTGTACACACCATCGGATCAAATTCCCCACCGGCGGACAGCGCGGTGACGCGGCGGTGACGTTGACGCCGCCACGTGACCGCCACGTCACCGCACCAGGAAGTAAACACTTCCGCGCGCATGCGTCGGATCCATTCACAGGATACGACGCATGTGCGGCAAGATATGTCCGCTGGTTTGCCGTACTAACCAGCGGACATATCTGACGGCCAGCTATCCGGCGGAATTATTTCAAAGCATGCTTTGAAATTTTTCCGACGGATGAATCCGGCAAAAAGCGTCCGTTTGCCCCTACAGACGAGGGGATTTTTCGGCTGAAATGGTCCGTCGGACCATGTTCAGCGGAAATATCCCCTCGTGTGTACAAGGCCTCAGAGTCCTCCTTTACATCTGGTGTCACCTCTCTAGCCCCCTTATACTCTCAGCTCTCACCTTCGGACCAGCCAGAAACCGGAATCACACATCACAGCAGGGAACAATGCTATAGTGCAGGGGTGTCCAAACTTTTTTCAAAGACGGCCAGGTTTGATGAAGTGAACATGCGTGAGGGCCGACTATTTTGCCTGACATTCTTTGAACCATTAAAATTTGGTCTAAGTGTGTTCGTCTGAGCACTAATACACGGCCCAACAAGAATTCTCTCACCTTTGTGGCTGTGTGTGGTGAAGAGATATACTGTATATATTTATTTTGTGTCCCCAACAAATCCCAGAACACTGCTTAGGACTAAGGATGAGCTTGGGCGTGTTATTTGGATATACTGTATTTATTGGCATATAACACGCACAGGCTTACCGTTGCCATGAATGCAGCCTCACCATTGCCATGAATGCAGCTTCACCATTGCCATGAATGCAGCCTTACCATTGCAGCCAATGCAGCCTTACCAGTACAACCTCACCATTGCAACCAATGCAGCCTCCCATGTGCCATGAATGCAGCCTCACAGGTGCCATGAATGCAGCCTCACAGGTGCCATGAATGCAGCCTCACATGTGCTATGAATGCATCCTCACATGTGCCATGAATGCAGCCTTACCATTGCCATTAAAGCAGCCTTAACGATGCCCATCTGCAGCCTCGGAGAGCAGAGGGAGGGGGCGGGACGAGTGCTGACAGATTACAAACAGGAGAATCTCTTGTTTACCCTGTGGCCTCTTTAATACAAAGTCCCGCCTCCTATGATAGACAGAACAGTAGTCCAATGGCATGCCAGGAGATGGGACTTCCAATAGAGAGGCTGCTGAGTAAACAGGAGATTCTCTTCATGTAATCTGACAGCGCTTGTCCTGCCCCCTCCCTGTCCCCTCCAAGGCAGCGTCAATAAATACAGTATATATCTTTTGTGGCCCTGGGGGCCACAAACAATATATATATATCCTAATCCCCAGGGGGGCCATATTAAATCAACAGGGAGGCGGCATTTGGCCCCCGGCCGGACTTTGGAGATGCCTGCTATAGTGGGATTGTTTGGAGCACAGAGCCCTGTGCCCCAGGACACTCTAAAGAAGCGCCAATAGAGCTTCTTGTTGGCAATCACGTGATTGCAACAACGTCATGCTTCCCATAGACCCTGTGTGTCCGGTGCCCCGCAGACACTTAAAGGGACATCATGCACACACACTTAAAGGGCCATTATTATTTTAAATAATTTTTTATGTTGAATAACTATGCGGTGCCCCTGCTCCCCCTATTGACGGTCACCACTGATTGGCATACAATGCATAATAAAGATAAATTCAGAAATTAAAGGACTTTAGCTAGTTCTCAGAAAACAGAGTGAATATATGATATTTGTAACGTTGGGGGTTATTTTAGCTTAGTGTAGAGCCCTCCAGTTAGGGGAGACTATGCCTGATATGCCAGTTAAGGGCTTGTTAGCCCACTTTTATTAAATTCCCATGCAGGGTTTTCAACTTCACAGCAGTAATGTAGTAATAAAGGGAGAAAAAAAAAGGAGAGAGTGGGATCCGCTAGGTCCAAATAATTTTACAAAAGACTGTCGCACCTCATCCCATATAACGATACATTTTATGGTATGGACAGTAAGGGACTATATCGGTGCTTATTCACAACGTACAATAGTAATTTTTTAATAATTTATTTAAAAGAAAAAGAATTATCACAAAATGTAATACAAAAAACACATATTAGGGCAATTAAGTAGGATATAGTTAACAATAAAACCAGGCAGCTGTAAATCCTGATTACAAATGCAGAGCGTATTACAGACGGTCACAACCAGAGAAATGTTAAGCCCAATATATTTCGCCTAGATTCCGGCTTCATTAGGGGCTAGGTTAAGAACGAGAGTTTGAAATCAGCTCTATTAATAGAAAAAATTACATATTACAGAAGGCATATATAATAAAAACACATCCATATATTTATACAGGTGCATGTGTGCACTGTGCTGACCTTAGGAAACAAGGAGATCAAAACAGGGGGAAAAGCAAAAAATACCCGAGGTAGGTGAGTTGCTGGCTCAGACATCTATTAGGTAATCTAAATAAGTTTTTAAAGAATAAACTCTTTTAAATGGTAAGTCATATAACGGATACATTAAAGAAAGGATTTGTAACTAATATATTCATTTAGTCCTGGGTATTGAGTCACATTTAAGGACTGAATCCACTTTGTTTATAGTTGGAGTAGCGTGCGATCAATATCGCCACCTCTAGCATGTTGGGGTACATGCTCAAGGGCTGCGAATTGAATCATTGATAATTCAAAATTATGTTCCTTGCCCATGTGTCGGCTGATGGCAGTAGTCATCAGCTTCTTGCAAATGGGTCCTAAGTGGTCGGAAATTCTTAAATGAAAGGGCCTTTTGGTTTTTCCTACATAGAAACACCCGCAAAGGCATTTGGCCAGATATACTACACCAATCGTTTGGCATGTAACCCGATGCCTGATGTTATGAGTGTGTCCATTGGGTAATAAAGTGGTAGAACCATACAGTATATATGGGCACATTTTACATTTTTTGCAAGGATATGTGCCAGTAGTTTTTCTTGGCAAGTCACCTTTAGGATCGAAGTGACTCTGAACCAACTTATCCCTCAGTGAGGGTGCCCGTCGGTAGGTAATTTCGGGGCGCCACTTCATAGTCCTTTCTCAAGGCACAATTTTGTTTAAGTCTAATATACTGGCTGTAGGGTATACTCTTTACCAGGGAAAGAGGGTGACCACTGGACGCGTGAAGAATCGTGTTACCCGATGAGGGTTTACGATAGAGGGACGAAAGCACTGTTCCATCTGAGCCAATAGAAATTTTTAGATCGAGGAAGTTGATACTTTCCTAACTACATTCCATGGTGAATTTTAAGTTGTATGAGTTCACCATCAACCTCTTCATGAATTGATCAAGTTCCAATCTAGTACCCGACCACAACAACAAGACATCATCGATGTATCTATACCACGAAATAACGTGGTGCATGCACATCGACGGATCCTCACTACAAAAAAGATCCTTCTCCCACCCCCCCAGGTACAGGTTGGCATACGATGGGGCACATTAAGTCCCCATCGCAACCCCCTGTACCTGGAGGTAGTGGGAGAGTCCAAAAAGAAAAACATTTCTTGTCAGGATAAACCTGAGTAGATCCAAAATGAAAAGATTGTACATCTGAGCTTGATCCCCTCTATCCCTAAGGATGGCTCCGATGGTCTCAAGACCCTTTTCATGTGGTATGGCATTATACAAACTTTCAATATCTATAGCAACAAGCCATGTATTAGGGGATACTGTAATTCCCTCAATAGTTTGCAACAAATCGATAGTGTCTTTTATATAAGAGGTCAAACATGTAACATGTGGACGAAGATAATTATCAACCAGGGCACTGGCATTCTCAGTCAGACTTGCACACCCGGAGACAAGAGGGCTACCGGGTGGGCATGTCAATGATTTGTGAATTTTAGGTAAGGCATACATAGTTGGAATCTTAGGTGCCTGTACATTCAAAAAATTCCAGGTATCTTTGTTAATAATGCCCTTATGATAAGCCTGGGTAATAATTGAATTGAAATTCTTATTAAGGTGGAAAGCATAGGTTGTGAGATAGGTGAGTACCAATCAGTGTTATCTAGATTATTCTACACATATTTTCATAATATGGATATGTTCATCCACAACGTTTCACACTTTCCCCCGTTTATGGGAGGGTTTTTTTAAGAAGAGCTGGCAAGGGTTGAAGGTTTATTATTCATGGCTGCATCAGCTGTTAGAGAGTTCTAATTTGTCAATTTCTTTGTTGTTTGTTTACAAACGACCAAATACTTGCATTTTTGTTTAATAAGGGAAAGTTTTGGGATATTTAGGTTTAAATAAAGATTGGTGGCGGAAAAGATACTTCTGGAAACACAGATGCCAACGGAGGACACACAAATGGTGATAAACATCATCAGTGTGCCTCCTCCCAGAGCTTCCATTAATGTTTCGATAGCCTGAATTTCGTCAGCATCTTGTTTTAGTCGTTCAAACGACAGCAAATCCGATTCTGGAGATTGTTTGTCAAACATTACTTTAAAAATGAGTTTCCGTGCGAACAGATGAATATCTTTTATCATCTGAAACCTATCCCCTCCAACCTGTGGACAAAAGGTAAGGCCTAGTTTAAGGACCTCCACCTCATGTTGACTAAGTGGGATAGATTAATGACCTCCAAATCGGTGTTTAGAGTTGTTGTCCTGTCTCTATTGGTTGCATCATGGACTAAAAAAATAGGAGCTATTTTTGGATCTACATTGACTGTACTTTGAGAAAATAGTGAGGAAAGGTTCGGTTCACTTACCCGTCTGGTAGAAATATTGCCCGGTGATAAGGAAAACGCAATACCAGGTGTTGAAGCCCGACTGGGGTGCGCAGTTGTGGGATTTGTTACTTGTGGAGTGTCGAGTTGCATTGTACGCGCAAAAGATGATGCCCGGAAAGTGTCCAAAGTAGTTGAACTAACTAATGGACGCTTCGTAATAGTAGACCCGGTGCGCGTCAGTGAGTCCGAAGAGGCTGATTGCCGATCACCTTTGCGTTTTTTGGGTAGTCGATCGTGAGATAGATCCCTATAGACTGTTGACTGACTAGAGACTGTAGAGGAAACGGAAGAGATATTAGGTATATTCACATTAGTAGGTACATTTCTTACAGGGGGATAGGTTACCGGTCTATTGGAAGTCGATTGGTTCCATTTATATGCATATTTATTATCGTAAGCTGCTTTATCCCTTAGAAATGTACCCTCTTTCATATTTATCAGATCCGCTGTATATTCCTCTAGATGTTCCTTAAGGTTCTTCTCCCGATCAATGAACAACTGATTAGAGGCAGATAGAATTAATTCCGTATACCATGTATTGATTTGACTATCAAGCTCTATAATTTCACTATCATATTGATCACAAAGAATATGCATCATCTCAAAGGAACAGTTTTGAAGAGTGTGCTCCCATTTAGATTTCACTGAGTCCTCAACCTTCCTCAAATTGGGGAAGATTTGCACTCGCAAACCCCAGGGAACTATTTGATTGTCACAGTATTTAACAAAGTATTGTTTATGCCAAAACACCCTAACCTTCTTTTCCAGTAATCGCTGGAGTCTAGAGAATGCTCTATCCAGTTCAGGTATCGTAATTTCAGCAGAGTTCTGACTTGCTTGTATTTTAAATATAAACCCTTCCCATGCTGAGCCACAGAAGTTGGCCATGTCAAGAAACCTAAAGACAGAGAGATAACCAGACAAAACACACACCTCCGGAAAAACAAAACTAACAATAAACAAAACAAATAAGAAAGGGACAGAGAGAGCCTCTAAACTATACATAGTTTCAAAACAGTATTCTGATACATATAATTAGTATATCAATGATTTAGGCCAAACGGATCCCTTTATAGTGTATTGAAACACTGATGTTTGTATAGGGAGAAACACCTGCTAGGAGCGTTACTGTGTGACATCTTTACCACAGGTAAATCCTCTACAGTCCTGTATGCTTCTCTGATTGTGCTTAGCTACCTTATGGTTATGTACTTGGTCTAGTTAATGTTTTTTGTTGTTTCTATTTATATTTAGAGAATTATAGAGAGTGACTTAATATCACGTTTCCTTGGATGTTGTCAGGACTATTTGGACGAATTCTTGTGGCTGCTCCTGGTAGTGCACCATTTTGTTTAAAAAAACTTTGTAAGTCTTAGTGGATCCAATTAATTTATTTACTTAATGTGACGGATGTAGGTGGGACACATTTCTCATTAAGCTTGTATGTGTCTTTTTCAGCCTGTTTTCTTTCTCCTCTCCTATGGAGACGCATCTCTGGCCCTACTATTGTGGTGCATTGGACTATTAGATGAGTCGGTTATCCGTCTGGATTGCGAGTGCCTAGCCGCTCTTCCCCTTTCTTTCCCTCCTCTCCCCATCCTTTTCCCTGCCTTGATCCCTCCCTATTTGTTTCCATTTTGCCCCCTCCTTCCTCTCGCCCCCTCCCCACCTCCAGGTCTGGATATCCATTCTGATACATAAGGTCAGCACAGTGCACACATGCACCTGTATAAATATATGGATGTGTTTTTATTATATATGCCTTCTGTAATATGTAATTTTTTCTATTAATAGAGCTGATTTCAAACTCTCGTTTTCTCAACCTAGCACCTGACGAAGCCGGAATCTAAGCAAAATATATTGGGCTTAACATCTCTCTGGTTGTGACCGTCTGTAATACGCTCTGCATTTGTAATCAGGATTTACAGCTGCCTGGTTTTATTGTTAACTATATCCTACTTAATTGCCCTAATATGTGTTTTTTGTATTGCATTTTGTAATAATTCTTTTTCTTTTAAATAAATTATTAAAAAATTACTTCTGTACGTTGTGAATGAGCACCGATATAGTCCCTTACTGTCCATACCATAAAATGTAGTAATAAACTAAAAACACCAAGCCACCTGCACGCTGAGATTGTCACCACAAGCGGAGGATATTTATGGATGTAACATTACCAATGATGCTGATTTTGGAGAAGTGTGTCCCCTAATTTTCCAACTAATGGGAATGTTCATCTCTACTCCATGAATTTAATCACTACCAATACCTACTAGTAAGCAGATATTTTGAATGTACCTTTCCCAGTACTAAACTTCTGGGAATATCCCAACTAAGGATCCCTACCAGAGTTTATGTCTATTTATTTATATGAATTGGATCGGTCTGGAGTAAGAAAATAACTAATTACCCTGTGTGTCTGCCTGCATTTATTATTATTGATACACCCTCTGCCTGTATCTTTCTTCTTGCAATGTTTTTAACATTTGGAATAACTTGTTTTTAAAGCTCCTGAAGAAGCGTTTTGTTTCAACGCGCAACATGTCGGGCTGAGCGTCGTATGACATTTCTACCTCCTGTAAACCACAAGGGTTCTGTTGTATTACCAATAGGAAGTGGTTGCTAGTCCTCCCCCTTTATGTGTGTATTGTAATCCTAGGTGATAGGTGCTATGTCATGCTAACTTTCTCGTGTTCATAGGCATTCTTAGGAACGGCCTTATTTGTAAATTATATGTCTTTCAATAATTATTATGTCTTTGTTTCAATAAATATTCAATTTTTAATATGCCTTCAAAGTCCGTCATCTGCCATATACAGTATATTTTTCTAAATCTGATCTATCGGGACGTGGCACTGTGTACTCCTTAAATTCATATCCACAGTTCCACTCTGTGATGATCTGATCTGTTATTTCAATTGGTCATTGTAGTTAGGGAATTTGCTGTTTTCACCTCACGCCTCCTCTCACCTGTTCCATGTTGGTTCTATTTGGCTGCACTGTTCTATCTGTGGGACCATTGACCATCATATTTCTGGCTGATTGCACCAATTGCTTTTGGATTTTGTAAGTACAGCTTTAGTTTAATTGCTAATCATATGTGACAAGACATGTGCAATATTTTTTTGCTATAGCTGTATATTACCATGTTACTAATATACACTATATACTGTATCTATATTATAGAATTCACATGACCCAAATTACATAAAAACCTCTGTCATCGGCAGTATGCATTAACCCTCCAGGGCAGCTTGTTCTACATACAGATGCATGTATTTGGATATTATGAACGGTACATTGTTGTGTTTTACAGTGTAATCTATTTTCATTTTATATGATGTTTATTTTTATATAATAAAGTCTACTATTTTTACCCAAATGCGTGGTCTGCCTATTAAAATCCTGAGCCTTAAGCACCGGGTTCTCTTTTTTCTGCTGTTCCATATTGGATTGGACAGACCAGGTTTTTTGAATAAATACCTACCAATTCCTTCTCTCTTTACTAATACCTGTAAATATATCCACTTATGTTTGTGTAAGAACAGAAATCTAGCATGTGTAACTGTCCTACAATATATAATTAGGAGCACAAGAGGAGGTGGGGGGAATAAAGTGCAAACAAAAAGATGAGAAAAGAGGAGAGAATACCTATTCAGAGGTCATCTATCCCATATCTATTCCATATTTCTGCTTTTATCAAGATGGTAATTGTAGATATGAGAGCCAGAGGTTCCAAACGTTTTCGAACGTCAATTTTTCATGATAATTTGCACTTCAATAAAGGTGAAGGTCAACACAAGCACTCTTCCAGGCCTTGGCAATCACTATCTTAGCTGCTGGAAATATAAAATGGCATTTGGCCTTAAGAAAGTCATGTGACTGATAATAAAAGGTATATAAATTGGGCTTCTGATGTCATCACACTGGACAAGATGGTGCCTAATCTGTGTAAAGATCTAATATTGGTTTGGGAACCTCTTTAAAGGGGTTGTAAAGGTACAATTTTTTTTCCTAAATAGCTTCCTTTACCCTAGTGCAGTCCTCCTTCACTTACCTCATCCTTAGATTTTGCTTTTAAATGTCCTTATTTCTTCTGAGAAATTCGCACTTCCTGTTCTTCTGTCTGTAACTCCACACAGTAATGCAAGGCTTTCTCCCTGGTGTGGAGTGTCGTGCTCGCCCCCTCTCTTGGACTACAGGAGAGTCAGGACGCTCTCTACGTTGCAGATAGAGAAAGGAGCTGTGCGTTAGTGGGTGTCCTGACTCTCCCGTAGTCCAAGGGAGGGGGCGAGCACGACACTCCACACCAGGGAGAAAGCCTTAGTATTTAAGAGGTTGATGTAGATTGGAGGTTTAAAATCACTGCCACTGATCACCAATGCAGAGGGATTAAGCATCAATGGACCACCAATTGAGAAGTATGCGGAAATATAATTAGTACTGACATTAACACTAGAGTTGGGGCGGACATCCCCTGGTTCGGTTCGTGCCAGAACTCTTGAAAATTGCAAAAGTTCGGACCCGAACCCCATTGAAGTCCATTGGACCCGAACTTGAAAAATCAAAAGTGCCCATTTTGAATGTTTATATGCAAGTTATTGGCCATACAAAATATGGGAGCCTCGGTACTGCCCTAGGGGACATGTATCAATGCATTTTATTTTGTAAAAGTAAATTTTTAAAGGAGCAGTTATTTTAATTATGCTTAAAGTGAAACAATAAAAATGAAAAATTCCTTTAAATATAGTGCCTGGGGGGTCCCCTTAGTCTGCCTTTGAAGTGGCACATCTGTACCGTGTATAGAACCTGCTGCAGCACAACTAACAATTATAGAGGAGAAAAATAACATATACATTTAAATTGCCAGAAATACAATACTATTGCTGCAATACAATGGAGTGGGGGTCCCCCCAATCCATACCAGGCCCTTCAGGTGTGGTATGGATTTAAATGGGAACCCCATGCCAAAATAAAAAAAAACAGCATGGGGTCCCTCCAAAATCCATACCAAACCTGAGCGCCCCCCCTCCTGAACCACACCAGGCCACATGCCCTCAACATGGGGGGTACAAGGGCCAAAGGCCCACAGACATTGGTTGTGGGGGTCTGTGGGCAGGGGGCCCCAGATCCTGGCCTGCATCTATGTTAATGAGTATGAGGTACATAGTATCCATACCCATTCACCAAAAAAAGTATCAAAAGTAAATAAAGGGAGTTTTTGACAATTCCTTTAATAAAAAACAACAATGCCCCCCAATGTAGATCCATCATCAATCACAATTCCAGCCGGAAAAAAATGCTCTGCCCATGAAGGCAAGATGCCGAATGTCTGCTCTGTTGTTTAACAGCTCCTAAATATGTAAGGAGCGGAGTCATCTCGTGATGTCACCTGGTGGCCCCACCCCCTTGTGCCATCCCCTGGAGCATGCTGGGTCAGTGAAGTCACAATGGGGCAGTGCCACCAGCTGACATTACCAGGTGTCCCTGTCCCTTACCTATTTAAGAACTTAAGAACTTAAGAAAAGGCAGAGCGGGCATTTGGGGGTTAGCCTTCGTTGCAGTCAGAACATTTTTTTCTTTTTTTTCAGGTCAAGCAGTGCGGCGGTCATCATAATTAATGGTCGATCTATATTAGGGGACATTGTTTTTCTATTTTTATTTTTTTTATTGAAGGAATTGTCAAAAAACTGCTTCCTGTCTTTAAGCATTTTTGACACTTTTTTGGTGATTGAGCAGGGGTACAATGTACCCTATACTCATTCACATGGGGGGTAGGATCTGGGGTCCCCATTGTCCAGATTCCGATAAACCCCCTGCCTGCAGAACCACATTACCACCACCCAGGGTTATCAGGAAGAGGCCCTTGTCCCCATCGTCCCCCTCTCCCCTTTTCTGTCCTGCCAGGCTGCATGCTTGGATAAGGGCCTGGTATGGCTTTTAAGGGGACCCCACAACATTTTCTTTTTTTAATTTTGGCTAGGGGTTTCCCTTTAAATTCATTCCAGACCCAAAGGACCTGGTATAGATTTTTTTTTTACTTTTTTCTATTGCCGACCAGCTCCTAACAACTAGTTATTCACTGTGCAATGATTGGGCAAAACTTTGCCCACTCAGGGCTTAGAATGCACTGTGCTGTGCACATTGCATTGTGGGTTGTTCGGCTGGCGAACATTCCGCTGAACACCCCGCAAATTTAAGTGTGGGCCAAATAGGCGAACAGGCGATGTTCGGGCTAAACTTTTGCTTGGTTTAACTGTTCGCCTAACTCTAATTAATGCCAAATGTATTATTGCAGTGGTCATCAACCCTGTCCTGCAGGGCCCACTAACAGGCCAGGTTTTATGTATTACCTTGGGGAGATGCAGACTGGAATACTGCAATCACTGAGCAGCAAATAACATCACCTGTGATGCATTTCAGTTATCTTGCAAACCTGGCCTGTTAGTGGGCCCTGCAGGACAGGGTTGATGACCACTATATTATTGTGTCCACTGACATCAATGCTGCAGATTGTTACTGGGACCACTAACCTCAGTGCTGTGTGTTTTTATTGCTGCCACAGACATTCGTGCTAGCAGTGTTTACTACAGCCATTAGCACCAATGCTAGTGGAATATTATTGATGCCACTGACGCAATGCTGACAATTACTATTACTGCCACTGATACCAATGCTGGAGGTAATTATTGTGTCTCCTGACACCAATGTATACATTGACATCAATGCTGGGTGTTAAAGTTGTTGACACTAATGCTGGAAATTACTATTAAAGGAGAAGTCCAGCCTGATCTTTTTAGGCTAGGCTTCTCCTCTGTGTGATAGAAGTGCAATTTGTTTTGCACTCCTGTGACCCGTTTTCAGCGGAGAGCGGTCTGACGTTTGCTCTCCGCTGGGGTCACTGCCATCAGTCGAAGCAGCGCGTCATCACGACTTCCAAGTCTGGTTCCGCCAGCTGCCTTGATTGATGGCAATCTCAGCGAGCCGCTTAGATGGCCACTCCCCACCATTCCACAGCTCAGCACTCCAATGAGCGCGGAGAAGTAAAGCAGAAGTGATTCTGACTAACAGTCAGCATCGCTCTGCACAGGAAGGTGTGAGAACCGAGCCATCTGCAGTGTTTGGTGGTTTGGTTCTCAGTGCAAAGACGCAGGGGACAGATGCAGCATCAGTCTGATGCTGCATTCATCAAGGTAAGTATGACTAGCAAAAAAAAATAAAAAAATGTTCATTTAATGTCAGTGATACCACCGATGAGGGATTCCATTTATTGAGCTTTATGTTTACGTTTTCTTCAGTATACTCCAAGCCCCTATCCCTATTTTTCCTAAATCAAAGCAAAGCAAGGGGGAAAGGTGCCACAAAACAAGTCATTTCCTGGGAACTGAGCAGTGGGTGGAGAACAGGGATGAGCTTTGAGTTCGAGTAGAACTCATGTTCGACTCGAACATTGCCTGTTCGCGGAACAGCGATCTATTTGGGGTGTTCGTGGCAAGTTCGTGTGAACTTTAGAACCCTGTTAAAGTCTATGGGACTCGAACGTTTGAAATCTAAAGTGCTAATTTTAAAGGCTAATATGCAAGTTATTGTCCTAAAAAGTGTTTGGGGACCTGGGCGATGTATCAATGCAAAAAAAAAAGATTTAAAAACTGCATTTTTTTTGGCAGCAGTGATTTTAATAATTCCTTTAAGTGAAACAATAAAGTGAAATATTCCTTTACATTTCGTACCTGGGGGGGGGGTGTATAGTATGCTTGTAAAGTAGCGTTTGTTTCCCATGCTTAGAACTGTCCCTGTACAAAGTGTAATTTCTGAAGGAAAAAAAGTAATTTAAAATCATTCGCGGCTATAATGAATTGTCGGCTCCCGGCACTACCGAGAAAAGTCATTCATAAAAAAAAAATGTGTGGGGGTCCACGGCATTTTTTTTTTTAAATTTGAGGTGGAGTTCCCCTTAAAATCCATAGCAGACGTGAAGGGTCTGGAATTGATATTTAGGGGGGACCCCACATATTTTTTTTTTATTTGACGCAGGGTTCCCCTTAATATCCATACCAGACCCTAAGGTGAGTGATCTTAAATTAATTCCTTCAAAAATTACATTTTGTGCAAGGACAGTTCTAAGCACAGGAAACAAGCACTACTTTACAGGCATACTATACACCCCCCTAGGTACGAAATTTAAAGAAATATTTCAATTTTATTGTTTCACTTTAAGCATTATTAAAATCACTGCTCCTGAAAAAACGTTAGTTTTTTAAAACTTTTTTTGCATTGATACATGTCCCCTGGGGCAGGACCCGGGTCCCCAAACACTTTTTAGGACAATAACTTGCATATTAGCTTTTAAAATTAGTACTTTAGATTTCAAATGTTCGAGTCCCATAGACTTTAACAGGGTTCTAAAGTTCACACAAACTTTTGGTCTGTTCGCAGTTTCTGGTGCGAACCGAACCCAGGGGTGTTCGGCTCATCCCTAGTGGAGAAGTACAATGTTGTAATAGTAAATGGCTGTACTGGCAATTTGGCAAGCCAGTTTTTTTATCTGTAGTTAAAACATCTGGCATCTGACGATACAGTATCAGCTTACAAAAAACGTACATAGCAAGCAAATTATGGCACTGCAAGGATGTAAATTTTATATGCATTGAGGTGCATTGTTAGCCATTCCAAAAGATTTGGCTGCCTAACACAACATGCCTCCATGCACAAAATCGCCCATGTACATACATTTTACTATGAATTAGCTCTTAGAATGCAAACCAGCACTCTGAATATTCATGTGGTCTCAGACAATATCTTGGGGAGGGTGCCCAGACCAGACCCAGTAGGTGGCTGCGGAGTGCATACATAATTTGGGGCTTAAGGCAGTCCTGTCCTTGCCCAGGATGTGTGGACTGGCAGGGAAGCTTTATGTGTATAGGCTGTGCAAGACCTAGTGACCCCAGAATGAAAATATCTGTGGATCAAGGACAGGTATACAAAGAAATTGCAGGAAGAGGAATTTGCATTTTAAAGATCACTGTACTGAAAATACATTTATCCTTTAAAAAGTAAAATATGTGTTTAGGTATAAATGTAATAAGGATTACACTTTTATTAACAAACACTAGAATGTCAGCGAATAACTCCTTCACCCTCTGTTGAATAGCAGTAAACAATGAAACAGTCTACTGATACCAAACGTTGTCCAAGAATTTTATGAAATATATCAAAAAGTGCTTTAACGGTTATAAATATTTCATAGAGCATCTTCATGCCAAGTCTGCTCACAGCTGCATAAAGTACAGGAAACACACCTGGAACTGTTGAAGGAGGTTTTATAATGCCACAAAATGAAAACAAATATGTTTAACCTTATGCCAGCAAACAGAATCCCAGGGAGGCTGACATATTCCAAGTCCTATCCGCTACAAGTATTTCTGGCAATATGCATGAAATGTGCTTCACGGCAATTTACATAGAATGAAAAAAAGTCAATTGCAATATAAAAGAGAGAAAAATAGACAAAGAATGGCTAAAAGCTCCCATTGCTACGACTTGGTGAAATGATTGTTTTATTTAAATGTCTCACTTTGGGGGAAACTTCCTTAGCAGTCAGGAATTCTGCTCCAGCAACACTTTGCTTAAATGTATTTTCCTTCCAGGGGCTGCACTAACACTACAGCAAAACAGCAGATGCAGGTCTATCGTCAACCTCATGTGTTTAAAACAGAAATAACACGATAAACAGTCGATAAACAAATTTATGGCAGATTTTAGTTCCAAATAGTGCAGAAATCACAGGAATCCACCAAGACCACAGACCTTATGCTGGTCTGGAACAAATTATTTTTTTTCTAGTTTGAAGTGGTTGTGGGTGGGTGTAGCCAGGGCCGCTGTTAAAAAACACGGGGCCCCGGACAACTTAACTGACAGGGCCCCCCTCCTAAATATCAAGTTGCTAAAATACCATGGTCACAATGGTGTGCTTTACAGCCATGGCAGAAATGAAAGCCATGCTACTGCCACCTGCAAGATCGCATTGCAGAGTGGCCCTATTGAACTCGATGAGAAATTTGACAGGTGGTGCTGCCTGTCAAACTCTGCAGCCTGCTGTAAAAATGCTGCAGCTTTGAAGTAAAGCATTGCAGCGATGGCATGTATACAGCCCTGTCTGACTATATGACAGCTGACTTCTGTTGAAGGGGGATGACCAAAAAAGGTCTGTCAACCCAAACAGTGCTGTCAGCCAATGGCTGAGAGTACTGACCAGTGTGTTCTGGTGGGGTGGGGTGGGGTGGGGGGCATCCCCTTGTCATAACACAATAGAACAGCAGGGAAGATTTCAGTACTAACATTGTATTGTTAGTACAGCGGCCCCAGCCTGATGTGTCAGGTTTGTTTCGTACAGCCTGCAGGGTTGAGTGAAAAAAAAACTAGCCGTGTATGCTAGGCATTAGGCCGTATTCACATTTGATGTTTCATGAATGTGGGACAAAGTGCACAGTGCACATAGCGCTTGTGATGCCATTAATTGTTGATGGCATCCTGAATACAATTAGCAGACCTGCGTTGCGTCATGTGGAAAATCTGAAGGCTTTGAATGTTTCTAGAGCCTCTATGTTGTGTTTGTGACACTAATGGCAACCCATTCAAGAGAATGGACTCCCCTATATGCAAAAAAACAAGCAAAAAAAAAAAAACACGTGCAGGAATGTGTGTTCCCGCTACATGAAATATAAAGGGGGCCTTAGGGGTGGTGTATAGAAATGTTTTGGCAGAGATGTCTGTTAGCTGCAGGGAGAGATGTGTACACTGGTTCCTAGCTTAGTACTGCAGTGGCAGCTACCTGAGTTCTGGCTCCATATTTACTTCTCTCCAAAATCCTGGGGGATCAGAGGTCAGGACTCAGTGAGGAGGTGGAGCAAACTTCCTGCTCATTCATCACACTGACCAGAGATAACACTGCCAACTGATGGAAGGGGAGTTTCAGTATCCGAGAGAGCCACAGGCAGAGACTCTGCAGCTATCTTCCTCTGCTTCAAATTGGGACACTTTGCAGTATGTAGAACCGATCCCCCTGCATAGCTGCCAGGGGGGAGAAAGCAGGCTGTGCTGCAAGGTTATCCACAGGAGTCACAAGGCAGTATAGCTAGCTCTCCTGCTCTGCAAGTGCCCGGCCCCCTTTTCTGAAGTGACAGAGCTCGGCCCCTTACAGGAGGGCTGGCTGTACTGCCCTATCAGTGGCCCTGGGTGTAGCATGGTGCAGTGGCAATAACACATACACACACAGTCCAAAAGCAATTAGTAGAACTTGTATTATAGTAAAGGCAAAAACAGACCACAAAAACAAACAGGTGACCTGTCCCTACACTTCCCACATGTGAATGCTGTTATGATTATGATAAAGAAATAACACATTTTATAATCTTCTGGCAGAGATGTTAAATTCAGTTAGGCCTCAAGACAGATGGACTAAAAGTCTTTGTGACTTCATATGTTTTCCAAGTTTCGATTGATCAACCATTCTAAAATATATAAGCCTTGTGTTGAAACAGAATTGCCTGAACAATAATGCCTCTTTTCACTAAACCAGAAAATCATTTACCTGTCCTTGTTGAATGGATAAGAAAAGAGATACAAACACTGCCATTAAAAAAAAAAAAAGTTAAACAAATAAGTGACTAGACTGTTAACACATAAAGATCATCCTTGTCTAACGAAAACCATTGTGTTAGATTTTAGGAGTTGTGTATACAGCTAAACCATCTAAATATTCATTGAGTCTGTTCAAAGTTCATTTCAAACTGTCTACTCAGTGATATTTTAAAATACACATGGTTATAAGTCATTCAAATGATATATTAAATTCCAGGTCATAGATACAATTATGATTTTAGCATCTACTGACCAATCAGAATTTTGTCTTAAGGTAAAAATATAACGATTTTGATGTAGAACAAATCATAAGTAGAATTGTTTTAATGCCAATTAGTGATATGTAAGACATATGAATCGTGACTATAACTGTATAAAAATAAAAATCCAGCATATGTTTTTCTTAGATAAACAAATATTCATCTGATATACCAGAATTATACATGTATCCACATAGATAATCATGTTATGTGATATTGATTAATCAAAATTATTTTGAGAGTACGGTATATTATGCCGTTACCAGAATAATAGAAATAAAATATATATATATATTTCTCAGTACCGATATACAAACAGATACACATTATGAAAATAGCACATATTATTTAAAAGATAGTTCAGAACAAATTGTTCTGCTCTCAGACATGCCTAGTGGTTGAAGATGATATTACCCAAAACTCACTAAAGAAAATTATTACAGTCATATGCAAAAGTTTAGGAACCCCTGACAATTTCCTTGATTGTCATTTATAAATATTTGGGTGTTTGGATCCGCTATTTCATTTTGATCTATCAAATAACTGAAAGACACAGTAATATGTCAGTAGTGAAATGAGGTTTATTGGATTAACAAAAAATTTGCAATATGCATCAAAACAAAATTAGACAGGTGCATACATTTGGGCACCCTTGTCATTTTGTTGATTTGAATACCTGTAACTACTTAGCACTGATTAAGTGGAACTCACAATTGGTTTGGTGAGCTAATTAAGCCTTGAAGGCAGGTGCATCCAATCTGAAGATTGGAGGCCTCTGAAGAGTGGGGGCCTCAAAACAACTCTCAAATGACCTGAAAACAAAGATTGTTCTACATTATGGTTTAGGGGAAGGCTAAAAAAAGGCTATCACAGAGATATAAGGGGTCAGTGTCCACTGTGAGGAACATAGTGAGGAAATGGAAGACCACAGGCACAGTGCTTGTTAAGGCCAGAAGTGGCAGGCCACATAAAATATTGAGGAGACAAAGGCGAAGGATGGTGAAAACGATCAAAAACAGCCTACGGACCACCTCCAAAGACCTACAACATCAACTTGCTGTAGATTGTGTCACTGTGCATCCTTTAACAATTCTGCGCACTTTGCACAGGGAGAAGCTGTATGGGAGAGTGATGGGAAAGAAGCCTTTTCTGCACACACACCACAAACGGAGTTACTTGAGGTATGCAAACGCACATTTGGACAAGCCAGCTTCATTTTGGAATAAGGTGCTGTGTACTGATGAAACAAAGATTGCATTATTTGGTCATAACAAGGGGCGTTATGCATGGTGGCAAAAGAACACAGCATTCCAAGAAAAACACTTGCTAGCCACAGTAAAATTTGGTGGAGGTTCCATCATGCTGTGGGCCTGTGTGGCCAGTGCCGGTACTGGGAATCTGCTTAAACTTAAGGGTCGCATAGATTTCAATATCAGCAGATTCTTGAGAATAATGTTGAGGAATCCGTCACAAAAGTGAAGTTACACCGGGGTTGGATATTTCAACAAGACAACGACCCAAAACACTGCTCAAGATCTACTCAGCATTTATGCAGAGGAACAAGTACAATGTTCTGGAATGGCGATCCCAGTCCCCAGACCTGAATATCATTGAACATCTGTGGGGTGATTTGAAGAGGGCTGTCCATGCTCGGCAACCATCAAACCTAACTGAACTGGAGATGTTTTGTAAGAAATAATGGTCCAAAATACATTCATCCAGAATCCACACACTTGTTACAGGCCATAGGAAGCATCTAGAGCAGTGATCCTCAAACTACGGCCCTCCAGCTGTTGTGGAACTACACATCCCATGAGGCATTGTAAAACTCTGACATTCACAGACATGACTAGGCATGATGGGAATTGTAGTTCCTGAACAACTGGAGGGCCATAGTTTGAAGACCCATGATCTAGAGGCTATTATTTCTGCTCTACTAAATATTGATATGATTTTTCTGTTGGGGTGCCCAAATTTATGCACCTGTCTAATTTAGTTTTGATGCATATTGCACATTTTCTGTTAATCCAATAAACATCATTTCACTACTGAAATATTACTGTGTCCCCCTTGGGGGGCGTGGCGTCCGAGCTCCGACATGCACGTGTAGTCTGAGAGCTCCTCTCTGCCACTGGAGAGAAGAGACCGATAACCACGGCCGCCGGCGACTTTCCCGACTAACGACACGTCTACCGACTCGCTATACCCCGCAGCACCCGCAGAGATGACTCGCCAACACAAGAACCAGCAATCCCCGCAGAAGGTGACAGACTTCTTTGCGTTGCGCAGACCCTCACAAAATGGCGCCGACTCCAGGGAACCATGAGTCACGCCAGCGCCTGTCTCCCGAGCTGTGCAGCAGAATGCACAGCGGGCTTCTTCCTCATACAGCGGCACATCCTCTGGAGACTCCAGCCCCTCTACAAGGAGTCCAGTCAAGCAGAAAATGAGGACAACCTCTCCTGACAGGGCACCCGGGGACCCGGACATGGAGGTAAGCAGGCCTCACAGTAATGGAGGGCCGCAGCTGCTAACTCCATCAGACCCCATAGCGGCATTCCCCACATCAGACAGGCCTGTGTCAGACACGATGCTCAAGGAGATGTTGCTGTCCCTTAAGGCCTTCCTGCATGCAGATATGACAGCCGGCATTAATCACTGTCAGAGGGAGGTACAGGCCTTAGGAAACAGGGTGGACCAGGTGGAACACTGCGTGAGTAATCTCACATCTTCCTTCAACACAATGGTGGATGCCCATAGCAAACATAGCGATGAAATTTCCTGGCTCAAGAATAAGGTGGCAGATTTAGAAGACCGTTCCAGAAGGAACAATGTTAAAATAAGGGGGGTCCCTGAAACAGGTACTGACACAAAACTCCTAACCTATACACAGGCATTCTTCTCCACCTTGCTACCATCCCTGTTGCCACAGGATCTTATTGTGGATCGCATACATCGCATACCCAAGCCCTCGTTCCTGCCAGATTCCACACCCAGGGATGTGCTGCTTAGAGTGCACTTGTACCATGTGAAAGAACAGATTATGATGGCATCGCGCAGGGCAGAAAACAGGCACCCACCGTACGCTGACCTTCAGCTACTCCTAGATCTATCCAGACATACCCTGCAGCAACGCCGCGACTTGGCGACCATAACTAAGGCTCTGAGAAACCACAATATCCCCCACTAAAGGAAATACCCTGCAAAGCTGTCCGCTACTAACAACGGCACTTCAGTCCTTATATCCACACTGGACGAGGGTCTGGCGGTGCTACGCCAATGGGGCATCTTGCCAAATCAAACATCACCAACTGCGCAAGCTCAAACGCCTGGCCCTATACAGGATGGATGGCAGTTAGTCACAAGGAAACGTAACACTAAGGCCAAAACCGGTGGTACCGTGTGAATATACCACACAACAGTTACTTTGCTCTCTCCGGGCGCGGGGGTTTGTATATAAATCCCTGCTTTTTTTCCTCCAAGGCTAATGCAGCAGTTATGTCTGCACATGGATCGGTTTATTGATCTCCTTCTTATAATGTTTTTTGTTTGTTCATTTTTCTTTACACTTTTTTCTATGACACTTACTTTTGTTTATTCTAAGTTCCACAAAAGAAAACTAGATCTATATCTTCGTATGATCCTCAGAGCACCCGGACAAGAATTCCTCCCTCGAGCCAGAGACCAGGGTCACAGTGAGTACGCACACCACATAACGCAGCAGATAACCCTCGAACCACCAAATGACACTTAACTGTTTATCAATCAATGCTCGGGGGTTAAACCATCCTGCCAAAAGTCTTTCTATGTGGGCTGAGGCGGAGAAGCACAGGGCAGATATCCTGTGCGTCCAGGAAACACATTTTCAAGAAACTAAAGTTCCCAAATTTTCTCATAAGGACTATCCTGACGTTTTCCTGGCATGCATGCCCGGGCGTAAAACAGGTGGAGTGCTGATAGCCCTCAGAAACACCCTTTCATTCCAGCTACAGGAAGTGACCCCTGACCCCAATGGCAGATATATCATCCTAAAGGGAGACATCAATACACGCCCGTATACATTGGTAGCTCTGTATGCCCCCAACAACCATCAATTACGTTTCCTCAACAGACTACTGAAAAAAGCTAAATCCCGCCTATACGGAAACCTTGTGGTATGCGGAGTCTTTAACCTCATTGTCGACCCAAAACTGGATACCTCCACGAAAAACTACACTGGCTCTACACACCTAGGCAAGACGATCCACAGCGAAGAACTTTTCGATGCATGGAGATGTACCCACGCTAGCTCAAGGGACTATACTTTTTTCTCTAATAGACACTGCTCATACTCTCGTATTGACTTGTTCCTGGTTGATAAATGGCTGCTACAAAAGGTTTCTTCTACTCAAATTCATGATATCACGTGGTCTGACCACGCAGCCATAACCATGACCATAGCTGACCAGGCTGCCTCCCCCTCCTCTCCCATCTGGCGTAATAATGTCCGACTCCTACAAGACCCACAGTTCTCGGTAAAGATCTCCCAACACCTTTCAGAATTTTTCCTGAATAATGCAAATTCAGTAGAAGACCCCTTTACCCTCTGGAATGCCCATAAGGCGTACCTAAGAGGAATACTAATCCAACTCGGCGCTAGGGAGAAAAAAAGACGCACAAACAAAATTAACTCCATTCTTGCTGACATACACAACCTAGAAAAGCAGAACAAACAGACACCCACCCACGCCCTCTCAAAAACACTCTCACAGTTGAGAGAGTCACTGAGAGAAGTGATTGTACAACAATATGATTACCATCTCCGGCGTTTCAAATTGAACTCATATGCTAATGCAAACAGAGCGGGTAAATACCTGGCCAATAGATTGAAAGCAGCGCACACGAAGTCGAGAATTGACCATCTAATACACCCCACGCTTAAACATAAAATTAGCAACCCTCAGAAGATAGCTGACCAATTTGCCACATACTACAGAGGCTTATATAATATAAAATACAACCCTTCCACTCATCAACCAACGTCAGCCCATATTTCGACATTCCTGCAAAAAATTAATTTACCCTCTCTATCGGATGACCAATTACTCTCCTTGAACTCCCAATTCACTTCCTCTGAGATAGAAAGGGTGATAACTACACTGCCTAGTGGCAAGTCCCCAGGGCCTGATGGGTTCTCTAATGAGTACTTCAAAATTTACAGTCCTCTCCTTGCACCACACCTACAAAAAGTGTTCACAAAAGCCGCAAGTACAGCTTTGTTTCCCCCTGACATGCTACAAGCATTTATAGTCACCCTCCCTAAGCCTGGCAAAGACCCGAACACCCCCTCCAACTTTAGACCTATCTCACTCCTAAATTCGGACGTTAAAAAAATAGTACGCTAAGGTACTAGCCAAACGATTAGCCAAATTCATCCCATCCCTCATTAAACGCGACCAGATGGGCTTTGTGAGGGAAGGCAGACCTCAGACGCAACCAGGAGGGTCATTGACATAAAACACCATGCGGAAGCCACCCGAACGCCTTCTCTGCTGCTCTCCGTAGACGCAGAGAAGGCGTTCGATAGGGTACACTGGAATTACATGCAAATGGCACTAAATTCTAATGGATCTAAATTCAGGTTTGAAGGTACTATCAAGGATGCGATACTGGCTTTGTACTCCTGCCCATCAGCTAGAGTGTACACATCCAGTATGTTGTCAGTTCCCTTTCCAATAACGAATGGGACACGCCAGGGATGCCCACTTTCCCCAACCATTTTCAATCTCATGATTGAACCCCTGGCGGAAGCCATTAGGACAAACAACAACATAACGGGGTTCCGAATTGGTTCCACTCCCCATGTCATAAATTTATTTGCAGACGATGTGATATTGATGCTAACAAATCCGCTCACATCACTTCCTGAAGTCCATGACACACTGATAGCCTTTGGTAAAATCTCGTATTACAAGGTCAACTTCACAAAATCCTTCATCCTTAGTTTGGGCATGCCAGCCTTGGACCGCACCCGACTGCAAACATCACTGCCTTATGTATGGGATGACCA
This sequence comes from Rana kukunoris, assembly GCA_029574335.1. Taxonomy (NCBI): domain Eukaryota; kingdom Metazoa; phylum Chordata; class Amphibia; order Anura; family Ranidae; genus Rana; species Rana kukunoris. Next base: position 76,007,940 of record CM056058.1, on the reverse strand, counting down.
ACAGCACTAAATCTCTAGCCAACACCAACATGAGACCCCTCCTGCATAATATTGCCACACAAACTAACAATCTATCAAAAAAAATAATTATCATGGATGGGTAGACTATATGGATTGAAGATCAAATACCAATGTTATCACTAAAAACTCTCAGTTCCCATGGGATACATACAGTTCATGACTTATTGGAAAGTACAAGACCTAAGACAGTAGACCGCTTAATGCGAGAGTATAGCCTACCGTCACACCTATTTTTTACTTGTGCAAGAGTGATCCACTTTTTGTGGAAACACCCTCCCCCAGTAATCCATCTACCGACTGCAATATGGCAATACTTGACAGGTGCCCAGTCGCACAATAAAGGTATAGGTCTTTATTACAATAGGTTACAGCAATGGGAAGGGGACTTGGGCTCCACGTTCACTGAAGCTCAGTGGAAACTTGCATTCGGCTCTATCCTAACTGCCACCCACTGCACTGGGCATTGGGAATTGATGATCAAAATTTTCAACCGTTGGCAATACACCCCCTGTAGACTTGCACTTATGTTTCTGCTGCCTTGCCTCTCTGCTGGAGGAACTGTGGGCATAAAGGCCATCTTCTACATATGCTTTGGGAATGCCCCAGCCTGACCAGTTTCTGGAATCAAACCTTTAAACTTATATCGTCCACCACGGGAATACTCGTTCCCCCCAATCCAACACTAGCTATACTCCACATAGGGATGGAAATCATACCACACGACATGAGACAAGTAGTATCACACATTCTATTAGCAGCTAGGTCCCTAGTGCTTCAAAATTGGAAACACGCTACAACACTTAACACCACGGGCCTTACTAAAATAATTCAGCAAAACTACACGTTTGAACGACTGCTAGTGACTAATGCACTAAAAGGTAGCTCATTCGACAGAAGATGGGAAATCTGGACTATTACTAGATGGATGTATTACTGGATAAGATACATGCACGCTTTGGATAATGCTCCCTCCTCTATTGTCACCTGAGATTGATATATGATCTTTCCTCAATGTTTTCTTCTCCTTTTTCTATTGAGGCATTGTTACCAATATCCTTGTCAATATCTTTGCTACTATTGATATCTTTATGATATTCTTTTTCTTTTTATTACTGTTATTTGTAAAATTCAATAAAAATCCTTCTATTGAATAAAAAAATTAAAAAAAAATAATAATATTACTGTGTCCTTCAGTTATTTGATAGATCAAAATTAAATTGCTGATCCAAACACCCAAATATTTATAAATGATAATCATGGAAATTGTCAGGGGTTCCTAAACTTTTGCATACGACCGTAGATTTCTTTAACCAATGGAAAAGAAGCCATACCATTTTGGCTGAGCCTATTATAATTTTTATGATCTTATTTTCTGAGATGGTATTTAGAGACAAGAGAGATGCCACGGAAGGACCCTCAAGAATACTCAAAACACCTGATTACCAACAATCATACACGTAGACACATACACCATTCATCAACTCATACTTTTACATTCATTAAGATTCCTGAACACCTTATGCTTTGGAACTTAGAGGTCACAAGAAGTAATTCCTCTTCAAGAGTATCCATCTTGAAAGCCACAGTAGCCATTCTAAAAACTCTGATAACCAGCAATTGAGACCAGTAGCCGTTTTGAAATGGATAATTATGTTGTGTTGAATTTTATCTTATATTCATTTATGTTCTCTTAAACATTGATTTATTGAGTATTATACAATTGATAATTATTCTCCCAAATCAATAACCACCTTGTAGATTTTTCGCTAAAGATTACATTTTCTATATTTTTCATTTGCATAGTTTCCATCTTATTGACATAACAAACGTCTAATTTTATTTCACATTGCTAACCACCTACTCAGGGCCGGCCTTAGGTGTTCAGGCGCCCTGTGCGAGCTAATCCTGTGGAGCCCCCCCCTCCCCCGCCAGACCGCTACACACTGACCACTACACAATACACACTGACCGCTACACAATACACACTGACCGTTACACAATACACTACCCACAGACCACTACACAATACACACTGACCGCTACACACTGACACTAGAGCATTGGTGCATTTTACTATAGATCCATTGGTGGACTACAAGGCCCAGCATTTTAGTCCCACCAATGCCTCCTATAGTAAAATGCTGGGCCTTGTAGTCCACCAATGCCTCCTATAGTAAAATGCTGGGCCTTGTAATCCACCACGACTCCCTTTTACCTTATATCGGTCCCCCCTTGATTAGATCAGGGAACCCACCCATCAGTGTCCCCTTCCCCAAGAAAGACCCCCATACCGCGAGACGCTTTGAGCCAGAGTCTGTGGGTGGAGCTCCTCTACTGTAGTGTCGTTTTCCTTACTTTAATTGTGTGGGGAGAGAGAGAGAGAGTTGGTGGGGGTGAGGATGAGAGAGAGAGAGGGGGGATTAAAGAGTGGTGGGTGGGAGAGAGGAGGTGGAGAGGGGGTGACACAACAGAGGAGATATGGGGGGTGACACAACAGAGGAGATATGGGGGGTGACACAACAGAGGAGATATGGGGGGTGACACAACAGAGGAGATATGGGGGGTGACACAACAGAGGAGATATGGGGGGTGACACAACAGAGGAGATATGGGGGGTGACACAACAGAGGAGATATGGGGGGTGACACAACAGAGGAGATATGGGGGGTGACACAACAGAGGAGATATGGGGGGTGACACAACAGAGGAGATATGGGGGGTGACACAACAGGGGAGATATGGGGGGTGACACAACAGGGGAGATGATGGGGGGTGACACAACAGAGGAGATGATGGGGGGTGACACAACAGGGGAGATGGGGGGGTGACACAACAGGGGAGATGGGGGGGTGACACAACAGAGGAGATGGGGGGGTGACACAACAGAGGAGATGGGGGGGTGACACAACAGAGGAGATGGGGGGGTGACACAACAGAGGGAGATGGGGGGGGTGACACAACAGAGGACATGGGGGGGGGGTGACACAACAGAGGACATGGGGGGGTGACACAACAGAGGAGATGGGGGGGTGACACAACAGAGGAGATGGGGGGGTGACACAACAGAGGAGATGACACAACAGAGGACATGGGGGGGTGACACAACAGAGGAGATGGGGGGGTGACACAACAGAGGAGATGGGGGGGTGACACAACAGAGGAGGGGGGGTGATGGGGGGGTGACACAACAGAGGACATGGGGGGGGTGACACAACAGAGGACATGGGGGGGGTGACACAACAGAGGAGATGGGGGGGTGACACAACAGAGGAGATGGGGGGGTGACACAACAGAGGACATGGGGGGGGTGACACAACAGAGGACATGGGGGGGGTGACACAACAGAGGACATGGGGGGGACACAACAGAGGAGATGGGGGGGGTGACACAACAGAGGAGATGGGGGGGGGTGACACAACAGAGGAGATGGGGGGGTGACACAACAGATGGGGGGGTGACACAACAGAGGAGATGGGGGGGGGGACACAACAGAGGACATGGGGGGGTGAGAGGGGGGGGGGGTGACACAACAGAGGAGGGGGGGTGACACAACAGAGGAGATGGGGGGGTGACACAACAGAGGAGATGGGGGGGTGACACAACAGAGGGGGGGGTGACACAACAGATGGGGGGGTGACACAACAGAGGAGATGGGGGGGTGACACAACAGAGGACATGGGGGGGTGACACAACAGAGGACAGGGGGGGGGTGACACAACAGAGGACATGGGGGGGTGACACAACAGGGGGGGGGGGGGGGGGTGACACAACAGAGGAGATGGGGGGGTGACACAACAGAGGAGGGGGGGTGACACAACAGAGGGGGGGGGGTGACACAACAGAGGAGATGGGGGGGTGACACAACAGAGGAGATGGGGGGGTGACACAACAGAGGAGATGGGGGGGTGACACAACAGGGGATGGGACACAACAGAGGAGATGGGGGGGTGACACAACAGAGGGGGGGGGGTGACACAACAGAGATGGGGGGGTGACACAACAGAGATGGGGGGGTGACACAACAGAGGAGGGGGGGGTGACACAACAGAGGAGATGGGGGGGTGACACAACAGAGGGAGATGATGGGGGGTGACACAACAGAGGAGATGGGGGGTGACACAACAGAGGAGATGGGGGGGTGACACAACAGGGACACAACAGAGATGGGGGGGGTGACACAACAGAGGAGATGGGGGGGTGACACAACAGGAGATGGGGGGGGTGACACAACAGAGGAGATGGGGGGGTGACACAGAGGAGGAGATGGGGGGGTGACACAGAGGAGGAGATGGGGGGGTGACACAGAGGAGGAGATGGGGGGGTGACACAGAGGAGGAGATGGGGGGGTGACACAGAGGAGGATGGGGGGTGACACAGAGGAGATGGGGGGGTGACACAGAGGAGGAGATGGGGGGGTGACACAGAGGAGGAGATGGGGGGGTGACACAGAGGAGGAGATGGGGGGTGACACAGAGGAGGAGATGGGGGGGTGACACAGAGGAGGAGATGGGGGGGTGACACAGAGGAGGAGATGGGGGGTGACACAGAGGAGGAGATGGGGGGGTGACACAGAGGAGGAGATGGGGGGGTGACACAGAGGAGGAGATGGGGGGTGACACAGAGGAGGAGATGGGGGGGTGACACAGAGGAGGAGAGGGGGGTGACACAGAGGAGAAGATGGGGGGTGACACAGAGGAGAAGATGGGGGGTGACACAGAGGAGGAGATGGGGGGGTGACACAGAGGAGGGAGGTAAGCTGACAGAGCAGATGAGCAGGACTCACATCGTGAGGCAGGACTCCGGGAGAAAGCAGGCACGATGATCCTCGTATCCACAGTGCAGCCCCGCCCACGCCTCCACACATGACCAGCACAGCCATTCACAGACCTCCTTATCTGCTTCCCGGCCTGCCTAGCACATCGCACATGGCCCGTTCGGCCAATCACAGGGCAGCAGCGCGGCGCAGAGTACGGGATCATGCGCGCCGCCTGAGACAGAAATCCAGCTGCTACAAGCCACAGGACGGTGGAATGTGTACCCGGGCAAAATAGGTGGCAAGTGACAACCCTATGCACGGCGCCCCTGTTCCCATGGCGCCTTGTGCGGGTGCACAACCCGCACAACGCAAAGACCGGCCCTGCACCTACTTACCTGCAGTATAGTAACTGTTGGATTTGTGAAATACAGACGTTCTGTCTAATTGTCATTTTACAAGGTTATTGATTCTACAGGAAAGTTTATCATTGTTGTATCCTGTCTGTCAGGAATGAGTTTGGAGATCGAGATGCGAAGAGGCTGTCCTTGCGGCTGAGTGCAGCGTGACCCTGGAGTTGGGAACAGGAAGCGCAGTGCCCACAGAAGCACAGTTGGCCAGGTGCTTGCTTGCAGTCTGATGAGCTCAGCCACTGAGGGATGGCTGAGGCAGGCAGAACTGAGCTTGTTGTATTTAAATTAATGGAGATACCAGAAGCCAGGCCGGGGGTCAAACACAGGTAGGTCAGTCCAGAGCATATACAGGGGCGAGCCAAGGTCACACACAAGCAGGGTCCAGGTAAAAGCCAAGGGTCAAGCTGGGTGGTCAGGAAGCAGAAGCAGAGTCCAGAAGCAGGCTGAGGGATAAACACAGGAGATCAGGAAGCAAGGTTAAGGCAAGCCCGGTCACAATGGATAAGCATGGATCAGGAGACAAGGTCAAGGTACACAGGAGACTGAAGAGATAATCCAGCAATGAGCAGCTCCAGCAGCAGGCTTAAATAGACCAGGAAGTTAGTCATGTGATCTGTTCAGGTTACAAGGAGGAAGTACCACCCACCTTAGTCACCATGGCAGCCATGATTGTCTTGGATGGAATTGCCAGTCCTTCTTTGACCATTTCCCTGACAATGTCAAAAGTACTACAACCCCATTTAGCCGGTGTTTCAACTGATATTCAAGCTGTTATATAACAAACTTGGTATTTTAATTTCATGTAATGTTTGTTTTTGTCAACCAATATATATATATATAGCTATTTTGTATGATTACATGTCTGGTGAATACATTTCATATTTTTTTTTTAGACTGTAGTCATAACAGATTGAAACTGTATTTTAAAAATAATTGTTAAAAATTACCTAAATCATAAATACCATGCAGAAAAACTTTCCTTATTAAGCACACCAATGCATGCCTATCCCAGAGACCAGGGTCTTAAATACACTCTTCCACATCAAAGATGGCCACCAGAGTCACATGGACAACCAACATCCAATCAGATAAATTAAATAAAGAGAATATGCGGCTCTACCTACAGCGTGCAAAAGTGCAAAATATTTCTACAGTAAACCACAAATCAATATGTATATTTCACATAGCAGCTCCCCTTAATCAAAGACCCCAGTGGGTCTAGCAGCACTTTGATATAATAATCCTTTACGAGAGAGCACATTCCACTCTCCTCTCCTCTCATAGATCAGAGACCACAACCGCAAATACTTTCTTACATGGATCCTTTTTTGGAAGATCAAATTCCACTCTCCTTGCAACATGGTAAGAACAACAATTGTAATAAAAGTGGAATTAGAGTATGGTCTAGGCATGAACAATGAACAAATCAAACAGCATAGTCAGAATATCTTGCAGGAAGCTGCCTGCAGTTAAACAGTAAAGAGTGCTGGCTGTCTTGATTCTCTGCAGAGTCACTTGAGAAAGGGTCATCTTCAGTTAGTGACTCGAAGGCCACAGGTGGCAAGGGACCATATGTGTAGAAACCCTATATAAGAGGGTAATTTTCAGTTCACAGATGCACAAGTAACCTGAGGACAGACAGTATAAAAGGAGAGCTGGTGGAAAATAACTATATTATGGGCATTGTAAGTAATTATTTGGGATCCCTTTGCAGTAAATGCAATGTTTGTACAATGGGACCTAGCTAATTATTTTTTTTATTTAAAGGTTCTCTTACAATAGCTCCATTTAACATGGAGAGTAGTGTTCTGTGCATCGGACTTCCCTCTGTACAAGGTGGGAAGTTAAGTGGGTTGAAATATTGAAAAGCAGTGGTATTTCTTGTGATGATTGTAAGTATAATTATGCAAAACAGCCCCAATTTTGTGGACAACATATTATGGGGTGTTTTCTTTACTTTTCTAGGGTGGTATCTCTTATATCCCTGAGGAAGAGACTGATTCAATAAATTTCCAAATATGTTGGGATGCTCGCTGCTTCAAACAAGCAACTTTGTGAAACATCAAAGCTTGTCAACACGTGTTTTTTTGTGGAGTACCTCTCAGTATACATATGTTAAAGAATGTCAACCATTTATAAGCCAACTGTGGCTGTTTTGTGGTTTTCAACCTGTGTATTCTTTGAAAATACCACTCTGAGATGAGCGGTGAGTCCAGTGGACTAGCAGAATAGCATATGTTTTTTCCAGCAGCTCAGCTGATGAAGCAGTCTTTGTTGTGGTAGAGAAAAGTATTTGAAGGGAATGTCCATCTATTCCAGCAGTAACTTCCAGCTATTTAGAAATCCGTCTTGATCAGAAAAATTTCCAGCTATTTTAAAATCTGTCTTGATCAGTGATCAGGTTACAGGAATCACTTTGATTGGACTTAATGTCTGGTAGCATCAAGTGATGGTCATCTACAACAGAGGGTGCACCTGTTCCAATTTCTATAGATAAGCATGGTTGACTATACCTGTGACTACTGTATGTGTTAAAACTTGGGGCAATTAGTGTGCTCCTCTAAACAGGCACACCTGAAGCACATTACTATTGCAGATGGAAAAGACTAGGGGCCGTGGCACTCCCAGACATTCAACTGTACCACAATGACTCCAATTTAAGCAGAACCTAAGACTGGTGTTGATATAAAGATACCAATCAATGGGTTTCCCTCTCTTACCCCTCCAGATGTACTCCCATTGTCTCCAGCGCTGCCCACCCCTGACCTCTATAAGCATCCTACTATTACTGATACCTGGTGGAATTTCTTATTAGCATTCAGCATTCTTATGATCTTTTTTTTTCCATATTTCATTCTTTATTCATTTTTCTTTCCAATATTAACACTTCACTAAAAATAAGGAAACATACTTGATTGTTTTCTACATCATAGAATTAATAAATATACAAACAGTAAGGAAACATTGAGTTGTATACTAAAAAAATATCTAAGGGAAAGGAGACAACCGGCCCAAAGAACCTATATCCCATTTGTTCTACCTAATTCCCATATTGTAAACATAACATTACCCGTTACTCCCACCCCTCTATTCCTCCCCAACTATTGCTACTCAATGGGTCTCCTTACAATTGACCTCATAGAACAGTCTTATGATCTTGATCATAGAAGTCTTATGATCTTGTCTTGTTCCCTTACCCCCTTTTTTACATTTTGGGAAACGCCATCCTCTTCTTCCATGGCATCCAATGCAAAGAATACCTCCTACTCTGTCTGGGGAACAAATCTTGTGGGAAAGACTACTTAGGACATTCATACTGGCTGCCATCTATTCAGATTTCACAAGATTAAGAGTTCTCCTCTCTAGGACCTCTGCAAATTCTTAGATTCCTCCAGTTTCGAAAAGCGTCCTGTTTTGCGGTTCTCATATTTCTATTAATCTTGTCATATTGGGATTTTTTTTTTCATCAATACATTTTTATTGGGTTTATCAATTTACAACACTTGAGGTAGTTCCATTCAATATACAACTTAAGTAGTATAATCACCTTGTACAGGCAAACATTTAACAGAAAAAGAATACGGTACTCGGCGACCTAGGCCAGCCTACCCCAATTGGGTACAAACTGTAGGACTGGGAGGTCACCAAGATGATCAGTGGTACACCTATACAGCTAAAGTAAATACAAATAAAGGAGGGGGAGAGATGGAGAAAACTGAAATAAAGGCTGTCGTTAGTGATTGTCTATACCAAAGATTCAGTATTTTATAATGTTATTCTTCAGACTATAGGAAGATTATTAAAGTAAGGAATCTTTTAAATATTTGGAACCACATTATCCATTTTGTATGATAGGGGATTATAGAATCATTCTTATAGGCTAATAATAGTTCTAATTGAGCTTGGGTGTTTAATCTGGTGATGACCATTGGTAGGTTTGGGGCATCTGCGGATTTCCATAGAGAGGCCACTGTAATTCTTGAGGCTATCAAAATATGTAAAACAATAGTCCTGTACATAGTGGGGTATTTGTCTAGATCTATACCTAATAATGCGTTGGTAGGAGTAAGCTTGGCAAGGTTACCTGTAAGATTGGCAATAAAGGATGAGATAGAGTTCCAAAAACTTTTTAGAGTCTTGCAACTCCAAATCGTGTGCAGGAGGTTTCCCGTTTGCTTGTTACATTTCCAACAGATGTCGAATGCAGTTGGATACATTTTGGATAACTTGTATGGTGTTAAGTACCATATATTAATTATTTTTTGGGCATTATCCCAGTGTTCAATGCAAGAGGATGATTTACTTATTGTTTGAAATGCTTTAATCCACTGGTCCAGATCTCTTTCACATTTCAGCATATTTGTGTTTTTGGTAAACAGTTGGGAGGATAACACATCGTAGAAGAAAGATATACCTTTCCTGTTATCATTTTTCTGAGGAGAGAGGAACTCCCAAAGGTTCATAGGGATTTCGATCAAATTCCTGGGAGAGAAATCCTTCAGTCCTGTACACTTACCAATCTTAGTCTCTATGATGTTCTTAACATTAGGGGGTAGGTTCTGGTATAGATTATATCCATTACTGATACAGTCGTTTACAGAGAATCTGATTCTGCAATAATTAATGACTTCTGTGGGAAGATGTAATTTAGCCTTTTTCTCTACATGTCTGGTTTTTGAGAGAATGTGTTTCCAAGCGAACAAAGTAGTTTTAATGCTTATTAGGTTGGGGATTGTTATCTTAGGGATAATGGAGCTAGCTAGGGAGGTCAAAATTGTGTGTGGCTAGACGTTCAATGTTTACCCATAATTTGTCATTTGTTGGGGTAAACCAATGTTTCATCTGATCTAAGATAGAAGAAAATTAATAATTTCTAATGTCTGGGAGGCCCATTCCACCGGAATTTTTTTTAGTAGTGAGGATCGAGAAAGCAACTCTGTTTTTTTATATTTTTGTTCCAGATAAATTGTTTGCTGTCTAGTTGTTTAAAGAACTTGGCAGGAATTGGTATGGGGAGGCATCTAAAGAGATATAACATTTTAGGTAACGTTTGCATCTTGAAAGCGGCTATTTTACCAACCCAGGATAAGTTGGTTTTTTGAATATGCGATAAGTCACATGATATTTGGTCTAAAAGTGTGTGGAAATTGGCATCATACATTTTGGTTGGAGGAAATGTGAGTTGGATCCCTAGGTATGTTATCGATTTGTTGTCCCAATTGTATTTATGTGTTGTGCGTAAAGAGTTGATCTTCGAGTCTGGTATGTTCATAGGGAGGATAAAGCATTTATCCTGATTGATTTTATAGTATGAGACATCTTTCTAGTATTGCTTGTATTGTAGGCAGAGATATGTCAGGTTCTGTCAGTGTCAATATGATATCGTCTACGAATAGTCCTAGTTTGTGCACATCTTGGCCAATCATAACACCTCTGACGTTCGGGGATGATCGAATGTATTCTGCTAGGGGTTCTATAGCTAAGGCAAAAATTATAGGGGATAGGGGGCAGCCCTGTCTGGTTCTGTTAGTTAATGGGAAGTTTCTAGATAAGATACCTGAAGTGTAGACCTTTGCGTTGGGCTGGGTATATAATGCCATGATTGCCGAGTGGATAAAATCGTAAAAGCCAAATTTAGTTAAGGTTTTTAATATATATTCCCAATGCATTCTGTCGAATGCTTTTTCAGCATCCAAACCTAAGAGCAGGGTGGGGGTTCGATTATTGTGTATAGTGTTAATAATATTGAGCATTCTTCTTGTGCTATCTGGGGCCTGTCTACTTTTAACAAAGCCAACTTGATCTGGTTTAATTAGGGTGGGAATTATATTAACAAGTTTATTCGCCAGTATCTTTGCGTAGATTTTCAGATCTGAGTTTAGTAAGGAAATGGGCCTGTAGTTTAAAGGGGAAGTGGGATCTTTGCCTGATTTAGGTATAGTGATAATTATTGCTTCTAGCAGTTCTTTTGTGAGGGCTTCTGAGTTAGCTGCTTGATTAAATAGGTTGGAAAGATGGGGGACTAAAGTTTCTTCAAAGGCCGTATAATATTCTCCTGATAGGCCACCTGGGCCTGGCGATTTATTTTTTGGTAGTTTGTGTATGACCTTAATAATTTCTTCTGATGTAGGTTTGTTGAGTAATTCTAATGACGTAGGATCAATGGAAGGAAGGTCAATATTGTCTAAAAATGATGAGATGTTATCAGCGTTAGGTTGGGGGGTGACAGTGTAATTTTTTAGATTATAGAGTGTCTCATAGTACAGTGAGAAAGTATCTGCTATCTCTTTAGGATTGAGGATTGTTTTGGTGGGTTAGTTTATGAATTTTGTTCTTTTGTTGGCAAAGTTTTATTTGGGAGGCCATTAACTTACCTGCTCTGTTACCTTGGGAGTAGTATTTTAAATTTAGTTTTTCAAGATATTTGTCATGGTCAGCAACTAATAAGGATCTAACATCAGATCTAAGGTTATTGAGTTGGCGTTCTAAGATTATGTTTTTTTTTTTTTTTTGTGAAACTTTTCAAGGTTGGAAATTTCTATTAGTATTGAGTTGATCGTGTTGTTTCTATTTTTTTCTCTCTAGCGGTAATTTGCATTAAGAGACTTCTTGCATATGCCTTGTGGGCGCACCATAGAGTAGTGTTGTTAACGGACATATTATCATTTACATCAAAAAATGATTTTAGACCTTTTTTCATCACAGATCTATGTTTCTCCTGGGAGAGGATATATGTGTTGTTTCTGGAGCATATGTGTTGTTTCTGGAGCATGATCAGACAATGTTAGGTTGTGAATACTAGCATTCACTACTTTTGTGAGGAGATTCTTATCTGTGATGAAATAGTCTATTCTGGAGTACGTCTTATGAACATTGGAGAAGAAAGTAAAGTCTTTTTCTGTGGTATGAAGGCATCTCCAGGGATCGTACAGGTCTTCTGCTGAGAAAATGTTTCCTTTCTGGGAGCTTTTCCTTTCTTGGAGGTGTCCATATCAGGATCCATCGGTGCGTTGAAGTCTCCACAGATCAAGAGGTGGCCTTTCTGAATTTTTCTTGTCTTCCCAATCACTTTGGATGAATTGGTGGGGATTTTTATTGGGGGCATATATATTCACAATAGTGTATGTCACATTGTCTAAGGTGGCAACCAGAATTATGTATCTTCCTTGGGTGTCTGTTTTGAGATCTATTTGTTGGAATGAGACAGTGTCTTTGATAGCTATAGCAACCCCTTTTTTTTTCTTTCTTTCGTTGCTGGAGAGGAAAATGTGGGGAAAATTATGATGTTTGAAGGTAGGTGTTTTATCCTTAGCGAAATGGGATTCTTGGATGCAAACAACATCACTTCCAAATTTAATTGCATCTGTCCACAATGCTTTTCTTTTATGAGGGCTGTTCAAGCCTTTGACATTGAAAGACATGAGTTTAAGTGGCATATCTTATCAGTTGAGGATGCTTTGTTGTAGATTCAGTCTTGTAGGAGATAGTTTTCTTGTGGGTAAATGGTATATCATTGTGGCGTTGTAATACTGTTTTGCCAGTAGTTGCTTTAGAAATAGTGTACAGGCAGCAGAAAAAAACAGAAAATGGTGAACGAACCAGGGAAGGAAAATCAACAAAAGCTTAGTAAAACTGTGAAAAAAGAATAGGAGTTGTTGTGCTCCAACTCCTGTGTACATAACTATGTACTTCCAATCGGTTGGGGGTAAAAAAATTGAGAGAATTCCAGTCAGGAATTATTCAAAATCTGGATTCCCTGAGCTGCAAAAGGCCCTTAAACATGGGCATAAGAGAGATTTGTGAGGCCTCAGTTTGTGCCTGGAGACGGCAACATTAAAATTTGTCATGAGAGGATTTTAAAGCTGTTTTCCAGTCCTGGGAAATGGGACCAGGTGTAGTAATGTCCATTTTTATTATTTTCTTGGTTTGGGAGTAGACCCCATGAGCGGAGGATTTTTAGACCTTGTTCCATTTCGTTAATAGTGTATGAGGTGCCTTTAAATTCTACCATACTTTTTGTGGGGAAGCCCCATTTGTAAATTATGCCATGGTTTCTCAGCACTTTAGTGATCGAGTTTAGATTTTTGCGAGCTAAAATCGTCGCTTGTGACAAATCCGAGTAAAGGATTATTCCAGAATACAGATCTGAGAGTGGCGAGTGGCGCCGAGCAAATTGAATCAGTTGTTCCTTGACATTGAAAAAGTGGATCCTAGCAATGACATCTCTAGGTATTTTCTCTGCTATGTAATGTGGTTTAGGTAGTCTATGTGCCCTGACAATTTCCAGCTCTTGTTGAGGGGTGGCAGGGATTAGATCAGAAATCATGGTTTTAATGAAGCGTTTAAGGTCTGCTGGCTTCACATTCTCAGGTATACCTCTGAATTTTATGTTATTTCTTCGATTTCTGTCCTCATTGATTCCGACTTTGATCCTGAGTTGTCTCACTTCTTCTTTAGATCAAAGTGGGAGTCCACTAATTCATTGTGCGCAGCAGTGAAATCGCACATTGTATTCTCCATATAATCCACTCTTTCTCCCAGAGCATCAATCTCCAATTTAGATTTGTGCATAAGGCTGATCATATCATGCTGTAATGCACCTCTTAAAGACATGATCATATCTTTAAAGGTAGTGTCCAGTATTGGTAAATCAGTAGTGGGCATCTGCCTCACTGGACTTAGCATGTCATCCAGGCGATCGCTGTCAGGCTGGGGCTGTGTAGCTGTGAAATTTTCTCCTTTATGGAGAGAGGAAGCAGTGCGCTGTTCTGCACTGCAATGAGGTGAGGGGGCAGCGCCATCTTGTTTTCTCTTCAGCCCGGCCGAGCTGCAAAATGCGCTAAGTTTGCAGGGCCCCTCTCTGTTCTTCCTCTTAGCCGACATGTCTGCTACAGTCCCAGTAAGTTCCAGTATCGCTCTGTGTTGTTTAGAGCTCACAGGTTGCTTTGTAAGTTGCTTAGGGAGATCCATTCTCAGAGAGCTCCCTCAGAATGCAGCCATACAGATCTGCGGCTGACTGGGATTTTTTTTTTTTTTACCTGAATAGATTACATACTGCTATACAGACTGCAATGACAAATTTGTCTTCTACTGTTTTCTCTAGGCTTTTTCCTTGTTTTGTAATATAATGAAATCTTGAAATAAATAATACATAAAAAACTTGGTGTAATAAGAACTGAGACAGCACTATGTCATATTCATACATCTGGTTCCATTTTTGCTTTTATGCCAACACTCAGATATAACATACACATGGAACACTTGGACCCCACAGTTGAACTCACTCTTCAATTGTATTTCCAGGAAATTAAATGTTGGCTAGGTTGCTTCATATGCTACAATCGTTGTCAATCAATGCTGTTCATGTGCATGATTTTGGTAGTTCGTCTTGTTGTCCTTTAAATTTCACATTCCACATAGCTTGGTCTTTTGTGGTCTTCTGGTACATTATGTAAACATGTGTGATACTCAGGCAGCATGAAGACAAAAATCTGGGAACTTTACAGGACTGTAGCACATACTGTATGTAAACTATGTAAGAGTTTTACATATGCTGTAAGTTCTGTGGCAGGTCAGTCCATGTGACTAATAAAATGCTCCAGGGAACCAGGGGAAGCAACACTTGAAAATGTTTCCCTCTGCATACCCCTCTTTCCTCAATATTCAGGTGATCAGGTAGGGAATAGGGATGAGCCGAACACCCCCCCCCCCGTTTGGTTCGCACCAGAACTTTTAAACGGACCGAACGTTTGCGCGAACATTTAGAACCCCATTGAAGTCTATGGGACTCGAACGTTCAAATTCAAAAGTGCTAATTTTAAAGCCTAATATGCAAGTTATTGTCGTAAAATGGGTTTGAGAACCCAGGTCTTGCCCCAGGGAACATGTATCAATGTAAACAAAAAGTTTTAAAAACGGCCGTTTTTTTTCTAGAGCCGTGATTTTAATGATGCTTAAAGTGAAAAAAAATGAAAAATGTCTTTAAATATCGTACCTGCTGGGTGTCTATAGTATGCCTGTGAAGTGGCACGTGTTTGGAACTGTCCCTGCACAAAATTAGATTACTATAAGAAAAAAGTA
The DNA here is from genome assembly GCA_029574335.1 of Rana kukunoris. NCBI lineage: Eukaryota > Metazoa > Chordata > Amphibia > Anura > Ranidae > Rana > Rana kukunoris. The sequence goes on along the minus strand of CM056058.1, from coordinate 75,992,673 downwards.
ACTTAAAACTGCTTGCGGCTTTAATGTAATGTCAGGTCCCTGCAATATGGATGAAAATCATTGAGAAAAATAGAATAAGTTTCCCTGCTCCCCCTCCCCAGGTCATTACCAGCCACTTTGGCCCTATATACTTTGAACAGCAGTATACAGGCGGTGCAAACAAGACAGGGACTGTAGGTTTGTTGTTAAGTAGAATCTGTTTGTAATTTTGAACTGGTACTTTTTTAAAGTGTAGCTCCAGCCATAAAATCTATTTTTAAGCTTTTCTAAAAACATAGAGAAGGGTAATCACCCCTGTAAGATTTGTTTTGCTGTCTGTGTGCATCTGTTCCGAAGATTGCAATTCACTTTCTGTCCCAATGACAAATGATTTTTTTTTTTTTAATTTTTTTTGTGAAACAAGGATTGGTGATAAAGAATCAGTGGACTGGAGACACCTCTTACAGAAGAGAATTTCCCTTCCTAGGGGCAAGTAGGAGTCGTTTGTAAGTTGGATGTTTGAAAGCCGTATATACTGTGGGAACTATTATATTAAGAATTGTAATTACATGCCATTGTTGAACAGTGGTAGAAACATTGGGCCTGTGGTGCTTGTTCTGGTGCTGGTGCCACAGCACTGTAAGTCCTCACAGTTACTCTTGGTGGGTGCAGGAATGGGCCCTGCTGTGAAATTTTAGATCAAGAATTGTAATTATATGCCCCTGTTGAACAGGGGCAGAAAAATTGGGCCTTTGTTGGTGGTGGTGGTGGCACTGGTGTCACAACACTTCAACCCCTCACAGATACTCTAGTTGGAGCGCAGGAATGAGCCTGCTGCAAAGTATTGCATCAAAAATTGTAATTAGTGGGAGCTGTGGTGGCTCAACGTGATTGGCACTGCGCTGACAAGCCATTCACCTCTGCAGCCAAGGGTTCGGATCCCGGTCTCGGCTACATGTGAATTGAGTTTGGTGGTCTCAGCCCGGCTCCCACCCCGGCGTCAGCCCGGCGCCCACCCCCCCCCCACAAAAAAACCACCACACTTGCACGCACACGAAATTGGTTTAAAAACACATGCACTTTGGCCATGCGGTCTCTTAAAATAAAGAGAGGCGAAGGACCTACGGGGTCCCCTCACTCCCTCTGCCCCATTGGGGTCCCGTTGGGCCCCAGTTGGGCTCCCAAGAGGAGCAGGTAGGGCGGGGTGAGTGGGAGGCCCCCCTTCACACCCGCCATTGCCACCAGGGGCATGGAGAAGGATGGTGATTGCCTCCGGGGGGAGGGTCTGCCTACTCCCAACTCCTGCAGTCCGGCTCCTCTCTCTCGAGTTCACGCACAAAATACACTTTAAAAAAAAAAAAAAAAAAAAAATTGTAATTACACGCTTCTGTTAAACAGGGGCAGAAAAATTGGGCCTTAGCCACTGGTGCTGGTGCCACAACACTGCAACCCATCACAGATACTCTAGTTGAGCGCAGGAATGAGCCTGCTGCAAAGTATTGCATCAAAAATTGTAATTACACGCCCCTGTTTACAGGGGCAGAAAAATTGGGCCTTAACCAAAAATGTTCTTACAAGCTGCCCAGAACCAAAAATGTTCTTACAAGCTATCAGCATGATCATTAAGGAAGAAAAGGATAGTCACTCAGCATAAGCATAGGCAGTCTTAAAGGGATCTGACATCCAAGCCTGATTCATTTTTATGAAGGTCAGTCGATCGTCCGAGTCGGTGGAGAGGCGCACCCTGTGATCGGTTACAAAGCTTCTAGCAGCACTGAATGTGCGTTTCTAAAAGAACGCTGGATGCAGGACAAGCCAGTAGCTCAATTGCGTACTGTGCAAGCTCTGGCTAGTGATCCATCCTCAAGACCCAGTAAGCCAGAGGATTTTCGGTGGGAAAGGTGTCTAGGTCTGATCTTGTCCCTAGGTATTACCGCACCATGTAAAACAGACACTGGCGATGGTTGCTGGAACTGGTCATACCTTGGGGCTGCGGAATAAAAAACTGTCTGAACGCATCGGTCACATGGCCACCTTCAACACCGCTCCTTCTGTGACGAAAAGCCTCAGCAACACGTTGTCCAGGACCAGGATTTTGTAACCTCCCAGTCTCTGGAAAAGTGTTGCACAGACCTTTCTGAAAGACCTCCCGAAGATGTTTCATCTTCTGCTCCCTCTGTGCTGGCAAAATAAGGTCAGCAACCTTACTCTTGTAATGTGGATCGAGGAGGGTTTCCAGACAGTAATAATCCCTCTCCTTGATAGCACGAATACGAGGATCCTTTTGCAGGCTTTGCAGGATCAGGGAGGCCATACAACCTAGGTTTGCTAAAGGCATTCGGTGCAGAGTCCTCTGGGTCACTGAGGACGACATGATCCGCAGCCACCTCGTCTCAGCCACGTACAAGTCCATGGGTTTCTTGGGACTGTAATTGATCCCTTGAAGACTGCTGCTGAGTGCTAGGCTCCACCTCCATGCTGACACAATCCTCCTCCTCCTTTTCCTCTTCCTGTGTGATAGGCGGGCAAGCAGGAACACAGTCTGGATAAAGGGGGCCTTGAGAGGTAAGGAAGTCCTCTTCTTCCTCCCTCTGTTCTGCCTCAAGGACCCTGTCCATTATTCCACGCAGTGTGTGCTCCAACAGGTAAATAAGCGGGACAGTGTCACTGATGCATGCACTGTCACTGCTCACCATCCTCGTGGCCTCAAATGGTGACAGGACAGTGCATGCATTCCTGATCATGGCCCACTGGCGTGGGGGAAAAAAGCAATCACCCCTGACCCTGTCCTGCTGCAATATTGGCACAGATACTCATTGATGGCCATCTGCTGCGTGTGCAGCTGCTGCAGCATGGCCAACGTAGAGTTCCACCTGGTGGGCATGTCATAGATTAGGCGATTCTTGGTCAGGTTGTATTCCTTTTGGAGGTCTGCCAGCCGCTGCACCACCAAGTTAAGGACATGAGCAAAACAGGGCACATGGGTCAGTTGTCCCTGTCGCAGGGCAGAGAGGAAGTTGGTGCCATTGTCGCAAACCACTATTCCTGGCTTAAGCTGGCGTGACGTCAACCACTTCTTCACCGCTGAAGAAGTCCCCGTCCATAGAGGACGTAACGCGTATGGGAGAAGTGTTTTGACGTCACCCACGGCTATCACTTTGCTCAATATACACGCTGTATACATCGGCACCAAACGTGGTGCCTTCATTGTGAGTGTTTTTTTATCTTTTATTACGATTAAATCGTTTATCCAAACGCAGAGCACTATGTTTTGGCATTTGTTTATTACAATCGGGATGTGGTGACAAATCACTGATCTGACATGGTGAAATCCTTCTTTTTCTATATATACTTCTGTGGTGCTGATCTACAGTATATACTATCTGTAATGCTGCTCTATATACTATCGGTGGTGCTGATCTATATACTGTCTGTGGTGCTGATCTTCATACCGTATCTTTGATGCTGATCTACATACTGCATCTGTGATACTGAGCTGTATACACTGTCCTGTGATTCTGGGGCTGTATACTCTGTCCTGTGAAAAAAAAATACAGATATATGCGCAAGAAGCTAATAGTCCTGTAATCTGCCAATTAGCAGCCAATTTTGGTATCATAACAGGACAAAGTCTCTAAGGCCGCGTACACACGATCGAATTTGTCCGCTGAAAACGGTCCGATGGACCGTTTCAGCAGACAAATCCGATCGTGTGTACGGGCTAGCGGACAGGTTTGTCCATCGGACAAATTTCAAAGCATGCTTTGAAATTTGTCCGCTACAAACCTGTCCGTCGAATATGTCCGCTGGTTAGTACGGGAAACCAGTGGACATATCCTCCCGCACATGCGTTGTATCCTGTGAATGGATCCGACGCATGCGCGCGGAAGTGTTTACTTCCTGGTGCGTGACGTAGCGGTGACGTGGCGGCGTCAACGTCACCGCCGCGTCACCACGCTGTCTGCCGGCGGGGATTTTGATCCGATGGTGTGTACACGCCATCAGACCGAAATCCGATGAGACATGTCCGCTCTAAACTGTCCGTCGGACAAGTTTGAGCGGACATATCTCATCGTGTGTACGAGGCCTAAGAGTCCATGTGAAACTAATTATAGTGTGGAAAGGATGGGAGCACAATGTCCAGGGGCTCTGATGGCTGCTATCATGGGGGAACAGAAACCTGGTTCCAGACTGCAAACACACAACAAGAAAAGAGGCGCCTCTAAGGCCACGTACACACGATCAAACATGTCAGCTAAAACTGGTCTGCAGACCAGTTTCAGCGGACATATCCGATTGTGTGTACGGCCTAGCGGACAGGTTTCCAGCAGACAAAAGTTTTAAAACATGCTTTAAAACTTGTCCACTGGAAGCCTAACCAGCGGACCGAAATCTCCCGCATGCATCGAATGGATTCGACGCATGGGTGGAAGCATTTTACTTCCTGGTTTGTGGACGTCGCAGCGTCAACATCACCACGCTGTCTGTCCGCTGGGATTTTGGTTTGATCGTGTGTACACACATCAGACCAAAACATCCCAGGAGACATGTCCGATGAAAACGGTCTGTCGGACCGTTTTCATCGGACATGTCTCCTCGTGTGTACGCGGCCTCAGAGTAGACGTTTGATAAACACTTTAATTAGCATATAGTATACACACTCACATTTAGGTGTGTAAAAACGAGCATATCAATTTCCAAATGAAGTCTAGGTGACTACTTCTATGACCTGCTTCCTGAATCCAAGCAGCTACGGCGGCGCTCGCTGGGCTGGTATCACTATATCAGGTGGAGGAACTTGGCATCAGATCAAGGCTTGAGAAGCAAAGTAGGGATGGCAGCAGGGAGATGGCGTCACCTGGTAATGGACACGTTTCCTGAGCTAGAATTTTCAGCTTTCAGCACAATTGCAATTTGAATGACAATTGCGTGGTCATGCAACACTGTATCCATATAAAAATGTAATTGTTTTTTTCACTTAAATAGAGCTTTCTTTTGGTGGTATTACTGGGTTTAATTTTTTTTATAAATAATCAAAAAAAAAAAGACCAAAATCTTTGAAATAAAACACGCTTTTCTTTGTTTCTGTTATAAATATTTGCAAATAAATAATCTTTCTTCATATATTTAGACCAAACTATATTCTGCTACAAACTATGGTATATACAATCATGGCCAAAACTATTGGTACCCCCATGCCAGATAATGCAGCACTTCGCCCAGAAAATTATTGCAATTACAAATGTTTAGGCCTTCTCATGCTTTTTTTTTGTTTGTTTATATTGGTATGACACTAAAAAGTAGAGAAAACAAAAAGACAAATCTAGCACATGCCACACAAAACTGCAAAAATGGACTGGACACAATTATTGGCACCTTCTCAAAATTTTAAGAAAATCCAAGTTTGTAATTCTCCTGTAATTTGTAATTAAACTCACCTGTATCAATTAACAGGTGCTGACAATATAGAAATCACACCAGTAACCAGAGAAAATGTTACTCAACCTTTCTGTTGTGTGTTTCTGTATTCCACACAGAACATGGGAAAGAGAAAGAAGGATTTGAAAACAAAAATTGTGGAAAAGCATGGACAATCTCAACGTTACATGACCATCTCCACAGATTTTAATGTTCCTGTGCCCACTGTGCACAATATTGTCAAGAAGTTTACAGCCCATGGCACTACAGCTAATCTCATTGGACATGGATGAATAAGAAACATTTATCAACGAGTTCGCCAAAACATACCTGAGGATTGGGAAGCCAAAATCCTTTTGGGAGAATGTGTTGTGGACAGACAAAACAAAATTACAGCTTTTTGGTAAAACCCAACTTTCTACGGTTTTAAGAAAAAAGAATGAGCCTTTTAAAGAAAAGAATACAGTCCCTACAGTCAAACATGGTGGAGGTTCACTGAAGTATTGGGTTGCTTTGCTGCTTCAGGCACTAGATGTTTTGACTGTGTGCGTGGCATTATGAAATCTGAAGGCTGCCAAAGAATTCTGGGGTGCGATGTAGGGCCCAGTGTCAGAAAGTTGGGTCTCTGTCAAAGGTCATGGGTCTTACAGCAGGGCAATGACCCAAAGCACACGTCAAAAAGCACCCAGAATGGTTTAAGACAAAGTGCTGGAGAGTACTGAAATGACCAGCAATAAGTTCAGATCTAAATCTCATAGATCACCTGTGGAGATCTCAAAGCAGCAGTTGAGAAAAGGAATCCGTTTAATCTGAGAGACCTCGAGTAGTTGGCAAAAGAGTGACCAAAAATTCCAGTAGAGAGGTGTAAGAAACTCATTGATGGCTACACTAAGCAATTGATTTCAGTTATTTATTTCCAAGGGGTGTGCTACCAAATATTAAATTGTGGGTGCCAATAATTTGGTCCAGTTAATTTTTTGAGTTTTGCGTAAAACGTGTTAGATTTGGCTTTTTGTTTCTCTACTGTCATACCAATACATACAAAAGAAATAATCATAGGAATGCCTAAACATTTGTAATTGCAATAATGTTCTGGGTGAAGTGGTGCATTACCTGACAGAAGTGCAGGGGTGTCAATATTCTTGGTCTGTATGTATATATCTGAAAATTGATCAATCCTGATTTACTGGTGGCCTCTTTTCTCGAGGCCTGAACACTCCAGGGCAGTACAAATATCCCCCAAATGACCCTGTTTTTTGAAAGTAGAGAGTCCAAGGTATTTAGTAGACATGTGCATTTGTTTTCGTCCGAATGCAATTTAGTCCGAATTTCAGGTATTTTCGTTATCGCTTTAACACACGATAATGAGAACACAGAAAACGAAAAACGAAAGATCGGACATAAACAAATGCTTTATTTTCGCTTTCGTTTTCGGTCGAATGTGCCTAACCTTAACTCTATTGATCCAATATTATTCTACATAAAGAGAAACGATTCGACATAGAGAGACATGAGGCTATAATGAATTGTCAGCTCCCGGCAATTCAGAGAGAATTCATTCATGAAAAAAAAAAAAGCGTGGAGGTCCCCCCAAATTCAATTACCAGGCCCTTCAGGTCTGGTATGGATATTAAGGGGGACCCCGCTGTCAATTTAAAAAAAAAATACTTGGGGTTCCCCCCCAATATCCATTCCAGAACCTTCAGGTCTGGTGTGGATTTTAAGGGGAACTCCGCCCCAAATAAAAAAAAATGATGTGGAGTTCCCCCAAAAATCCACACCAGACCCCTTATCCGAGCATGCAACATGGCCGGCCGTAGAAAAGAGAGGGAGACGAGAGATCCCCCCCTCCCCTCCTGAACCGTACCAGGCCACATGTTGATGGGAACAAGGGCCTCATCCCCACAACCCTTGCCCAGTGGTTGTGGGGTTCTGGGACTCCCAGATCCTGGCTCCCCCTATGTGAATTGGTAATGGGGTACATTGTACCCCTACCATTTCACTAAGTAGGTGTAAATTATTGTAAAAAAACACACACACCATATAAAAAAGTCCTTTATTAAAAAAAAAAAAATCCAGCGGTGGTAATCCACTCTTGATCCCCACTCCTAGGTTGTCAGTATCCAGCCACGGGTGATCTCCTCTCCGCCGGGGGCCAAGGATGAGAAGATCATCCAGGTTCAGGATCCAGAGCGCAGCATCGCCGGCCGTCTGTCTCCACCGGAGACAGCCCGGCGAATGACGCGGCTGGCGCTAGTGACAGTTCTTATATAGATGAGATGGGGCTATCCGTCATGTGACCCCGTCCCCACTGACACAAAGGGGAAGCCTGGGCTTCCCCAGTGACGTAGCAGAGGGTGCGTCAAAGGGGGACGGGGTCACGTGACGGGTGGCCCCACCTCATCTATATAAGAACTGTCACTAGCTCCAGCCGCTTCATTCGCCGGGCTGTCTCCGGTGGACAGGCGGGCGGTGATGCTCTGCTCTTGATCCTGGACCTAAATAATCTTCTCATCACTGGACCCCGGCGGAGAGAAGATCACCTGTCGCTGGATACTGACAATGTTGGAGCGGGGAGCGTTGATCGAGAGTGGATTACCACCGCTGGATTTTTTTTTTTTTTTTTTTAATAAAGGACTTTTCTCCACGGTGTGTGTGTTTTTTTTTACAATTCTTTACACATCCTTAGTGAAATGGTAGGGGTACAATGTACCCCATTACCAATTCACATAGGGGGGGCCATGATCTGGGGGTCCCCTTTGTTAAAGGAGTCTTCCAGATTCTGATAAGCCCCTCGCCCGCAGACCCCCACAACCACCGGCAATGGGTTGTGGGGATGAGGCCCTTGTCCCCATCAACATGGGGACATCCTCCTCATGTTGAGGACATGTGGCCTGGTGCGGTTCAGGGGGGGCACTCTCTTGTTCCCCCCTCTTTTCTGCGGCCGGCCAGGTTGCGTGCTCGGATAAGGGGTCTGGTGTGGATTTTTGGGGGAACTCCACGACATTTTTTTTAAATTGATGGCGGGGTTCCCCTTAGTATCCATACTAGACCTGAAGGGCCTGGAAAAATAATTTGGGTAAATAGGTTGCTCACCCGGATAGGTCCCACTCACTGGCCTAGCACCCGGAATGGCGCACAAAATAAAATACAGTCTTTGCCACAGACCTTCCCTTATGAGGAGACACTTTCAGTCCAGAATCCCCTAACACAGGATTCAGCACCCAGATCTCTCCCGACTAACTTCTGTAGAACTCATATCTGACAGGAGATCACCATCAAGCCTCTCAGTGTACGGTGCATCCTTCGATTAAATTTCCAGGCCTTCTACCAAGATACCAGTCTCTTGCATGGTCCTCCCTTGGCTTCCTTCATCAAGTGGCTTCCTCAGGACAGACAGCACAGGATCACCACTAGAAAACAATGGCCCCCATGGTACAGCGGCGGACTATGTACCTGGTCTATGTAGCCTGCTCTGGGCTTGAAGACATCAGGAACAGTCCACAATATAAGACCACTGGAGTACGAGGGTGCCAGACTGGTCTTGTGCTGGGAGGATTGGAGGATTGGGTAAGTAAATCTCCATTCTCTTCTACTCTCACTTTATTGAAACGTAATTATTGATACAACATTAAATGTGTCTTTTATAAATGCATGCTGTGTACATACCTGAATGTGGCCTGGTAGTAGTACTCATTCATGTTGCGTGTTGTGTGAGGTACCCTCTTAAAATCCAAACCAGTCTCAAAGTTGTTGTTTTTTTCACTTTTGCTGTAGGATATGTTAGAACAAAAATGAAGTTTACAAAGGAAAAAAATGATACAGGTTACTTTGCTGGCAAATGACACTCCTTGAGACCCCTCCAATGGTTCCCCAAAATACCTAGCAGACCCTTGGATAGTTTCCAATAAAAGCTTTAATGAGAGCTGTCAAAGTCACATGCCCATAATTTTAAACTTTCAGTACATTACAGAGATGTGTCAAATTAATCCACATGATTAGGACACACACCTTAGATATGTTCTTTAAAGGAATTGGACATTTTTAATGTTTAATTTTAATCATTTAATGAAAAAATCACTGCTCCTGACCGTATGAGTTTTATTTTTACTTTAGTTTTTGCATTGTTTAGCATTCCCCAAGGGAGTACCCACCCCAGAAATTAGCCCAGAAAATGGGCATTTTTAATATAACAGATTTACCTCCCATTGATTTCAACGAGGTTCAGGTTTGACATCCAAACTTGTATGAAATTTGTCAAACCATGCTCAAACCTAACCCAGGGCACTTCAGCTTATCGCTCCTTTCTAGTTCCCTTTTTACCTAATCCCATACTTGCCTCAAGGACTTCTCCAGAGCATATCCCTTTCTTTAGAGCTCCCTACCACAGTCTGTCCCCCTATCTCCTACTCTATCCCTCATCAGGAAATCCTTGAAAACAAATCTTTACCAAATCCTATGCCACTTCTATCTGACAACTGGAATTTTACTTTCTCCATCGACTCATCCCACCATCATTATTGCCTTTTGTTACACTTGCCTCTATATATAGATTGTAAGCCCTATAGAGTAGGGAATTCTGAACCCTCCTATATTGGACTGAATTATACCTGTACTGATTCTCTTCAATTTGTGAAGTGCTGCACAAACTGTTGGTACTAGAAAATAAACTGTAATATGGTAATAATGTGGCAGGTAAAACAAAATCTCATTTATGCATTTCATCGGTGTATTGAGCTGTTCAACTGGAGTTTAGCTTTACAGAGGAAGTAAACCTCCCTGTATTGCTTGTACATACATATAGGTGAGCCTATAATAAGGCTTACCTATGGGTACTGTAAATATCTCCTAAACCCGTGTTGTTTCTTTAGAGCCCTGTGTTGCTACCAGTAGCTCTCGCATGCATGCATGGGAGTGACGTCACACGGCTCCGGCCAGTCACACAGTCCACGGACCTGTAAGGTAGATGTGTGAAGATGGATGTGGCTTCCAGTGGTGACAACAAAGGGTTTGCTTGCAGGTAAGTTTGCATACTAGCACATTATGGGCCAGATTCAGGTAGATTGGAGCATCTTTGCTCTGGAGTAACGTTTCTCATTTACGTTACGCTGGCGAAATTTTAGGAGCAAGTGCTGTTATTCATGAAGCACTTGCTCTTAAAGTTGCGGCAGCGCATCGCAAATGAGCCGGCGGAATTCAAATTGGGCGGGTACGGGGCTGTATTATTTAAACTAAGTGCGATCCCGCGGCGAACGTACTGCGCATGTGTCGACTGTCAATGCATCCCAGTGCGCATGCTCCAAATTCTGTCAGTGAACGTCAATGACGTCAAATCCCCATTCATGGACGTTTTACGCAAGCGACGCAATTTTTTTTTTCGACGCGATGACGACGGCTATACTTAACATAGGATACTCCACTAGGGGGCTGCTTTATCTTTACGCCGCGTATCGCTTACGGAAACGTCGGAAAGTCACTGCATCGCGCCCGAATACGATCGTGAATTGCCGATTCCCGCTGATTAACATATTTTTTCAGCGTAAATCAGCGGGAACGCCCCCGGCACCATTTTTAAATTAAAGTTGCGATGCGATGGCGAAATTCAATTACGCCGATCGCATCGAAACTCCAACCCGGCGTTTCTTGTTTTCTGGTTACAGAAAACAGAAACGCCGGCTTAAAGTGACAGTTAGGCTGGAGTATCACTGATACTCCAGCCTAACTCTACCTGAATCTGGCCCTATGCCTTTAATTTGCAGGTAAAAAAAAAAAAAAACAGTGTTTACTTTCTCTTTATAAGCAATTACATTTAATTATGTACTGTATTTAGTTCATTATCATTTTAAGCTTTATTTTCTAAAGCTCTAAAAAATAAATGCCCTAAAAAACAAACAAAAAAACAAAAACAAAGTTTGAGTTTTCATGCTCTGCAATAAAAATATGACACTGAATAACAATTTAATGTGTTTTTTTTTTTTTATCCAGTAAAATGAAATTATTGGTCAACAGTCTCAATACTTTTGGTAGGCACTGTATACACTGTATGATAAATATTGAAACGGTAGTTTAGTATTAGTTTAATATGGTTCAGAGACAGATAAAATCACTGCAAAAGCATAGAGACTTATTTCTATGTGTATAATGCCAAAGCGTAACAAAGTTATTTTACAAAGCAGTGTTTTATCACATAAAATGGATGCGCTTTGTAGGATGAGAGGAAGATCCGATTTTCCCTGAAAGGCTTGTTTCAAAGGATGTTCCCCTCCTCTCTGTTTCCGTTTTTTTTTTTTTTTTTTGTGCTTTTAGTTAGAGTGAGGCAAATTAGCACCAGGCCCGCTGGGTTTTCCTTTTAATTTTGTCAACTTTTTAAATTCACTTTGCCATGTCAGCTAATTAGCTGATTCCAGCCCAACACTTTGGCAGAACTATGTGTCATCAGAAGCTTTAAGAAGCTCTTCTTTATCATTATTTTATTGCCTGCCTAGGGCAATTGGAATGAGTACAGAGGAATAATAGGGGTAATAAACTAGGGACTGTATACTTGTCCCACCTAATATTCTTTGATTAAATAGAGAATATATTGTATTTTCTGTAAGTACACTTGTAGAGTTATTAATGTAAAATTTACCTGAAAGTTATATTGAAGTGTATTTCAGATGTGTGCAGTATTTTCATTCTTATATTTTAATGGCTATTTTTATTTTTATTTTTTTGTGGTTTAATATTTTCTTTATTAATCTTTTTCAACTTTACATTACATACGATTCAATACATAAATACTAAAAAAACACATATACATAAAACACATATGCGGTCGCAATGTACCCCCTACATTAAAATAGACTAATAATATTGATAGTAATTATACTGGAAAATGTACTTATCCTATGTAAAATATACCCAACCATGTGGCCCTTATAGTCTATATCCACTAGTTAGGGTAGTCAACGAAATAGGAAAGATGGGGAGAGAGGAGAAAGACAAAACAGATCAAGAGAGAGAAGAGAGAAAAAAAAATGGTGATGGTGGTGAAAGAAGAGGAGGGGGAGGGGAGGAACTTAATCCCCCATATTCTCTTGTGTTATATGTTTAGGATCTAGAAGTCTAGTATCAATACCCTCCGAAGTGCAGGTGCATAGTGACATGTGTCTATAATATACCAATATAAATATATTAATAATAAAAAAGTGGACCTGTATGTTTGTATATTTGTATGTATATTTCATGGCTATTTGAATCATGACATTTTGATTAGCTTTTTTGCAGGTGACTACTGATATTAAATCAGCTACATAGATGTTCCACTGTTTATAGCCAGGTGTCCCAGACTGGTAGAGTTACACTAAGAAAAAGATCTGTAGCCAAAACCCTATTAGATTAGTATTGCTGCTTTTGTCTCCACTGTGCAAATGTACTCTTACTTTTTGTCCTGGTGACCATTGTTGCCAAGACAAAAAGTGATGAGAAATACAAAATTTTACAATTGCAACCAGAACAAGAGATGAGAGAAATTAGCCAATGGGGACAATTGTGTCGGTGACTCTCACTTCCTGTTGTATTTCTGGTGCAGGAAGTAAAGAGAAATCTTCCTGGTGGGACACAGACAGGAACAAATTATCAGGCGTTTCAAACCTCCTCTACTCTATCCAAAGCTAGAACAAAAATGGGTTACACATACATTTTAAAGAGGAAATCAAACCTCAGATTTAACTGCAATGCAAAACAAAAGCTTAGGCTAGAAATGTTCAACACATATAGTTAACTCCTTAACCACTTAACGACCGCCGCACGACTATTTACGTCCACAAAATGGCACGTACATAAAGATATATATACGTCCCTGCCTTTTAGTGGGTCGAGGGGTCCGATCGGGACCCCCCCCCCACGCTGTGTGAGGTGGTCGGTAAGTGGTCGGGAGCGATCCGGGATGAGGGGGCGGCTATTCGTTTCCAGCCACCCCCTCACGATCGCTCCCAGCCAATGGGCGTCCTGCTCAGCCCCTTCCTGTGTTAAGTGTAAACACAGGAAGGGGGAAGTGATGTCATCTATCCTCGTGGAGGTCTTTTCGTCTGGACCCAGAGGAGAGAGGACATCTGTAACCGTGAGTTGCACTAAACAGACCACTGACACGTTACACATAGGCACACAACCCCCCCCCCCCCAGTCACTGCCGATCACCCCCCCAGCCAACTGTCACAGTGTCACTATTGCAGTGATCATTTATTTTCTGATCACTGCATTTAGTGTCATTTGTGACAGAAAAAACTGTTAGGGACATTAGATTTAGGCCCCCTACCCCCCCTAATAAAGGTTTAACCCCTTGATCACTGCCATAATTAACCCTTTCACCCCCTATTGCCAGTGTCACTAAGCGATCATTTTTCTGATCGCTATATTAGTGTCGCTGTTGCCGCTAGGTAGCAAAAAAAAATTGTATTGCGATTTTTTTTTTACTAAAGACATGTGGCTCAATACGTTTTGGCCTAAATGTTTGACTAAAATTTAGTTTATTCAATTTTTTTTATAACAAAAAGTAAAATATTGATTTTTTCTCAAAAATGTCGCTCTATTTTTGTTTATAGCGCAAAAAATAAAAATCGCAGAGGCAATCAAATACCATCAAAACAAAGCTCTATTTGTGGGAAGAAAAGGATGCAAATTTTGTTTGGGAGCCACGTCGCAGACAATTGTCTGTTAAAGCAACGCAGTGCCGAATTGTAAAAACGCCTCTGGGCATTTAGCAGCATATTGGTCCGGGGGCTTAAGTGGTTAAAGTGATACTAATGTCTTGTTTTTTTTTGTTAAAAATAACAAACATGTTACACTTACCTGCTCTGTGTAGTGGTTTTGCACAGAGCAGACCATATCCTTCTCTTTTCGGGTCCCTCTTCGGTGCTCCTGGCCCCTCCGTCCTGTTGAGTGCCCCCACAGCAAACAGCTTGCTTTGGGGACACCCAAGCCAAGCAACAGCTTCCTATGTCCATTCAGACATGGAGCCGTGCCCCAGCCCCATCCCTTTCTCTCCTCATTGGCTAACTAACTTTGATTGACAGCAGTGGGAGTAAATGGTGCCGCGCTGCTGTCTTAGCCACCGAGGAGGTTACTCTTGGGCAGCCAAGACACTCCTGTAACATCAATGGATCTAGAGAGACCTCAGGTAATTAGAGGGGCTGAGGGAGGGTGCTGCACACAGAAGAATTTCTATAATTAAAATAGCATACAGAAGAGAAAAATACAAACATTCTCAAAGAACTTTACAATGTAGACTATATTAAACATCTTGCAAGAAAAACAATCAGCGCCACAATACTAATAAATTACTCATATAATGACGTGATAAAAAGAAAAACTCTCTGAGTGTCTAAACAGCTGCTGAACACTTATAGTGAGACACCACACCTACTGCAATATTAATTTTGTGAAAATAGTGGCGCACTGCGTATCTATAAATCTTATATAAACAAATAATTATACATCCCATAAAACAATTTCTGAAAAAATAAAATAAATAAATTATAAAAAACAGTTCATATGTAGGTTTCCAAAGCTGTCACAGCCATGAAAAATCCTATTTAAATGGACCCAATATTCAGTGCACACCACCACCTGCTAAAATGCCTGCTCACCTCAAGAATGAGTATAAAACTCATAGACAGATCACTGCATGTGTCCACCACGATCAATCCACTTTACCAATGGTAGTAATTCTTATGCCGTGTACACACGGTAGTTTTTTGTGATGAAACAAAACGACGTTTTAAAAAACGTCATTTAAAATGATTGTGTGTGGGCAAAACGTCGTTTTATGTCTTCAAAAAAACGACCAAAAAAAAATTCAAACATGCTTGAATTTTTTATGTCGTTTTTCAGAATGTCGTCTTTTGTTTCACAAAAAAAATGATCGTGTGTGGGCAAAACGACGTTTAAAACAACGTTTTTAAACCCGCGCATGCCCAGAAGCAAGTTATGAGACGGGAGCTTCAATGGAACAGAGTGCACTGTATTTATATATATATATATATATATATATATATATATATATTGCAGATAGGGATATTTTCTGGAGGTATTTACCACTTGCCTACTAAGCACTGTTACCCCTTTCCTCCCAAGACCGGTTTTCAGCTTTTAGTGCTGTTACACTTTGAATGACAATTGTCATGCAACACTATACCCAAACATCATTTTTATATATTTTTTCACACAAATAGAGCTTTCTTTTGGTGGTATTTAATCATCACTGTTTTTTTTTTTTTTTTGCTAAATAAACAAATACATACAGATTTTTTTTGGACTTTTTTTATAAAACCTTTTCATAGTTATTTAAAAAAAATGCAAACAGGTAATTTTTCTTCTTCCCTCATGTGCGCTGATGAGGCCTTTACTGATGGGCACTAATAGGCTGCACTGATGGGCACTGCTGAGGTGGCACTGGTGGGCAATGATGGGGACTAATAAGCTGCTCTGATGGCCACTGATAAGGTGTCACTGGTGGGCACTGATGAGGGGGCACTGATAGGTGGCACTGATGGGCAATGATAGGTGTCACTGATGGGCACTGGTTGGAAGCACTGATAGGTGACACTGATGAGGAAGCACTGATGGGCACTGATTGGCAGCACTGGTGGGCATTGTTGGGACTGCACTGATAATCAGGACATTGATAATCAGCATCCTGATTATCAGTGTACATGTCCCTATTACAGCTCTCTCCTCCCTTCTTTATGCTGTCAGTGTGAGGAAAGGAGTGCCAATAATAAGCTTTGGTTTACGTCCATGATTAGCTGTGATACAGCTGATCTTGTGGTAAAGAGTCACTGATTGGCTTTTTAACTCAATCTGTGATCAGCAGTGTCCTGACGGCCTTCCAGAACTGGCCATACTGTAGCCGTCATTCGGATATAGCACGATCAGCAAGTGGTTAATAATCGTTTGGTGTTTTATTTTTTACTATATAAAATAAAAATAAACATAAAAAAAAAAAAGTTTTCCTTACTTTCTGTTATATGTAAATTATTCCTTTTTAGAAAGTAAACACCCCAGGGTGATCTCATTTTTTATCAAAGAGTCCTGGACTTTGCCTGCTGGTATTGAGGTGTTTAAAGCGGAGCTCCACCCAGCAAAACAACATTTTGCCATGTTGTTTAAAAAAATAAAAATAAAAAAACCTGAAAAAAAATAAAAATACTCACCCGAAATAGCTGTTGCTATGCGGAAGTCCGTAATATGCCTCTTCCACACCGCGTTTGATTTCTTCTTGTCCTTCTCCTTGTGAATGGGGCGCGCTGCTTTCTGGGAACTGTGTGTGTTCTCAGAGAGCAGCGCGCCCATTCACAAGCCAGCGTGAGACTCATGCAGGCGCAGTAGGAAACGGGCAGTGAAGCCGTACGGCTTCACTGCCTGTTTCCCATATTGTGAATGGCGGCGCGGGACCCGGAGCGATCGTGGGACCGGCATCGGGGGGGGGGGGGCCCGTCAGCGCGGGCGCCTAGGACAGGTAAGTGTCCTTATTTAAAGTCAGCAGCTAAACTGTTAGTAGCTGCTGACTTTAAAAAAAAATGTTTTCGCGGCTGGAGCTCCGCTTTAAGGTGCACTGTAAAAGCCATCCACTGAAGCCAAAATGCAATTCTTCCTTTATTAGTGGAAGAAAGTCTTCCATTATTATTGGAACTCATCCCAGCGGCCGCAGCAATCCACCATATGGCAGAGCTGTATCCTGGCATAGGCCAACAAGGCCCAGGCCTAGGGCAGCACCTTGCAGGGGGGCAGCACGAAAAGACTCCTGGCCGGTTAGGAAAATTAGTCTAGCGCCCCCATAAAGTGGCCGTGCTTCTTCTAGTATGCGGTCGGCCAGCATTCCGCAGCTGTGGGAGGCGGAGGCGCTTCCAATTTTAACTGTTTTGTCATCCTGGACCACAAACCTTCCTCACTGTGCTATGTGTTTCTGCTGCACCATCTACTTAAAGTAGAACTATAGGCAACACTTTTACCATCCCTGTCCCATTGCAAAGATTTCCTTTCACTTCCTGCTCTATGGGCAACCAGGAAGTAAGAGGAAATCTAAGCAAATTAAGGGAATTCACGCACCCCCATGCCCTCAGAACTAGTGTCCTCACTCGAAAAATTTCCAGAGCGGGTCTTAAACAACACAGGGTGTGGCCGTGACAGGAAGGGGTGGGTCATATTTAAATTAGGGGGTGTACAAGTTTAGTCAGGCCTAGGGCAGCACAAAACCTAAATAGACCTCTGCCATATGGTATATAGGACTCAGTATTGGGCAAGAAGAAGAAAATATCTCAGTGTAGTAGTTATAAAAATCCAGCTTTTAATGAAGATAAATTGCATTAAAACTTTGATTCAACGCCTTGGCAGGCATGATGACGTCACTGCTGTAACTCCACCAAGTGTCACTTATTTTGCTGAATTACTGGAATATATTGGCATATTATTTTTTCTATGGACTTTCTTGATTAGGTGGGACTTATCTGAATTGATTTTCTGAGCACTTACATTACATTTTTATTGATTTGCATTTTTGAGCACTTATATGTATCCATTTATTTTTTATTCTCCATTTGATATATTTTCATATATTTATTTATGCATTCGCACTTCAATTGTTGCAACACATTTAGGTTTATTAAGTATTACTTCAGCTTATTAAACATATTACAGTTTTCCATAAGAGAAAGAGAAACAAACAAATCTGAAATTGTGATGCGTGCCTAAAGTTGTTTAATGTTTCAATCTTTGTCAGTAGTTACGGTATACATGTGTGAACTAAGGGTTTCTATTATATTAAATAATATAAATCCAAAACTGATATAAAGTAAATAGATAAAAACACTGGCATTTGTATTGCCGATGTTTCGATAAAGCTTAGTATATCTTTCCCAAGATATTGAAAAATAAAAATAAAAAAATATATATATATATATATATATTAGGGATGAGCTTTGAGTTAGAGTAGAACTCATGTTCGACTCGAACATTGCTTGTTCGCCGAACAGCGAACTATTTGGGGTGTTCGCGGCAAGTTTGTGTGAACTTTAGAACCCTGTTAAAGTCTATGGGACTCAAACGTTTGAAATCTAAAGTGCTAATTTTAAAGGCTAATATGCAAGTTATTGTCCTAAAAAGTGTTTGGGGACCCGGGCCTTGCCCCAGGGGACATGTATCAATGCATAAAAAAGTTTTAAAATCTGCAGTTTTTTTGCCAGCAGTGATTTTAATAATTCCTTTAAGTGAAACAATAAAAGTGAAATATTCCTTTAAATTTCGTACCTGGGGGGGGGGGGGGTGTATAGTATGCCTGTAAAGTAGCGCTTGATTACCATGCTTAGAACTGTCCCTGCAAAAAGTGTAATTTCTGAAGGAAAAAAAGTAATTTAAAACCATTTGCGGCTATAATGAATTGTCAGCTCCCGGCAATACCAAGAAAAGTCATTCATAAAAAAAAAATTGTGTGGAGGTGGAGTTCCCCTTAAAATCCATAGCAGACCTGAAGGGTCTGGAATGGATATTTGGGGGGAACCCCACATAATTTTTTTTATTTGACGCAGGATTCCCCTTAATACCCATACCAGACCCTAAGGTGAGTGATCTTAAATGACTTTTTTCCTTCAGAAATTACATTTTGTGCAGGGACAGTTCTAAGCACAGGAAACAAGTACTACTTTACAGGCATACTATACACCCCCCTAGGTACGAAATTTAAAGGAATATTTCAATTTTATTGTTTCACTTTAAGCATTATTAAAATCACTGCTCCTGAAAAAACATCAGTTTTTAAAAACGTTTTTTTGCATTGATACATGTCCCCTGGGGCAGGACCCGGGTCCCCAAACACTTTTTAGGACAATAACTTGCATATTAGCTTTTAAAATTAGTACTTTAGATTTCAAACGTTCGAGTCCCATAGACTTTAACAGGGTTCTACAGTTCACACAAACTTTTGGTCTGTTCGCAGGTTCTGGTGTGAACCGAACCCAGGGGTGTTCGGCTCATCCCTAATATATATATATATATATATATATATATATATACTGTATATTTGTAGATACATGTACAAAATATAACCCCTAAAACTAACAGATTGCACTTGAACTTCAGTACAAAGTGCTGGTTTCTAGAAGCAAATTGGGCATGTTTCCTGGCTCCTGCCCCCTGACTGTTTGTTCACTATTATATGTTGCCTTGCTGGTGAGAAGGAATGTATAGGAGGTGGGTGACGGTGGATAATTACTGTCCCTATTAAGAAAGGCAGAGTTTTGTCAGATCAGAATGGACAGACAAATGAAAGATGATGGATGTCTATATAGAAAACTCGAGGTTGCAACTCCTAGCAGCTTTATTTTTGTTAGAAAAAGATAATCACTTTAAAGTGGATCTTCACTGCCTCTGAGCACCACAAGCCAAAAATGTAATTTAATAAATGTATAGTATTAAAAGAAAACTCACCCATCCATCCATATCTCCATGCTTTGTTTTGTTGAGAAATCACTTTGAAAAACAACCCCCTAGCATTTCTGGCAGTGGCCATCTTGAGTAAGGGCAGATGATTCATGTAGCATTTACTTCCTGGACTCCATCTGCGCTCAGCTCAGGCATGCAGGAGAGTGTGCTTAGCTGAGAACCCCCCCCCCCCCTTCATCTCCTCCTTGACTGAAGACTTGTGGAATGTATGTATCATGTGCCTAGGCAAGAATCCAGGGAGTAACTGAAGAAATGTAGAAAACGTTTTTAAACAAGTAATTATGAACCAGTGAAAATGAAATATACATACCAAAGTGCATATATAACTAAATTCACAGTAGCGCAACAATAACACCTAATTAATTCAGTGTTCAATACAAAAGTGTAATGTGACGAAGTTGAAAGGAACAAAACGTATGTTGGGTGCGTGAATGGACGGCAATCATCGCATTAACATTGTGAGAGTTTATCTTTACGCACATTTTGTTATGGTTTGATGTAAGAGACCATTTATTTTTAATAAATACCCTAGCTTGTTTTAATTTACTACGCTATGGGAGGCATTTATTTCCTTTTTCCCCTTGATCATTTTTTGAACTGGAGCATTTAGACGCTCCATAGCTGTCTGCGCCTGGTATTTGGAATCCAAACGTTTGGTGACCTGGCGTGTCAGAGCAAGACGTGAATACCCTAACAAAGAAAATATATATATTTATTTACTATTTAGATATTTTTTGTTGCAATATTTTTTACAATGCCTTTTTTTTTGGGGGGGGGGGGGGCGATTGGATGTGTCAGTGTCTTTTTATTTTATTATTTTTACAATTTCACATTTAAATATTTATTTTTTATATTACTTTTTTTATCAGCCCTGTTGGCTGCACTGACAGATCCTTGGTCAGGGGGAGACTGGAGGAGGACACCGAGGACCCAGGGAGTAGAGAGGGAGGAGGACACAGGGAGATGGGGAACAGAGAGGGAGCAGGACATGGGGAGCCAGAGAGAGGGAGGAGAACCCAGGGAGACAGGACTTTGGACAAAGGCAGGAGGACCCGAGGAGGACACGGGGGACTGTCATGGGTTATTGGTGAGGCGATGGGGGAGTTTAAAGCTCTTATCTTCCTGAATAACTTTTAATAAAGCACCTGACAGCTGTGGGAGGGAGAGCAGGAGAAGCAGCTGTCAGAAAAGCTATACCGGGAGATCGCTGCACCGATCACCTGTGAGGCTGCACAACCACCATGCTGAGCTTGAGGAAACCTAGTCTGACACAAGTATTGGGTTAGGCATCAGAGGATTTGCACTAGTACCAATACGCATGCAAATTCTTGGTATCGGCATTGTTATTGGTATAGGCACCGATACTGATACTAGTATCAATATCAATGCATTCCTGGCTGTAAGTAGCAGCTTTGGTTTTAATTATTCTTTGTTATTTGGAGTATATCAAATATGATATATGTTCCTATCTATGTGCTAATGCAAGCAGCATGAGGATTTCAAATACTTAACATTGATTGGAAAAGTGAAGTTCCACTTTAAGAATGTTAAATTGTTAAAAATCACTTTAAGAATGTTATGCCGCACTGCCGGCAACTGAAAGAAAGAAAAAAAAAACAACAAGAAATTATAATAAAAATCTGGGAAATTTACATCACCTGTAATAACGTTACTGATGACTCTGAACTATATTATTGCAAAATATATGACATGATTGTAAGGCCAGGGGCATAGAATATACAAGTGTATTTGTAAGAATGTCAGTTTAGAAAATTGCACTGAGAATAAAGCTTGCTGAAAATCTGTAATTTGACTAGCGGTCATTTGTTTCTGCTGTCAAAAAAAGAAAATAACAATAAAGACTGCAAAAAGGATTTCTTTGTAAAGGAGTAGTAAACCCAAATACAAGCTACCGAGCTGCAGCAGAGAAACAGTTCTATTAGTTATTTAAAGGTTATAATGCTTAAGACAATGTTCAGGAACATGATAGAAATTTATATTTATTAATATGAATTCATCATTTTACAATTAACCCCAAATTAATATGTCCAGCCAAAACTGTTTTTTTTTAATGCTGACACAAGACACGCACATTTATCAGTAATTATTCTAATAACATAGATAATGCAGAATTGTGTGCGTTGCATATAGAAGTTCTCATGGATTTTCTGTCAGATAACAACACAGAAAGTCAGTTTAGTACTAAAACATACTAAACATTAGGGATGAGCTTCGTGTTCGAGTCGAAATACGAACAAAACGGGCTGTTCGCGCCAAATTCGAGTGACGTGCCATGGCCCATAATTCACTGCAGCATTGCACGCTGATGATTGGCCAAGAATGCACTATGACCCACATGCTTGGCCAATCACAGCGTCGTCAGTACAGAGAGCCGTAATTGCCCAAAGCCAGGGTGGATTTGGCCAATTATAGCTCAGGGGGTTTAATACAGGCCACGCACTCTAAAAGGCCGCCTGCAGGTCGGCCTTGTGTAGTGTGTTCTGGCGCTGGTTAGAGATCAGTCAGAGAGAGAGAGAGGGCCAGATTCAGATACACTTAATATTGCGCTGCATAATCAAAATACTCTACGCTGCCGTATTTTACCAGGCTCTACACCGAATCCTGGTAGATTTTTGCCCGTACGCTACGGCGGCATAGTCTATTTCTCGCCGCGTAATCGAAATACGCGATCAGGGGGCGTGAAGCATTTAAATTAAGCGCGTCCCCGTGGCGATCGAATTGCGCATGCTCCGTTCAGAAATTTCACGCCGTGCATTGCGCGAAATCACGTCGTTACGTCATTCGTTGTTTGAGTAGTGTCGTTTACGAACATTCCTATTCCCGGACGACTTACGTAAAAAATAATAAAAGACGTCGGAAAACGTAGAAATTCGACGCGGGAACGACGGCCATACTTAACATGGGCTGTCTAATATTAGAGCAGCAAAAAGCTGGTATAGTGTTACGCAAATAAAAGATGACTAAAGGTGCCGTAAGAGATTGCGATTGAAGATCGTAATTTCGGGGATCGCCGGCAAAGGCTCATTTGCATACCCCGACGCGGAAAACGACGGGAAGTCCACCCAGTGGCCGCAATTTTATTGCAGCGTAGATCCGAAGGCGTATGAACACGTAATCCAGTCGAATTGAAGCCCACAGCCATCTATTCATGGTTTGAGGTTTTCGACTAGCTAGAAAACGCGTGTAATTTGAAATTACTCCAGTCTAACACCAGTGAAACAGGCGTAATGGCTCTCTGAATCTGGGCCAGAGTGTCTATTTTTCTAGGTAGATAGAGCAGGCAGGCAGGCAGGTTAGTCAGTTAATGTTACAGTGTGTAGAGGATATATATACATTCCAGGTGCTGTATATACATTTTACACTGTATAGCTTAGCTAGATCAGTTCTTCCTAATTTACTGGCAGGTAGTTGATTGTGCTAGCTGCAGTATTCTAACGTGGTGTATTGCTTGTGTCCTCTGCAGTGTGCACCATAAAGCTACACAGGCATACTATAAACACCCAGCAGGTACAATATTTAAACACATTTTTTTTTTTATTTAAGCATCATGATGCTTAAAAAAAAAATTCCTTTAACCACTTAAGGACTGCCTCCTGCACATTTACGTCGGCAGAATGGCACGGCTGGGCACATGCACGTACAGGTACGTCCTGTGCTAGTGTTTGGGAGCCACGTCGCACGACCGCGCAATTGTCTGTTAAAGCGACGCAGTGCCGAATCGCAAAACCTGGCCGGGTCCTTTAGCTGCCTAAAGGTCCGGGTCTTAAGTGGTTAAATATTGTACCTGCTGGGTGTCTGTAGTATGCTTGTGAAAACGTCTTTGATAACCCGGGTCTTGCCCCAGGGAACATGTATCAATGAATAATGCTGTATCATTAAAATCACTGCTCCAGAAAAAAAAACTTTTTTCCATTGATACATGTTCCCTGGGGCAAGACCCGGGTTCTCAAAGACGTTTTCCGACAATAACTTGCATATGGGGCTTTAAAATGAGCACTTTTGAATTCGAACGTTCGAGTCCCATTGACGTCAATGGGGTTCAAAATGTTTGCGCGAACGTTCGGTCCGTTCGAAGGTTCTGGTGCGAACCGAACGCGGGGGTGTTCGGCTCATCCCTACTAAACATATACCGCTAGTTACCTGTTTGTTTAACCCCAATTTTAAAGTGTGAATTCAGAGGGATTAGATCTCCTTTTGGGTTTTAGTGCTCTGTTAGAGAGATTTCCCCTCACATATTGTCCTGGGGATAATGGCTTCATTGCACAGAATTAGAAAAAATAAAAAATGTTTTGGGGTGCATTACTGAAGAATAGAGATAACTAACAGGAGGAAGGAGGGTATGATTCGCTCTTATAGAGATTTAATTAGACCTCATTTAAAGTGGTTCCAAAGGTTAGAAATGTTTATCTTAATGTATTTCTTTAATTTAGTACTATCTTGACCCAGCACACATAGTTGCCAACCTTTCCTAACAATTTTTAAGGACACTTTTTAAAATAAATCCAGTATAGGTGGAGTAGTATGTTAATTAGGGGTGGGACATGGGGCGTGTCTGAAGAGTAAAAAAAATGTGGGGAGCGAATTGCGTCATGGCGATAATCGTTGTGGTTTAAAAGATGCCTAATAATGGGTGTGGCTTAAATAAGTGTGGTGAAATAGAGCCTGCTTACAGAGGGATAAAAAAAGAAGAAAAAAAGTGCAGCGCCAAAAATATTACAGTAGGAGCTTCACCTGAAGCAGGTGAATCTGCAAGTGATTTTAATGGGGGATAAACTTGCGGTTATCCTCCTAATAGATAAATACTGTGAAATCAGGTGAGATATATAAATCCGGTGAGCACTGTGTAAAATTGTACAGAAGGAGCTTCTACTGAAGCAGGTAAATCAAAAAGTGTGGTAATCTGTTAGGGGATAGACTTGCGACTATACACCTAGATAATCAAACACAAATAGAAAAACATGAAAAGCAAGCTGGATATCGCGTCCAGCAAACACCATGTGTTATTAAGTCCCAAAAAAAGGTGAATAATAGATGGATATCTTCAATAGTGTCCTTAGACTTCGTAGTTTTTACTTTAAGTTGTTCTTTATCTCTATCTTCATACTGACAATCCGTGATATATAGATGAATAAAATACCCTTACCAGCTGTTGTTGATCCACTGACACCGTACGGTGAATGGATCATGCAGGCTTGTGTGGGCCGACCGCCCTCCTTGGAATGGGGTGCAGATATGATTCTCACTTCAGACTCTCCATAGAAGGTCCAAGGAAGAAGCTGGTAGGGGAAGTCGCCGGATTCCCAATGGGGTGACGCAAGTCCTTCAGAAAATTTCCCAATCAAGGGAAAAAAAAGGAAAAAAAAGGGGGGGAAGACCTCCTCATAGTGTAAAAACGTTTTATTAAAGCGGATCTCCACCCTAAAGTGAAGATCCGCTGATCCGAACACTCCCCCCTCCGGTGTCACAATTGACACCTTTCAGGGGGGTGCAGATAGACACGTATCTGCACCCACTTCCGGCCCAGCATTCACGGGCAAAAGACGGGCATTACATCACATCCCGTCTCCCGCCCGTTGTGTGCTGGGAACACTCGGCTCCCAGCACACAGCTGGAGCCAATCGCGGGCGCAGCGCGACTCGCGCATGCGCCGTAGGGAACCGGGCAGTGAAGCCGCAGCGCTTCACTTCCTGGTTCCCTCACCGTGGATGGAGGGGGAGCAGCAGGGTGATGAGCGATCGCTCATCCTCTGCTGCGGACGGCGCTGGACTCCAGGACAGGTAAGTGTCCTAATATTAAAAGTCAGCAGCTGCAGTATTTGTTGCTGCTGGCTTTTAATATTTTTGTATTTGTGAACCATCCGCTTTAAGCACGCAGATCACAGCAAAAACGTGCAATAATCAAATAAAATAGTAAAACCACAAATTAAAAATGTCTCGATCAGTAAAAAAGTTCCACAGCCAAAATACACAACCACTATAGGAAAAAATTCATATGCGCAGTGGAGGTGTACGGAAAGGTTCAACCCACAGAGGGATGCCTGAAAAACTAACAAAAGCAGATCGGACCGGCTGTGTGAAAGGGGCCTTAGTGACGGTGTCAGCAAGGAGTGACTTTGAAAAATTGGGTTTAAATCTGCACTGCCCAATTTCTCACAGTCAGGACAGTGCTACATAACAAATAGAGATACCATCTTTGTCAGTATTTCTTTACTGCTATCTAAAAGTCTAAAATATTGAAGTAAAATAGTGTTGTTAGCTGACATGTAGCACTGTACTAAATGTGAGAAATTGACCAGTGCCGTTTTAAACCCAATTTTTCACAGTCCAATGACTGCTGGATAAAAAAAAATCTTTACTTTTAAAGTCTTCCTGTAACATCAGAGCCCCCCTTTGCCATTAGAGCCCCCCTTTACCATCAGAACCCTCATTTACCATAAGATCCCCCTTTTACCGTCAGAGCCCCCTTTTACTATCAGAGCCCTTCTTTACCATCAGAGCCCTCATTTACCATCAGAGCCCCCCTTTTACCATCAGAGCCCTCTTTACCATCAGAGCCCTCTTTTACCTGTCGAGCCCTAATTTACCATCAGAGCCCTCTTTTACCTGTCGAGCCCTAATTTACCATCAGAGCCCTCATTTACCATCAGATCCCCCTTTTACCGTCAGAGCCCTCCTTTACCATCAGAGCCCTCTTTACCATCAGAGCCCTCATTTACCATCAGATCCCCCTTTTACCGTCAGAGCCCCCTTTTACTATCAGAGCCCTTCTTTACCATCAGAGTCCTCATTTACCATCAGAGCCCCTCTTTTACCATCAGAGCCCTCCTTACCATCAGAGCCCTCTTTACCATCAGAGCCCTCTTTTACCTTTCGAGCCCTAATTTACCATCAGAGCCCTCATTTACCATCAGATCCACATTTACCATCAGAGCCCCCTTTTACTATCAGAGCCCTTCTTTACCATCAGAGCCCTCTTTACCATCAGAGCCCTCTTTTACCTTTCGAGCCCTAATTTACCATCAGAGCCCTCATTTACCATCAGATCCACATTTACCATCAGAGCCATCTTTACCAACAGAGCCCTCCTTTACCATCAGAGCCCCTTTTTACCACCAGAGCCCCCATTTACAGAAAAAACCCTCCCAGTGCTGGAAATGTGCAAGGAGAGGAGGAAAGCAAAGACCATCATGTTCTATATAACATATCACAGAGCAGGTGAGGAGGGGGCTGGGCAGATGGAAATAACATTGAAACAACAATGGTTCTACTTACAAGTTGAGAGATCAAGAGAGCATTGCAGTGGAGCAGAATAGTCTGTGCTGCCAGGTCCGGATTTACTTCCTTTTCCGCCCCAAGGCCGGGTCCTTCAATGCCGCCCCCCATCACATGGCGGGGGGGGTGCGGTGGTAAGCGATTTCGATTTTTCACAGACAATGACTGGTGTTAGTGCTTCAATCATTCCGGCACCATGGTTGTTATGGTGTCAGGATGATTGAAATGCATTATTTCTATCATTACATTGTAATATAAAATAAACTAGTTCAATTCACCATAAAGCAGAATGAGTGGGAGCCCTGAGCAGGTCACTTGCCACCGTCGCTTGTCACCAGATGGGAATGTCACTTGCCGTGCTGCCTGCCACCAGATGGGAATGTCACTGGCCACACTGCCTGCCACCAGTTGGGGATGTCACTTGCCACGCTGAATGCCACCAGATGGGAATGTCACTTGCCACTCTGCCTGCCACCAGATGGGAATATCACTTGCCACACTGCCTGCCACCAGATGGGGATGTCACTTGCCATGCTGAATGCCACCAGATGGAAATGTCACTTGCCACACTGCCTGCCACCAGATGGGGATGTCACTTGCCATGCTGAATGCCACCAGATGGAAATGTCACTCGCCACACTGCCTGCCACCAGATGGGGATGTCACTTGCCATGCTGAATGCCACCAGATGGAAATGTCACTTGCCACGCTGCCTGCCACCTGATGGGGATGTCACTTGCCATGCTGAATGCCACCAGATGGAAATGTCACTTGCCACGCTGCCTGCCATCAGATGGGAATGTCACTTGCCATGCTGAATGCCACTAGATGGGAATTTCACTTGCCATGCTGCCTGCCACTAGATGGGAATGTCACTTGCCACACTGCCTGCCACCAGATAGGAATGTCACTTGCCATGCTGCCTGCCACCAGATGGGGATGTCACTTGCCACGCTGCCTATCACTAGATGGGGATGTCACTTGCTACTTGCTTAAATTCACCTGCTGGTGGCACTGGGGTTCAATTTGCAGATGGCTGCAGTTCCAGTGTCCACCAGCAGGTGTCTCCTAGAAGCCAGCAGGTTCTGATCAGCCACACTTTGCTCCAGCTGCCAGGTGTATTTAAAGCTGCTCCTCCCTTCCCCCAGGGTGTCACTATCCTGTCTGCTTGCCTCCTTGCTACCAGCTTGTGCCTGATTACCTTCCTGAACCTTCCAGTGTCCTGATCCGTCCTGCACCCCTCTGCCTTTTTCCATGCCCTTGTACCCAGTTGTGTCCTCTTCCTTGCATCCCCGTTGCTTTTGTCCCTTATGTTGTAGATATTGTATATTGATAGCAGTTGGCCAGGACAAGCACATGCCGGCACATTAAACTAAAATCTGTGAATGTTCTGGCTAATCTGTGAATATTGGCAACTATGAGCACTGTGTCTGTCTCCAGCAGCACTTGACTGTGGTTCTCTCCTTTAGCCCTGGTTCACACTGGTGCGTTTTGACATGCGATTTGGCATGTCAAATCGCATGTCAAAACGGCGGATTTTGCCGCAAATTGCCGGCAATGGCAGTGTCCTAATCGGTGCGACGCTGCATCTGCGGCATTGCACCGATTTCAAAAAGTAGTCTCTGTACTACTTTTTGCGATTTCAGCCTGCGATTTACATTGACATCTGTGCAGAAACCTGCACAGATGTCTCTGAAATCGCGGCTGAAATCGGGACTGCCGGGCGGGAGTGAAATCGTGCGAGTTCAGCTGAACTCGCACTGCTTCACTCCCACAGCCCAGTGTGAACCAGGGCTAAAGTCTGCAGTGATAGCAGTGGGAGTCATTGGCTCCTGCTGCTGTCAATCAAATCTAGTAAGGAGAGAGAGAGGGGCAGTGTAGGGGTGAGCTGCGCTTTGTGCCTTTTGACTGCACAGCAGAGCTCAGGAGCAAGCTCTCAGGTGTACCACCATAGGAAGTGGTAGTGGTACACAGAGAAAAAGGAGTCAAGATTACCAGCGGAGGACACCAGTAGAAGAGGTTTGTGGCTTCTCTGTACAATATTATTGCACAGAGCAGGTAAGTATAACATGTTTCTTATTAAAAGGCTGTTTTAAAATGACACATTCTGCTAAATTACACTTTCTGGTCAGCTTTGTTCTGTTTGTAAACTGGGGATCAGCTATTTTTAATATGGCTTAAATGGCAACAATAAAAAAAACATTCTGTTAAATAACCTCCTGTACAATATTCTAAAGCAGAAGTCTCCAAACGTTTTACTTTAATGGCCATATTGTATATTTTACAGATATTCGCTGGCAAAAAAAAATAAAAAAAGTTATTTATAAATGAATCTTCAACCATGAAATAGAGAGAATTACAAAAAAGGGCTGGCATCAGCGGGGCTGGATGGTGCATCTGTATCCTCCACCCACATCTAAATGCCAGAGCCTCATGCACCAGGTCTAAACATTAAGGCCCAGATTCAGGTACATCTGCGCATTATTGGACCGGCGTAGCGCACCGCCTTTACGTTAGACTTGCGCAATGTAGCCGCGTAATCACCCTATTCTCGTAGCTTTTGCACAGAAAATTGCGCATGCGTAACGTTATTTCAGAGGCGTAAGGCGGAGTAATACAAATTGGGAAGGACGTGGGCGTGTTACATTGAAATGAGCCGTGACCCCATGCAAATGAAGGGCCGGCCGGCTTGCGCATGCGCGCTTGAAGCAGACCATGGTCAGCACCTCTGTGCGCATGCTCACAACTCGGGAACGGCGCAATCAGTGAAATTGGAAGTGGACCCGGGCAACTTAGTGAACTACACAAACAGCATAAATAGACAGACACAAATGCACTTCCTTTGCAAAAGTACATCCCTTTGTTTCCCTTCCTATACAGCAAGGTGCTTTTGTTTATTAGCGTTTGTTTGTTTGTTTGTGACGTGTCTTTGAGATATTTGGGGACTGTTTTGCAGAGTGATTTTTGTCTTTTATGTGTTTTCTTTGTTGTTATTTTGTTTAAATTATATTTTAGCTGGGGCATTTTTTATTTTTGCTCGTCATTTATTTTATTTTTTTGGTTCTGTTTGTGTATGATTTTGGAATGTGGGGGTGATATTCCTGCGGGAAAAGGGGTGTCACCCTCATTTGTGCTGGAGAAGTGATCCCCAGGTCTGTGTGAATGGTGTATGAATGTACAGTGACATAATTGGAGCCGCGGCATGGCGTTGCTGCTCACAAGTCCTGCATGGTGGGCTTGTGCCAATCCAATGTGATAACGATGTGGTGTGTGTGTGCTAGGGACCACAGTGGTGTGCATGCATGCATTCTCATTGTGCCATGATTAATGTGTGTGTTTAACGTGCAAAGATGCATATGTGAGCTGGCATGAGATGGGGTCATGAGATGGGGTCCCAGTGCATATGCAGAGTCACCTTGAAGTGAAAAGACAGGAGGATGTTAGTAGTGCATGTGCCCCTTGTGATGTGTGCATCATGGGGGGGGGACAGTCATGCCTGCCACCCATGTCACTCACAAACCAGCCAGCTGTCCCCATACATGTTCTGTTCGAAATCTGTGGGGATGGGGCTCTGATTGTATATGTAGCTGTCATGGGTGTCATGGGTAGTGCCATGTGTTGGGCTGCTGATGTCCTCCTGCAAGGTCGTGGTTAATTCCATGATGGCATGAGGGGTGAATCTGAAGATGCGAGACACCTCAGAATCACTCATGCCAAAGATGTCTATGCATGTGTGATATATCAAGTGAAGAGTTAAGGGCTTGTATCAGATAAGAATATTGTATTAGATTAGATTAAATTGTAAAGTTTATATAAGCAAAAAAAAAACATCTCCCGTGCCCTCCTTAGTGCCCTCCTCAGTGCCCTCATCCTTCTTTGTTCATCTAAAGTCAGTAGTATAGCTATGCGCGACGATGTCCCTGGCATGTTGGCATACAGATTGTTGTGCAACACGTGTGACTGCTGAGCTCCTCACTAACAGTGTTGCTTTATCTAAAAGGTAGACTTTTTTCTCTTTTTAGACCAGCTTTTCTATGGTGTAATTTTAGACAGGACATTTTGCTGTTGCGCACACTGCGTAGCCTGCGCTGCCCTAACGTTCTTTTGTGGATCCCCGTAAGTCCCTCATTAGCATATTTGACTAGCAAATCAATGGTCTGTCTAGCGCAGTTTTGCGCGGACGGATGCGCCTGTCTAGCGAAATTACGACGGACAAAAAAAAGTAGATTTCTTGCGTATATCTCGTTTTGGGGATGCCGTGCATCGCAACGCACGCGCACATTTAGACTTACGCACGCGCATCTCCTGTTGCACAGGCGTAATCGCTCTGTGAATCTGGGCCTAAGATTTTTGTCTTCAGATTTACGAAAACTATATAATATGAGGTCAAACCTTAATAATTTCAATTTGTATGCAATCAGGAAGGCCCTGCTCTACATAGGTTTGTTAAATCCTGAAGACAAAAAATCAGCAGAAAATATAATAGTGTGTATGGGGCTTAAGTGTGCATAAGGCCTTACGTTCCTATGATCCTATCAGAGCCTCCCTGACCATTTGTGTCCCCAGCAGAATCTCCCCATACAATTGTGTACTTATCAGACTATCCCTACACGCTTGTGTCCCCATTAACACCCCCCCCTTGCACATTTCCCATCACATCAACCCCCCACCAGTGTTGTAAGTAACGGCGTTTAAATAAACACCGTTATGTAATGATTGCCCTCCAAGGGGTAACTAGTAATCTACCTGATTACTATTACCCCATCGGCAACGCCGTTGCCATTACATTGGCGGCGTTACCGAGTTACATTAAGCGCGCGGGGGGGGCAGTCCGGGAAGACTCTCTGTCAGGGCGGGATGGAGCTGGCCTATGATTGGGTCACAGGCCAGCTCCGGGTCATGTGTCGACGTGTCGTCGACGTCGTGACGCTGGCGCATGCACGCGCTTGAAGTCTCCCGCCCGCAGCAGTGTAGTGTGACGGGTCGGGAGGGAGTGAGTCTGGCTCACCTCCTCACCGTCACCTCAGCCACCGACATCTCCCCCCGGCCGCCGCGGAGGCTCCACTCCACTCCACTCCACCACCAACGGTCCGGACTCCGGGGACACTCACCGCGCCAGCAGTGCAACGAGCCAACGACCGTGGGCCGTGGCCCTGTGCAGGTGAGGAGCAGCATCGAATTGGGAGTGGGGGGGCCGGGGGGGGCGAAAGGTGACACGGGACACTCCACCGGACCACTCCACATGCCCAGGCAGGCCCAGCATCATCACACTTCACCTGCTCAGGCAGCAATACTGTACAATATAGATTCAGTGTGAATGACACTTCTGCAGTGCACACTGAATCTATATTGTACAGTATTGCTGCCTAAGCAGGTGGAGTTTGATGATGATATTAATAATTGTACACAGTATTGCATTTGCTGGGCCTGCCATATACTGTACTGTACACTATACTGTATAACCACTACAAAATTCCTTTACAAATAATGCATATTTTAAAATGTTATTAGTAATAACATGTTTGTAAAGGAATTTTGTAGTGCAGTTATACAGTATAGTACAGTATATGGCAGGCCCAGCAAATGCAATACTGTGTACAATTATTAATATCTTCATCATCATCATCTTTATCATCACACTCCACTTGCCCAGGCATCAATACTGTACAATATAGATTCAGTGTGCACTGCAGCAGTGTCACTCACACTGCACACTGAATCTATATATTGGGCAGGTGGAGTGTGATGATGATATTAATAATTGTACACAGTACGAAATGTTCTAAAATACTGTATATAGTGTTTTTATTCTTCAGTTAATATAAACATCTTTGATACTAAAGATGTTATAGAACGTAATTGCATTGTAGAATATAAAAAAAAAAATCTCAGTTACTTTTCTGAGTAACTAGTTACTTTGCCAATAAAGTAACTGAGTCACTAACTCACTTACTTTCTCGGGCAAGTAACTTGTAATTGTAACTAGTTACTTTTTTAAAGGAAGATGAACAACACTGCCCCCCACACATTTGTGTCCCCATCAGAACTTCTGCCACATACTCAAAGCCACCTCCTCACATCCATTAAACTCTTCCTGTCCATGTCCCAATCAGCGCCCCACATGTGTGTTCCACATGAGAGTCCACCCCAACACTTGTGTCCCCCATCAGAGCCTCCTCCACACTTGTGTCCCCCATCAGAGCCCCCCTAACTTGTGTCCCATCAGGCCCCCCCTGAACATATGCATCCCCATCAGAGCCACCCCACACACAGTTTTGTCCCCATCAGAGCACCCCCTACATTCGTGCCCTCCTTCACAGCCCCACACACACAGTTTTGTACCCCATCAGAGTCCCCCCTCTATACTTGTGTCCCCAGCCTCCCCCCAGCACATTCCTTTACCCATCACCGCTTGCTATTTCCCCATAGATCAGTGTTCATTACCACTGTGCTGCTTCTCTGAAGGGCTGGCATTAGAGCAGACCTACTGCACCTCCTGGATCCTGCCTCACCTTTACACAGACATGCTGTTACAGTGAAAAATCACACGTAATCTAACTGTGGGGCAGGAGCTGGGATGTGTAGCAGGTCTGCACTGAAATAACATAGGCTTTGTTGGCTTACTTAAGTCACGAGACTTGCGCTGCACACCCCCTCAATGCCTCAAAAGAGTCCGTTCCTGTAGTGAGTTTGATGACTGGAGCTGCGGGCCGGACAAAAACGCCCTAGCGGGCCGCAAATCGCCCGTGGGCCCTACTTTTGAGGCCCCTGTTTTAAATCAAATGTGACATTTACAAAAAAAATAAAAAATTACATTTCTGTTCAATTAGATTTTCCGGCAAATGTATTATGTTTGTACACAGAGTCTGATCCTCATTAAAGAATGTAGACTGGCTGGTCAGAAAAGTCGACGGAGAAGCAGCAAGTTGGACAGTGCCCTAAGGGAAATTGTATGAATGCAAATAAAAAAAACTTACCGTTCAGGGGAGCAGCTCTTTTAATAAGGCTTAAAGGGCTTAAAGGACAAAATGCACACGTACCAAAGCAAATGTGACATCTAAAAATAAAAATATTTATATTGCTGCTAAATTACATTTTCTGGCTGCTTTTGTGTCTATAAATTCAAAAACAGACGAATCCATGCCAAACCCTCTTTTGAGATTGCAGATTGGCTGGCTAAGAAAGAGAAGGAGTTAGCATGCACCACTTCCTCCCCCATCCTTAACCATATTAGGTCACAGGCCCTCTATATGGAGATGGTACTTTGCCAGGGATGTAAAGCCATGACAATTAATTAATAACATCATTTGGGAATAGGAAATGTAATTTGCAGTGAGAGTCTGCCAGGAGCGTGTCAACACTGGCGGTTGGTGTGCTTTGCTTTAGTGGGTGTCTTTCGTGGTGACTGATGTGGATCTACTTCACTGGACAACATGACTGACGATCAGTTTACATAGTGTTATATCAAAGAAATAAGTGTGCAACCTCTTATCCAATAGTTGCGTTATAGTGAATAGCATAAATTTGAACCATCAAGATTCCAAATAACAAAACAGTATAGATTATAAAATCAATCCAAACATTTTCAGTCTACAGTGAAAAAAGTGAAAGTCCAACTGATTTATCCGTGCTCTTAAATAAACAGTGCTGTGTAGACAAGTGCTCACACGCCTTTTACCATAAGGATTGGATCTCAAATTATAGGGCCAGATTCACGAACAGTTAGGCTGGCGGATCGAGTGATCCGCCAGCCTAACTGTGACTTTGAGCCGGCGTTTCTGTTTTCTGTAACCAGAAAACAAGAAACGCCGGGTTGAAGTTCCGATGCGAGCAGCGTAACTGAGTTTCGCCATCGCATCGTTACTTCAACTTAAAAATGGCGCCGGGGGCGTTCCCGCCGATTTACGCTCAAAAAATATGTTAATGAGCGGAAATCGGCAATTCACGATCGAATTCCGGCGCGACGCAATGACGATACGACGTTTCCGGACGGGATACGCGGCGCATAGATATACCTACATGGGGTTGGAGTATCCTATGTTAGGTATAGGCGTCGTCATCGCGTCAGGAAAAAAAAAAAAAAACGTCGCTTGCGTAAAACGGTCATGAATGGGAATGTGACGTCATTGACGTTCATTCACAGATTTTGGAGCATGCGCACGGGGATGTTTTGACACTCGACGCATGCGCAGTACGTTGGCGGCGGGATCGCGCTTAGTTAGCATACTACACGCCCCGTACCCGCCAAATTTGAATTCCGCCGGCTCATTTGCGATGCGCTGCCGCAACTTTAGGAGCAAGTGCTTCGTGAATGACAGCACTTGCTCCTAAAATTTCTGCAGCGCAACGCAAATGAGAAGCGTTACTCCAGAGCAAAGATGCTCTGGACTACCTGAATCTGGCCCATAGAGATCTAACTTGCTCCAACAGATTCCAACCTCCAGAGATATTCCACTCCTTAGCCACTTTAAGAACACTTCCTCTGTGTATGATCACAGCTTCAATGTTGCGATGCATGCGCGGAAGTGTTTAACTTCCTGGTGCGGTGACGTGGCGGTGACGTGGCGGCGTCAACGTCACCGCCGCGTCACCGCGCCGTCCGGCGGCGGGGAATTTGATCCGATGGTGTGTACACGCCATCGGATCAAACTCCCGATCGGACATATCCGATGGAAATTCATCGGATATGTCCGATCGTGTGTACGAGGCCTAACGCTCACTTTTTTACCCTGAAAATAGAGGGTAAACTGTGCCTGTGTGTTATAGGCAGGGTGCTGTGGAATATTTTTTTTCTGAAACTTCCCTCTTAAAGTTAGTGTCATTGGGACATTGTATTTTTTCAGTCCCCTTTTCATGGCCAGCTAGGTTGCATGCCTAGATATGCAAGATATCCATCCCAGACTCCTATCTAGCCAATATGCCGCTGCCAACTCCTAGCAACCAATGATGTTGCGTGACTGCTGGCACCCATGCAACCAAACCTGCTTGCAGCCTGCACAGCGTCAAGTTGTCATTTAGTGGTAGTAGTGGTTTGCGTAGGCAAACAGGCCAAATGTGGCTATTCAGTTCACCCATTCAGTGAACCATGAACAGGTATAGTTCACTGTGAACCCTGCATCAAAGCAAACTCAAACCTCATCTCTAGCTATACCCAAGTCTATACCCTAAATGCAACTGCACTATTTAAAATTGCTTCATGAGGCAGGGTCACTACATGAAGTCAATTTCATTTTACTCTACATCATTGCTTACTTATTAAAAAAAAGCTTAGTTTATAAAGCACCTTGTCCTTATCGGTTCCCTTTTAGCCTATAAAGAAGCTATTAAATTCGAAGGGCAGCAAAAATCACAAACAGTAAAATCAGCACAAGGAACATAACCTACAGTCAGTAGGATGTGTCAGTTGAGCTGATTCCTCTTCTGTTAGTGAAAATCAACCTTTGTCCTAACCCCCCCACACCGATGTAATGTTGTAGTGCAGGGGTCTCCAAATTTACTTTAAGCTATTCAGTTTAACACCTGAGCATTAACCAAAGAATAAATTAGTAATCTATATTAAATCAAAATATATTTAAATTGGTCTGCTCATCCCAACTGTTTATTCTGTCTATACAAAGTAGTTACATTCCTGTGTAATTCTTTTAATTCAAACAGACCCCCGGGCTGCCCCATCTATTTTAGCGTAATCAGCGTAATGGTAACAATCAACTTATATAAGTCTAGAGGAGATCCCAGTTGACTGACTGAAAGGTCATCCCTCTGGCTGCCGCTTGTGATGTGTCGCAGGTTGTGTTTTTTTTTTTTATATACACACATCAAACCAAAACTGTCTTTTTCAAATCAATTCAGTTGTCATCTCGGAGCCTGTCTGATCTGCTATCCTGAAATTTTGCATTTTGTTTTTTATTTTTTGGTAATTTTAACAGTACTTTACTCAGTTCCCCCGAGTATCCACACTTCTCATACAAAAAGAGAAAACGTAGAACTGAAAGCAACTGTGACAGGCTTTTAATCATGACAGGGACCTGTTCCTCAACTGTCTCTCCCCTGAACAAACAAGACCTTCAGATCACTGAGTTCACGAAAGCAACAAAAGTAAAAGAAGAAAAAGTGGCAGTCAGACACCATACCCTCAAGCATGAAAAAGAACAGGTAGAATTCTCTGGAGATCAGAATATGTAAACTGCAAAGAAAATGCATAAATCCACTGGGAGTCAGAGGAAGAAATAGGGACATTGGGAACACAAGGCAAATAAAGTTAAGAAATAACAATGTCTGCAAAGAAATATATAACAGTTCTGATCATATTAATAAAAAAACGAACCTGCTCACAGTCACAAATGGCTTTTGACCATCAATGCATTTCAGAAAAAGGTAATTATATCCTTCTTTACCCTTACAAAGTATGACAGACTGTTCATACTAGCACCTTGACAGCAAAAAAAAAAAAAAACATTCACCATACTACTTTATTGGGTGATCATCATCAAATGACAATGATTAATAGATGACAAGTGTTAGGACCTTCATATATCTCAGTACTTGTTCATTAGGAGCAGTTTTGCATAAGGTCAGTGGAGTTATTGGATAGCAGAGCTGTAAAATACTGTAAAAATAAACATTATACCAAGTGCTGCACTTGCTGTAAATTCTAGATAATTGTATACAAATAAAATTGAATCGTGAGTGGAAGATAAATTCAAATACAAGGCTGCTAATCATTAAGCTGGGAAGCCTCCATGAGGAAGACATACTGTCAGAGGAGCTGTCAGATGCCTGTGATGCTAGGTACTGCCTCCTCCTTCAGCTCATGAAGGAGACAGTACCTAGCCTCTGATTGGCTCTTTCATCACAGTCATCTGGCAGCTCCTCTGACAGGTTGTCTTCCTTGTGGAGGTTTCCCAGCTGCTCACACATCCCTGTAGCAGTGCCATTTCAGCGGCTTCAGCCCTGCACTTATTCCTCACTGATGATTGCTCTGTAGCTTGTTACATGCTTATTCCTTACAGATGTTTGTGCCTTTTACATTTTGTTACACTATAAAAACGTATTACACAATTGTTGCCTCTCTTACCCCCTTCCCCTTTTCGATAGCAGACCTGTAACTGTGTGATGGGGCCCAAAGAAAGACCAATAATGACCCCCGCCCCCTGTTTCCTTAGCCTTCATTTTGAAGGCAGTTACAGAATGCTAATTATTTTCATAGCGACTGTATTAGGCCCCATGCACTCGAGTTCAGAGGCATTTAGACAGTTTTGAACACATTCAATATTATCCTATGTGTCCCTGCACACAATCTCGTTTATTTCCGTTTTTAGGAAGTTGCGTTTATCCTCGTTTTTCCAGAAGCAAACAAATGGGTTTAGACACAAAACGCGGCAAAACGCGGTACCAGCATTTTGCCGCGATTTCGTTTATAGGCGTTTTTAAAGGTGACCTATTTTTTTACATTAGAAATCTCAAAAATGATGGCAAATGATGAAAAACCATTAAAAAAACATAAATAACTGTAATTGCTTGCATTGCATTGTGGACAATCCACAACTTGTGGCAGGTGACACGGCCAGGTGACGTGGCAAGTGGACAATCCACAACTTGCGGCAGGTGACATGGCCAGGTGATGTGGCAAGTGGACAATCCACAACTTGTGGCAGGTGACACGGCCAGGTGACGTGGCCAGTGGACAATCCACAACTTGCGGCAGGTGACATGGCCAGGTGATGTGGCAAGTGGACAATCCACAACTTGTGGTAGGTGACGTATCAGGTGATGTGGCCAGGTGACGTGGCAGGTGATGTGGCCAGGTGACGTGGCCAGTGGACAATCCACAACTTGTGGCAGGTAACATGGCCAGGTGACGTGGCAGGTAATGTGGCCAGGTGATGTGGAAAGTGGACAATCCACAACTTGTGGCAGGTGATGTGGCCAGGTAACGTGGCCAGGTGACATGGCCTGGTGACGTGGCAAGTCAACAATCCATAACTTGTGGCAGGTGACGTGGCAAGTAACATGGTCAGGTGATGTGGCAAGTGAACAATCCACAACTTGTGGCAGGTGACGTGGCCAGGTGACGTGGCCAGTGGACAATCCACAACTTGTGGCAGGTGAAGTGGCCAGTTGACGTGGCCAGGTGACATGGCAAGTGGACAATCCACAACTTGTGGCAGGTGACATGGTCAGGTGACATGGCAAGTGGACAATCCACAACCTGTGGCAAGTGAAGTGGCCAGTTGACGTGACAGGTGACGTGGCCAGTGGACAATCCACAACTTGTGGCATGTGAGGTGGCCAGGTGATGTGGCAGGTGACGTGGCCAGGTGACATGGCAAGTGGAAAATCCACAACTTGTGGCAGGTGACGTAACCATGTGACATGGCAGCTGACGAGGCCAGGTGACGTGGCCAGTGGACAATCCACAACTTGTGGCAGGTGAAGTGGCCAGTTGACGTGGCCAGGTGACATGGCAAGTGGACAATCCACAACTTGTGGCAGGTGACATGGTCAGGTGACATGGCAAGTGGACAATCCACAACCTGTGGCAGGTGAAGTGGCCAGTTGACGTGACAGGTGACGTGGCCAGTGGACAATCCACAACTTGTGGCATGTGAGGTGGCCAGGTGATGTGGCAGGTGACGTGGCCAGGTGACATGGCAAGTGGAAAATCCACAACTTGTGGCAGGTGACGTAACCATTTGACATGGCAGCTGACATGGCCAGGTGACGTGGCCAGTGGACAATGCACAACTTGTGGCAGGTGAGGTGGCCAGGTGATTTGGCAAGTGGATAGTCCACAACTCGTGGCAGGTGACGTGGCCAGTTGACATGGCAGGTGACGTGGCCAGTGGACAATCCACAACTTGTGGCAGGTGAGGTGACAGGTGACATGGCCAGGTGACATGGCAAGTGGACAATCCACAACTTGTGGCAGGTGACGTGGTCAGGTGACGTGGCAAGTGGACAATCCACAACTTGTGGCAGGTGAAGTGGCCAGTTGACCTGACAGGTGACGTGGCCAGTGGACAATCCACAACTTGTGGCAGGTGACGTGGCAGGTGACGTGGCCAGGTGACGTGGCAGGTGACGTGGCAAATGGACAATCCACAACTTCTGGCAGGTGACGTAGCCAGGTGACATGGCAGGTGACGTGGCCAGGTGATGTGGCCAGTGGACAATCCACAACTTGTGGCAGGTGGCATGGCCAGGTGACATGGCAGATGACGTGGCAAGTGAACAATTCACAACTTGTGGCAGGTGAAATGGCAAGTGGACAATCCACAGCTTGTGGCAGGTGATGTGGCAAGTGACACGCTAAATACAAGTATACTGCTGCTCTTTCATCTGCTACTCACTCACAAAATGGCTGAAATGGTTAAATAATATTGTTTTTTGAGCTTAGGGAGGGTCTTATGATGTTTCTTAACTAAACTCTTATAAACGCAAACGCGGTAAAACGCGGTTTAAAACGCGGCAAAAACTGACGTTTTAAACACCGGTTTTTGCCTTTGAAAACGTGTGTTTACATGTGTTTGCATTTGCGTCTCGTGTGCACAATTGCTCTAGTGTATAATTCTTCTCGTGTTCTTTTTTTTTGTGTTGTAGAAACCTTATTTCAACTTTTAAAAGGCAAATTAATTACAGGTAAAGTATACCAGTGAACGTTCTAAACAGAAAACAACTGTATTTGTCTAGCACACAGTGTGACTGCTATGGGGTTATCGATGATTTTTTGAGTTAGCAATAGCTTTTGGCACGGTATCTGGATAAAGTTAATGTGTATAAAGTTTTTTAAAGTGCCTTACACTTTAAAAAACTTTATACACATTAACTTTATCCAGATACCGTGCCAAAAGCTATTGCTACAGTAACTCAAAAAATCATCGATAACCCCATAGCAGTCACACTGTGTGCTAGACAAATACAGTTGTTTTCTGCTTAGAACGTTCACTGGTATACTTTACCTGTAATTAATTTGCCTTTTAAAAGTTGAAATAAGGTTTCTACAACAAAAAAAAAAAAGAACAAGAGAAGAATTATACACAAGAGCATTTGGCCTCTACTTAGACAAATACAGCAGTATTAAGAAATTACCATTTATTGTTCTGGTTACTTTAAACCGATAACCATTGGCCCTGATTTTGGACAACCTCTTTGACTCATTGGACATTTCTCTACTCCTCTGGGAGACAATAAGCTCCTCTGAGATCAGGGATACTCAATACTGAGATTTTTCACATGGTTGCTATAGAATAGAGCAAATAAAGCACCTGTACAGTACATGTGCCAGACAAAGTGCACAGCTAATTGCACAAAACGCGACAAACCAGTAATTGTTCAAATTCGTTTTTGATTTGTGTAGGGTGTATTCAAGGATTTAATTTTTTTATCTTTCAGACAACCACTGTCATGGTTAGCTAAGTATTTCTACAGGTTCTTACACTCATGTAACTTACTGAAGGATAGGCAGATACTTGCCCACAGGGCCGGCCTTAGGCCTCTAGGCGCCCTGTGCGAGAAAGAATTACAGCGCCCCCTAGTGACCACGCCCCTCAGTAACCACGCCCATCGTAACCACACCCCTCCATAACCACACCCCTCCATAACCACACCCTTTCAGTGTCCACACCTTTCTCCAATACCGGCTCCATTTAAAGCCTTCCATTCCCAAAAAACAGATTACAAGCTATGATAAAAATACAACTTTTATTCACATGGTATAATAACGCCACCTATACTGCAAATCACATGCTATAATAACACCACATATAAAGTAAATCACAAGGTATAATACCACTACC
Source organism: Rana kukunoris (assembly GCA_029574335.1). Taxonomy (NCBI): domain Eukaryota; kingdom Metazoa; phylum Chordata; class Amphibia; order Anura; family Ranidae; genus Rana; species Rana kukunoris. The sequence continues at coordinate 75,950,714 of CM056058.1, read as the reverse complement.
TGTACATTTTCTATCAAATATCAAACATAATTACAATAAAGTATTTTTTAACTTTTGTATTTACTGTTCCTTTAAGAAACACCTTATTTAAAGCGGTGGTTCACCCTAAATGTACTCTCTCCCATGCGATCCAGCATACTGGCGTCAGCGCCAGTATGCTGTTTTTTGTTTTTTTAATCCCCCACTTACTGCGTAATCTTTAATTTCTTTCCCCGTGGTGGATGGCGCCTGTATAGCGCGTCACATCTTACGAAAATACCCGATTTAGGACTCGGGTATTCTCGGCGCAATGCGGCGCCTGCGCACAGACTTAGGAGCTGACTGCGCAGGTGCCGTATTTCTCCGAGTCCTACGGCTATGGCGCGTCACGCCCTCCGAAAAAAGCCAGAATAGGACTCGGAGAAATACGGCGCCTGCGCAGTCAGCTCCTAGGTGCCGCATTGCGCCGAGAATACCCGAGTCCTAAATCGTGTATTTTCGTAAGATGTGACGGGCTGTATAGGCGCCATTCACCGCGGGGAAAAGATATAAAAATTAAAGATTACACAGTAAGTGGGGGTTAAAAAAAAAAAAACAGCATACTGGCGCTGAAGCCAGTATGCTGGATCACATGAGCGAGGCTACAGGGAGTGCAGAATTATTAGGCAAATGAGTATTTTGACCACATCATGCTCTTTATGCATGTCGTCTTACTCCAAGCTGTATAAGCTCGAAAGCCTACTACCAATTAAGCATATTAGGTGATGTGCATCTCTGTAATGAGAAGGGGTGTGGTCTAATGACATCAACACCCTATATCAGGTGTGCATAATTATTAGGCAACTTCCTTTCCTTTGGCAAAATGGGTCAAAAGAAGGACTTGACAGGCACAGAAAAGTCAAAAATAGTGAGATATCTTGCAGAGGGATGCAGCACTCTTAAAATTGCAAAGCTTCTGAAGCGTGATCATCGAACAATCAAGCGTTTTATTCAAAATAGTCAACAGGGTCGCAAGAAGCGTGTGGAAAAACCAAGGCGCAAAATAACTGCCCATGAACTGAGAAAAGTCAAGCATGCAGCTGCCAAGATGCCACTTGCCACCAGTTTGGCCATATTTCAGAGCTGCAACATCACTGGAGTGCCCAAAAGCACAAGATGTGCAATACTCAGAGACATGGCCAAGGTAAGAAAGGCTGAAAGACGACCACCACTGAACAAGACACACAAGCTGAAACGTCAAGACTGGGCCAAGAAATATCTCAAGACTGATTTTTCTAAGGTTTTATGGACTGATGAAATGAGAGTGAGTCTTGATGGGCCAGATGGATGGGCCCGTGGCTGGATTGGTAAAGGGCAGAGAGCTCCAGTCCGACTCAGACGCCAGCAAGGTGGAGGTGGAGTACTGGTTTGGGCTGGTATATTCAAAGATGAGCTTGTGGGGCCTTTTCGGGTTGAGGATGGAGTCAAGCTCAACTCCCAGTCCTACTGCCAGTTTCTGGAAGACACCTTCTTCAAGCAGTGGTACAGGAAGAAGTCTGCATCCTTCAAGAAAAACATGATTTTCATGCAGGACAATGCTCCATCACACGCGTCCAAGTACTCTACAGCGTGGCTGGCAAGAAAGGGTATAAAAGAAGAAAATCTAATGACATGGCCTCCTTGTTCACCTGATCTGAACCCCATTGAGAACCTGTGGTCCATCATCAAATGTGAGATTTACAAGGAGGGGAAACAGTACACCTCTCTGAACAGTGTCTGGGAGGCTGTGGTTGCTGCTGCATGCAATGTTGATGGTGAACAGATCAAAACACTGACAGAATCCATGGATGGCAGGCTGCATGAGTGTCCTTGCAAAGAAAGGTGGCTATATTGGTCACTGATTTGTTTTTGTTTTGTTTTTGAATGTCAGAAATGTATATTTGTGAATGTTGAGATGTTATATTGGTTTCACTGGTAAAAATAAATAATTGAAATGGGTATATATTTGTTTTTTGTTAAGTTGCCTAATAATTATGCACAGTAATAGTCACCTGCACACACAGATATCCCCCTAAAATAGCTAAAACTAAAAACAAACTAAAAACTACTTCCAAAAATATTCAGCTTTGATATTAATGAGTTTTTTGGGTTCATTGAGAACATGGTTGTTGTTCAATAATAAAATTAATCCTCAAAAATACAACTTGCCTAATAATTCTGCACTCCCTGTATATTTAGGGTGAACCTCCGCTTTAAATAAGAAAATACAAAACAGACACTGCATTTATAAAAAAATTATTTACTTACAGAAAAAAGTTTTTACATCTGCTGCCTGCTTCTGTGGATTCTTGCGCTCCTGTGTCTTCTCAGTGCGCATGGCATATGAGCTCCTCATAGCAAGGCAAGGACAGCCGCCCACGCTCTCTTTCCAGCAGAATCCGCCTGTGGCCTGCCAGTACTTTGTCCAGTTTTATAGATGGCCACCACACTGTCCCCGAGCGGCGGCAATCTTAATGAGTAACCCACAGGCAGGGACAGCCGCCCACGCTGTCATTCCTGCAGAATCCGCCTGTGGCCTGGCATGCCAGCAGGGGCGTACCTAGAGCATTTGGCACCCCGGACGGATCCTATATCTGCCCCCCCACGGTAAAATTTAAAATCCCACTGTGCCCCCTGAACCCTTCAATATCTCTGTCACTACTGTGTACCCCTCTCCACAACTGCACCTCCGGACCCCTTTACATTATACAACACCCTGCATCACTTTACATTACACAGCTCTAGACACCTATATGTTACACAGACACCCCCCTAACAGTTCTGGACCCCCTGCATGTCACGCAGACCTCCCTACAGTCTCCCTCTACAGTGCAGACCCATCCCCCCTACAGTGCAAACCCCCCTTAAAATACAGACCCATCCCTACAGTACAGACCCCTCCTTACAATACAGAACCCCCTCTACAATACAGATTCACCTCTACAGAGCAGACCCCCTTCCTATTAAACAGAACCCCCCTCCTATAATACAGAACCCCCCTACAATACAGAACCTCCCCCCTACAATATATATCCACCCCTATAGTGCAGACCCCCTTACAATACAGACCCCCCCTACCCCCCACAATACACAACCCCCCCACAATACACAACCCCCCCACAATACACAACCCCCCTCCTATAATACATATCCACCCCTACAGTGCAGACCCCCTACAATACAGAAAGCCCCCCTCCACACAATATAGAACCCCCTCCCCCCTACAGTACAGAACCCCCCACAATACAAAATCCCCCACAATACAGAACCCCCTCCCCCTACAATACAGATCCACCCCTACAGTGCAGACCCCCCTACAACACAGAACCCCCCCCACACAATACAGAACCCCCACCCCCTACAATACAGAACCCCCCCACAATATAGACCCCCCTACAATACAGAACCCCCTCCCCCTACAATACAGAACCCCCCACAATGCAGAACCCCCCTACAATGCAGAACCCCCTTCCTATAATACACATTCACCCCTACAGTGCAGACCCCCCTACAATACAGAACCCCCCCCCCTCCACACAATATAGAACCCCCTACAGTACAGAACCCCCCACAATACAGAACCCCCCACTATACAGAACCCCCCTAATACAGACCCCCCCTCACAATACAGACCACCCCACAACGCAGAACCCCCTCCCCTACAATACAGAACCCCCCCTCCCCTCTACAACACAGACACCCCTCCCCCTTTCAGACCTGTAAACCAGGCAAGCTGGTTATTTGAGCCACGTGCTGCACACACACAGGACGGAAAAGGGGGAGGCGGCTGCACTCAGTGCACTGTGCTGGGCTGCCTGTGACTGAGACAGACAGCCGAGACTCATCAGACCCACGGCGCTGCACACTGTGCACAGGGAAGGGGGATTATTGCTGCCGGGTCCCGGGTGTGCTGACGGCTCGCTCGGGTGTGACTTGCACCCTCCCTACCTGCTGTGTCTCTGCCTCCCTGTCACCAGGCATGCCACCCGGCGCCCGCTAACGGCGCAATTTCGCAAAGTCATATTCAGTCGCAGAGGGGGGGATGGGCGCGGCTGAATCTTGACCATCGGAATCTGTGCAGGTTGCCAGGCGCCCATGTTGCTATGGCGCCCTGTGCGACCGCACACCCCGCACACCCCAAAGGCCGGCCCTGCTTGCCCATCTATGGCCCTTTGGGGTTTTACTGAGCAGTAACAGGGACAAATACAATGGCAGGAGAACAGAAATAAAAATAAAATTGGGCACATCAGGATGTCTAGCACAAGGTACAGGAAACTATTCGGGCTTGTTGTTTTACTACAAGTTTGATAAACACCTTATTAAAGGAAAACCTTCACTAAAGAATTATTAGTGTCATGTTGTATGAGCTTGGTTTGATACTGAGCTGCATCTGTATCTGTACTGAAAGTCATCGTTCATTCTCAGCATACTGTAGCAGTAGGCAGGTTAAATCCCCTGGTTGCGTCTAAGATGATAGGTATATTTCTCCTAGATTCAGGCTTTATGCCACTTTGTATCTCTAGGGGGAGTGCTGGGAGTCCTGCTGGGAGGACTTGATCAGTGTCACCCCAGCTGTTTCAGGTGGGCTCGTTAGGGCTTCTCCAAAAGCTCCCAGCATGAATAGAGTGGCACTCCAAGCTGGAAGCAGATCTGTGTGCAGGCCCGGATTTCCCACAAGGCCACCAAGGCCAGGCCAGGCCTTGGGGCAGCAGGGTGCCAAGGGGCGGCAATGGTATGGAGTCCCCCGACGCTCGTAACATATAGTTTAGGGTGGTAAGTTGCTGTGTGGGAGAATTGAGTGGGGGAATCCGCTCGCTCGTTAAGTGATTGCAGCGATGTCGCCAAAATCACTTGTCAAATGTGTGCTGCTGTCCATCCTCCCCTCCCCCCACATACCTTTCTCTGCTTGCTCTGCCTTCGGACTCCTCCGTCCTCCCCCCAGCCGCCGAGTCTGTCTCCAGTCCTGCCTCCGATGTACACAGTGAGAGGGGAGAGCTTTGCTCTTCCCATCTCACCTGTGACAGGAGATGACAGGGTCAATAAAGAGAACCTGTCATCTCCAATTGCTATCACACAGGGAATTGTTTTCTCCTGTGTGAAAGCAATAAGGTTAAGTGGAAAGAAAATTGATAAAAAAAATAAAAATCATTAAATTAAAAAAAGTAATTAAAAAGTAAAGAATAAGAAAAATAATATTCAAAATAATAAGAAAATTACACAAAAATAAAAAATAGTAAACGAGAAGCTACAAAAAAAGTGATAAAAAAGTAAAAAAATAGAAACAAAAAATATTTGAACTGACTGTGCCGCCCCTGTGCCCTCCGGTTGCCAATCTCTATTGATTTGGGGGGGGTTCGGTTGGCGGGGAAGGGGTGCATTGTGGAACCTGGCCTTGGGGCAGCACAAGGCTGTACCCAGTTGGTAGTTAGGGACACCAGCGTGGGTAGCAAGCAGGTCAAGTTGACCAGGATTTTTTTTTTTTGTATTTCTTTTGTTTTCTGTCATAATTTTTAGTTGTGTATTTAAAATAAAACCGCACCTTTTTGTTTTCTCCTACCACGGTCTGCTGTGCCTACTGTTTTTTTTGTGTGTTCTGAACCCTATCAGGGGGTCACACACACCTGCTGCCGAGCTAACCCCTCACAGTTGGTGGAGAACCAGCGGCAGTTTTTTTTAAGGCCAGCATGGAGGATATGCTGAAGCAGCTGGCTCTAGCAAATGCCAATCAGCAGCGGACAAATGCGACTTTGCAACAGAGCCTCGCAGCCCAGCAGCAAGCTCAACAACAGAGTTTGGAAGCCCAGCAGCAAGCTCACCAACAGAGTTTGGAAGCCCAGCGGCAAGCTCACCAACAAGCCCAGCAGCAATCTGAGGCCCGCTTCATAGACTTGTTGCAGAAGCAAGAGCAGAGACTACGACAAATGGAGACTTTAATACAGCAACGTCCGCAGACCAGTGAGGCAAGTGGTTCCACTAATAACGCATCATTTGGGGTGAGTCGTTTACTGACAAAAATGACTGGAGAGGATGATCCAGAGGTGTTTTTGACCACATTTGAAAGGACTGCTGAAAGGGAAAAATGGCCCAAGGAGCAGTGGGCTGGACTGGTGGCCCCTCTGATAGCTGGCGAATCGCAGAAAGCTTATTATGACTTAGAGCCTGACCAAGCAAAAGACTATGTTGTGCTAAAAACTGAAATATTGGCACGGCTGGGCATCACCCTGGCTGTCCGGGCTCAGCGTGTACATAACTGGACTTTCGGGCTTGGAAAACCCCCCCGATCTCAAATGTATGATCTCATTCACCTGAGCAGGAAGTGGCTACAGCCAGAGACTTTGTCCACTCCAAAGATTGTGGAACGTGTTGTGATGGATCGCTTCCTGAGAGCTTTTTTTCTACTCCCATCCAAAAGTGGGTAAGCCATGGAGAACCAGAAACGGCCGATAAGCTTGTCGATCTTGTTGAGAGGTACTTGGCTACAGAGAACCTGACTGCTTCTTCCAGAGACTCACGGACTTTCCCCCCTAAGACCAGATCATCCCCAGTGGCGGGTAAGATGATTCCAAGGGGTGAGGGTGGAGAGAGTGAGAGGGTGGGGGTTCTCCCTAGTGTCTAGCGAGAACAGCCCGGAAAGTCAAGGCCTCAAGAGGCAGCAAAAAGGATTGTTTGCTACCGCTGCCGGCACGAGGGACACATTGCAGCAAATTGCCCGGTTGTGGATGAACCCATGCAAGGGTTCAGACGTCGGTCGCTGTTTGCGACAGTCACATGCACTGCGATTCGGGGAACTGAGAAACATTTATGCAAAATGTCTATCAATGGTAGAAATGTGGTTGTGTTGCTAGATTCAGGTAGCCTGGTGACACTGATAAAGAATGAATTAATTACTACAGAGGTCTCTGGGAATAACAAGGTAGCTGTTATTTGTGTGTATGGGGACACCCGAGAGTATCCTGTGACTACAGTGTGTTTTGAGACCCTCTCTCATCCGGTGGGGTTAGTGTCTAACTTACCACATGATGCCATTGTGGGAAGAGATTTTCCAAAGTTCTGGGAACTATGGGATTATCCTGAGCCCCCCACTGGTGCCTCTACATATCAGGAATCTGATAACCAGAATGCCTCTGAGAGTGGTGAGGACTCTCCAGAATTCCCCTTGTCGGTATTGGCAGGGGAGACGCAAGAAACTGGGGAGGAGCCAACATCCTCAGATGAAAGCATGCCGTCTGTAGAGTTTTCTGATCTCGAGGTTCACAGGGAAAACTTTGCCACCAACAGGTAAAAGACCTCACCCTAATAAAGGCACGGGAAAATGTAGTAAAAATAGATGGCGAGCTAGTGAACCCAGATACGACCTGTACTTACCCCAGTGGCGGCTGGTGCTCAAAATTTTTGGGGGAGTGCAAAAAAAATAAAAAATCGCAGCCTCACTGTGCCCATCAAATGCAGCCACTGTGCCATGCCATCAAACGCAGCCCCTGTGCCATGCCATCAAACGCAGCCCCTGTGCCATCAATTGTCACCACTGTGCCATCAAACACAGCCGCTGTGCCATCAAATGCAGTCACTGTGCCAAGGCATCAAACGCAGTCACTGTGCCATGGCATCAAACACAGCCACAGTGCCATGCCATCAAACACAGCCACAGTGCCATGCCATCAAACGCAGAAACAGTGCCATGCCATCAAACGCAGAAACAGTGCCATGCCATCAAACGCAGAAACAGTGCCATGCCATCAAGCGCAACTACTGTGCCATGCCATCAAACGCAGAAACAGCGCCATGCCATCAAACGCAGCCACTGTGCCAATTGTCACCACTGTGCCCATCCATGCCTCTGTGCCAATTGTCCCCACTGTGTCACTGTCCATCCACCTCAGAGCTTTATATTATAACCTGCTGAGACTTGTAGTTCTCCATCGTCTCCTGGGGCTCAGGTGAATGCAATCCACCATCTTTGTCCAGTTTTTCTCACTGCTGGGACTTGTAGTCCCATAGATGGTGGATTGCATGCACCTGAGCCCCAGGAGACGATGGAGAACTACAAGTCCCAGCAGGTTATACTGTACATACAATAAAGCTCTGAGGTGGATGGGTGTGGATGGCATGCACCTGAGCCCAGGAGAAGATGGGAACTACAAGTCCCAGCAGGTTATAATATAAGGCTCCTATCTGATCCTGCCCCCCCCCCCCCCCGGATTGATAGGTGCATGCAATCTACACCCATCCACCTCAGAGCCTTATTGTATGTATAACCTGCTGGGACTTGTAGTTCTCCAATCTCCATCTTCTCCATGAGCGCCAGGAGAAGATGGAGAACTACAAGTCCCAGCAGTCTAACTACAATAACAGGCTCCAAGGTGGATAGGTGGGGATAAGGCTGATGACCTAATGGGGCGATCAATGATACAAAAAAGAATGCTAGTCACTTGGCTAGTTGGCTGGCTTACCTTAACAGCGCCAGCTCCGCTCCGCTCGGGCAGTGTGAAGTTCAGAGAACGTGCCACGTGACGTCACTTCCGGTTTTTCGTCTGTAAGACACAGTAGTAATGCTCCTGGCACCCATAGAAAGGCACGGGAAGCATATCAGCACTTTCCAATGCGCCCATAGGAAACCTAGAAGCCCGCAAATGAAGCGCCGTGTCTAGATTGCAGTGACACGGCGCTTCACAGGGCAATGGTGGCCGGCGCTCAGAGTACATTAAAGAATTTTTTTTTTTAAGTGTATTTCTTAAAGGGGCAAAAAAAAAAATATTATATATATATATATATATATATATATATATATATATTTATTTATTTATTTATTTATTTATTTATTTATTTATTTTTTTTTTTTCCTACAGGAGGGGGGGGGGTGGCGCCCGGTCGCCCCTATGGGTGGGCCACCACTGACTTACCCGTACTTCATCATGGAAAGGGACCTACTCTATCGAGTGGCTCAAAACCATTGAGCAACTTGTGGTGCCCAAACCCTACAGGAAGTTGGTGTTAGAGTTGGCCCATGGGCACATTCCTGGGGGTCATCTGGGGACAGAGAAAACCCGAGAGAGAGTGTTGCAGAGATTTTATTGGCCTGGGGTCGTGAAGGAAATAGAAAATTATTGTTTCTCCTGCCCTGTGTGTCAGAAGTCGGCACCTATGCCACATTTCTGTAACCCGCTAGTACCCCTTCCCATCATTGAGGTTCCCTTTGAGAGGATCGCCATGGATTTGGTAGGTCCAATAGTGAAGTCCGCTAGGGGGCATCAGTATATTTTGGTCATATTGGACTATGCCACCCGTTATCCAGAGGCGATTCCTCTCCGAAATACCTCGGCCAAAACCATAGCCAAAGAGCTATCTCTTGTTTTTAGCCGCGTGGGTATTTGTAAGGAACTACTCACGGACCAAGGTATACACCCTTTATGTCCTGGGTTATGAAAGAACTGTGCAAGTTGTTCAAAGTTACACAATTGCGTACATCTGTGTATCACCCCCAAACAGATGGGTTGGTTGAAAGGTTCAACAAAACCCTTAAACAAATGTTAAAGAAGGTGGTGGATAGAGATGGAAAGGATTGGGACTGTCTTATTCCCTATTTAATGTTTGCCATTAGGGAGGTACCCCAATACTCTACGGGTTTCTCACCCTTCGAGTTGCTCTATGGGAGACACCCAAGAGGGCTGTTGGATATCGCCAGGGAAACTTGGGAAAGTGAGAGTTCTCCCCACAGGAGTGTAATTGAGCATGTCGCCCTGATGCAAGATCGAATTACACAGGTAATGCCAATCGTAAAGAAACATTTAGCCCAAGCACAATTGGCACAACAGAGAGTGTATAACCGTGGGGCCAAGACCCGTACCTTCTCCCCAGGGGATAGGGTGTTGGTACTTATCCCTACAGTTGAAAGTAAGTTTCTCGCCAAATGGCAAGGCCCCTACGAGATATTGGAAAAAGTGAGCGAAGTGAATTACAAGGTCAGACAACCAGGAAGGCGAAAGCCCGACCAGATCTATCACATCAATCTGTTGAAACCCTGGAGGGATAGGGAATCCCTAGTCGCAGAAACTTTGTCACCAGTTCAGTCTGATCGCGTAATTCCTGAGGTGGGAATAGCAGTCACCTTGTCAAAGCCCCAACAACAGGAGGTTAAGGAGTTGTGCTTCGCAACAAAGAGGTTTTCTCTGAGCTGCTGGGACAAACATCTGGGGTAGAGCAAGATATTATTACCCCGCCCGGTGAAAGGGTGAGGTTAAAACCCTATTGCATTCCAGAGGTCCGACGGGAGGCAATACGGGAGGAAGTACAGAAAATGCTTAAGTTGGGGGTGATAGATGAATCCCAAAGTGATTGGTCCAGCCCTATAGTCTGAGGCCCCATACACACGAGCAGACAGATTTGTTCAAATCTGTCCGTCCGACAGATTTGAACAAATCTGTCTGCTGGGATTTTGGTTTGCTCGCGTGTACACACGAGCAAACCAAAATCCCCGCCAGCAGAGAGCGCGCTGACGTGTCGGTGACGTGGCGGTGACGTTGACGCCGCCACGTCACCGCACCAGGAAGTAAAACACTTCCGCGCATGCGCCGAATCCATTCGGCGGCGGTGCGGCGGCGGTGCGGGATGACATGTCTGCTGGTAAGTGTACTAACCAGCAGACATGTCGGGCGGACAGATTCCCACCCGATAGATTTCAAAGCATGCTTTGAAATCTGTCGGGTGGCCAAATCCGTCGGCTCGGCCGTACACACGATCGAATCTGTCTGCTGAAACGGTCCAGCGGACTGTTTCCAGCGGACAGATTTGATCGTGTGTACGAGGCCTTAGTGCCTAAACCGGATGGGAGCTGGGGTTTTTGTAACGATTTTTGACAGCTGAACAAAGTTACAAAGTTTGACACCTACCCCATGCCACGTATCGATGAGTTAATTGACCGGCTGGGAACAGCCCGGTACATGACAACTCTCGATCTCACAAAAGGGTATTGGCAAATTCCCTTGGCTAAATCAGCAAAGGAGAAAACCGCGTTTGTAACCCCAGACGAGGCATTCCAGTATAAAAGAATGCCGTTTGGGTTACAGAATGCCCCGGCAACCTTTCAGCGGAAAATGGACCAGATTCAGAGGCCCCATCAGAAGTATGCTGCAGCTTACCTGGATTATGTAGTTATCCATAGCCCAGATTGGGCCTCACATCTGCCAAAAGTGCAAGCAGTCCTAGACTCTATCCGGGAAGCTGGGTTTACGGCAAACCCAAAGAAGTGTACCATTGGACAGGAAGAGGCCAAATATCTTGGGTACACCATTGGGAGGGGAGTGATCAAACCCCAAGTAAATAAAGTCGAGGCCATACAGAATTGGCCACATCCTAACAGCAAGAAGCAGGTACGGGCCTTTCTGGGAATCGCTGGTTATTATCGGCGATTTATTCCCCACTTTGCCTCTTAGACTGTGCCATTAACCAACCTGACCAAGGGGAAAGACTCGTTCATGGTTAAGTGGACCACAGACGCGGAAGCAGCCTTTCAGGCCTTAAAGAAAGCTTTATGTAGCCAGCCAGTCTTATACTCCCCAGATTTCTCCAGGGACTTTGTGGTACAAACGGATGCCTCGGACGTGGGGTTGGGAGCAGTATTGACCCAGGTCTGGAATGGGGAAGAACATCCGGTCATTTACCTCAGTAGGAAATTAAAGTCCCATGAGGTAAATTATGCCACTATTGAGAAAGAATGTTTAGTGGTGAAATGGGATGTAGATTCTCTTAGATACTACCTGCTGGGTCAGCACTTTGACCTAGTTACGGACCACGCTCCCTTAAAGTGGATGGCCCAAAACAAAGAAACAAACCGTAGAGTAAACAGATGGTTCCTATCCCTACAGTTTTACTGTAAAACATCGCCCTGGCGTCCAAATGGTAAATGTGGATGCACTGTCTCAGGTGCATGCCTGCCTGAATGCTGGTGTTCCAACCCCAAGGTTGAAACAAGAGGGGGGGGGGTATGTGACAGTAGGCAGGTTAAATCCCCTGGTTGCGTCCAAGATGATAGGTATATTTCTCCTAGATTCAGGCTTTATGCCACTTTGTATCTCTAGGGGGAGTGCTGGGAGTCCTGCTGGGAGGACTTGATCACCCCAGCTGTTTTAGGTGGGCTCGTTAGGGCTTCTCCAAAAGCTCCCAGCATGAATAGAGTGGCACTCCAAGCTGGAAGCAGACCTGTGTGGACTGTTTGTGCTGTGTGCTGTGTGCTGTGTGCTGTGTGCTGTGTGCTGTGTGCTGTGTGCTGTGTGCTGTGTGCGGTGAGCTAAAGCCTGTGTGGCTATTTCTAAAACATTTAAATTCCAGGGAGTCAGGGACTGGGGCAGCACAAGGCTGTACCCAGTTGGTAGTTAGGGACACCAGCTTGTGTAGCAAGCAGGTCAAGTTGACCAGGATTTTTGTATTTTTTGTATTTCTTTTGTTTTCTGTCATATTTTTTAGTTGTGTATTTAAAATAAAACCGCACTTTTTTGTTTTCTCCTACCACGGTCTGCTGTGCCTACTGTTTTTTTTTTTTTGTGTGCTGAACCCTTTCAGGGGGTCACACACACCCGCTGCCGAGCTAACCCCTCTCAATACATATAGCCTGTGTTACAACACTGTGTGTGGATTGGAGGAGGAGCCACTTTTAGATGGAATTTAATTGGGTGTCATGTCTAGTTGCTGTCACCCAAACCTCTGAACCCCCAGAAGCAGAAAATATCATATGGACACCATTTCACCTAGAGCAAAATTATTGTCCAAATTAGCATTCAAAAACAAAAGGCAGACATGCATAAATCATTTGTCATGTAACATATTCAAGTACATGTTGTAATCCATCTCAGGCTCTCCTTTAAAGAGAGTAGTTTTAGTAACAATATAATGTCAAACAATGGTTGTTTTTAACACTAACCTGAACTTTTGAAAATATGTCAAAATTATTTTGTTCTATTGGGAAAACGGATTTGATCCATAGCTGAACAAGCTAGGACATCCATGCAATGACACATGTCAGAAAGATTTGTTTGTAAAGTTTAGTATACAGACAGTTAATCTCTTGATGAGCAATAAGTCTGAATCCTCTAGCATGCTGTGATTTCTAGTGACTGCCTGCAGTGAAACACCTGCTTGGTGGCTTTACCGCTTGCAAGAACATTTCCTTCACTGGGGCATTCATGGACCACGGAGCATGCATGTACGGCCAGTTGAACCTTGTTAGGAGGGGTCTGTGTTAGAGATTTAATTCTATGCAGAATGCAGAGAGACAGGATCCTGATCTAATGGCAATGAAGGTAATGGCATAAGAGATTAGATCTGACAATTAAACTAAAAGGGAAGAGGCAGGCTGACAAGTCAGCTTAGCGACCAAAGTTTAATGGCATTTGGAGTGCGGTGTACCGACTCCTTTTATCTTGGTTTCTACCTCGCTGTGCATAGCATGTTTAATAAATTAGAGAGATAAAGCTCTACTACATAAGGAACAAAGGATATGTCCCATGATATCAAATGTGCATTTTTTCCTTAATAATTCAATCTGATTTCAACTGTATTGCTTTACTGTCATGTCACACGAAATCTATCTATCTATCTATCTATCTATCTATCTATCTATCTATCTATCTATCTATCTATCTATCTATCTATCTATCTATCTATCTGTGTCTAGGTATTCTCTGACTAAAATAAGGTGATATTGCAGTAACTCTAGTGGCCAGAGGTGGCAGAAATTCTGGGGCAAGCTACTGGGAAAGCACTGGACTTGTTCAGCCAACCCCCAGTTATTACCTTTTGTATTTCTTCACCCTCTTTCTTAGAGTGTAAACTCTAATGAGCAGGGCTCTATGATTCCTACTGTATTAAACTTTATTGTAATTGTACTGTCTGCCCTTATGTTGTAAAGTGCTGCATTACTGTAACTGTTGGCTCTATATACATCCTGTATTTTAATAATAGTAAAGTGATAGCCGGGGTCTGACTAAAATTTGGGGCTGTTTTGGAGCTGCTTCAGGCTGTGCAGGTCAGGAAGAGAGACCTGTCTGTTAGAGAGGGTGTATGAGAGGACCCCTGAAAAGAGAGGAGTAAAAGGTCAGAGACTGACAGTTGCAGAAGGCCTTGCTACAATTTCTGCCTTTTACAAAGCTGTGATTTTTATTGGGACTGCGACATTATGATGGACACATCAGATACTTTTTGATACATTTTTGGGATCATTGGCATTTATACAGCGAACAGTGCTATAAAAAAAGCACTGATTACTGTAAAAATGTCACTGGCAGGGAAGGGGTTAACACTAGGGGGTGATCAAGAGGTTAATTGTGTTCTCCAGGTGTGTTTCTAAATGTGGGGGGAGGGGACTGACCTAGATGAAATGATAGATCATGGTTTCTAGCTCCTAGTAACTCAGATCTGTCTTTCCTCACAGAACAGAACAGGGATTTGTGTGTTTACACATACACGTCCCTGTTCTGCCTCTCGTGCCCATGCGCGCGCCTGCTATCCCTCTTAAAGGGACTGAAGTAAAGCTACGGCGGTTTACAGAATCTTGCCGACCTGCCACAGTATAAAGACGGCGGCTGGTCGGCAAGTGGTTAAACATGACTGCCATTCAATTGCAACACGACTTAAGCCAAGTACACACTACTAGTTTTATTTTCATTCAACCCAGCAGGTTGAATGAAAAAAATTCACAGATCAGGTCAGAGCCTGTGTACTAACACTCTGGCCAGCGTTCTGAGTATTAGCAGGAAGCCAGTCGGCAGACCTTTTTTAGTCATGACCCTTCGACAGAAGCCAGGCAGCTTCTGTCAGACCGGCTGCCATACACACGGGACGGTTTCTATTAAACCGGCCAATGACATTTTTGTGTAATCTTCAGGAAATGAAAAATTAGCTTAGAGACACTAAGTATGTCAGTGACAACCCTTACCCCAGCAGTGGCAGTGCCAGTGGGTTCTGTTCATTCCAGCATTCAAAAATGTACTGGTTCAGTGCCACCTTAGCTGACGGGACAGAACAATAAAATAGAACAGCAAGCTCTGCTGGCACAGAGAGATGTCCTGGCACGGAATTTTTTTAGGGGTGATACCTGCCAGGCAGTAATACAGCTCCCTATTGTGGATTGAACTATCATTAAACCTATAATTAGTGAAACCCGGGGGAGCTTTTTCAGAGACATTGTATACAGATTTTCAAAACTAGTTCTACGCATGCAACAAAGTTAATCCTCAAGAGAGGCCCGGAGCAAAAGAACAAGCCATAGGCGTAGGGCCGGGCATGACGGGGTTAACAGAAACCCTTACAAGCCAGGGGGGAGTGGTCATGAGAGGTGCAGTGTGTAGAGGAGGAGAGGCTATAAATTCTCCCCCCTCCTTTCCCGGGTAACACAGTCTGGGGAGAAAAGTTCCCACCCACCCTCCCTTTTTGTTATGGGCTTGCTGACAGTGGTGATAATGGTTGAGAGAATTTTTGTTTTGGGTGCTTTCCTTGTGTTTTGTTTCTTTTTATGCAGGTACGAGGTTCATGCTGTCGTGGCAGTGGCAAGTGTTTGGACTTTGCAGGAGAAGAAATTACCCCAAATATGGATGCCATTACCCAGAGGTGGTATGGGTTCTGAAGGGGTGTGGTTTCCAGTCTACCAAGGTGTAGCTGGAATGTTGGTTAATGGGGGCACTGCGGTCAGTGGTCGTCTCTGAGCCAGCTTGTCGGCTTGAGGCCTATGACCAGAGGTGAGGTACCGCAGTGCCAATAAAATGTTATAATGTTAAAAGGTTTTACAAGTCAGTGTTAGTGGTGCCTGCAAAGTCCAGCACTAGTATGAGAAGAACTGTTTTTCTCAGGAATTATATTCTTTATATATGAAATTTATTATTGGAAGTTATCTAAAATAAAGGAGGCTGCTACGGCCAGTTTTACTCCAAGTTACAGTGGTGGTCTCATTATTATTAAAGGTTTAAGGGGGAGTATAAACAGTGTGTTCTAGCAGTAAAGGTTATATCTGGGATACCATAGTCATGGATAACATGGCTAGGACCGCTTTTATTTGGGGGAAATTAATTATTTTCTGTAGCAAACCCAAGAATAATACACAAACAGCACCTTACCTTGCCCTTTGAGAGCTGATGAGAGATGCCCAAAAGAGAGAAGCTGAATATGAAGATGGAGCTAAGTTAGTAGCAGAATAAGCTGCAGCTGTAACTACATCAGGTATTTAAAAAAGGGCCACCACTTCTGTAGCTTTGTTTGGGGATACTTTTTAACACTAATTTAATAATTCCCGCACTTTGAATCTTTTTCCTTAATTTTTCGTATACATCAGAAACATCAAGTTGCTTTCCTAGCTCCAGACAAAACTTCTTTTAAATAGGATGGGACGAGCTAGATATTAGGTCAGATGGTTGAAGAGACTTTTTTGTCATATTTGAAATAATAGTGTGCCCCTATCTCTTCCTGTTCTGCCTATAGCCAATCACTTGCACAGGAGGGGAGGGGAAATTACTCTAATGGAGACCTGGCCAGCAATACAATTCTTACAGATTCCACCCCTTTCCAACTCTATTTGAAAATATGTTTTTATTGCTGACCATGAGCGATGTCCACCTACCTGTTCTGTATAACACCTGCCAACAGGAAGTGATAGGTAATCTCCCATGTAAATAAACCCTGGGCTTCAATTCCTTATTTGTTATTCTACAGCAGACTTATCTGGTTGCTACTTTTTGTTTCTCGTTGTTACACGAATGAGACCCTCATCATTTAATTTAAAACACTCGGGAGAAAATATGATAAAAATAAAAATGATATCATGGCTGTCATAATTTATTTTTTAAAGTCAACAAAAATGACCCTTTGTTTATATTTTTATGGTTGATTTCCAGGTCTTGAAGTAAAATTATAGTGGAAAATTGCACATGTTCTTCCATGGTCATGCTATGTATGTTGTAATCTGTTCATTTCACAGCTAAGGGCATTTGCCTATTCAGTGGCCTAGTGCTGATTTTGGTTTTGCAGGCATGAAATCAGCACATCAGGTTGGGAGAAGAGAGGTCAGACCAGCTTTGCTTTGTGTGTCTAGGTGACAATTTGAACCAAACCTAAAACCGTCTTTCCATGTTAGATGGAGGACGCGCTCTAAAATTAGTAACGTAGCTCCATTAAGGGCACAATTACTCGGTCGGTTTCACACTCTGAAAAGATTGTGGGAAGTTGACGCTTCTATAAATTATTTCAAAACGGAAATTATTACTAGTGTTAATTGACTTTTGCATAATTTGAATGCTTGTATATTTGAACACTGTGGAAATGAGTACAGCTGGTGCTGATCAAGGATAATGATGAAGGATAATTCAGAGCTTTTAGGAAATTTTTGTTATACATGTGTATATATAGCTTGTAAGATTTATAGTCTGACGGCTATACTTGTAAAATATCCGCATTACAGCTCAATTTCACATAATGGATGTCACTCCCTCACTTACCAGAATATTTCAGGATCTTTTTTTTTTCATTTAAATTTAAGTTTATTATAATAAAATAAAGAGCATACAGAGTAATAAACGTAATACAATAAATGCATCAGGAAACATCGTGTTGACAATTATAGTAGTAAACAATAGATTACATTTCTTAACTAGATTTCCCCTTCTCCTCCCTCCCCCCCCCCCCCAATGTCCCAACTATATACCTGGTAAGTCTAACATGGGAGTGTAAACATGTATAATCAGGAGGGATGGGAATCAGTAGAGGTAGCGACAACATTTTAGGGCTAAAATTCCCTGTTTACTAAGCAATCTATAAAACTTTTATTATAAGCTGAGATCATAAAACTAAAATATATGTAAGGAATAAATCATACCGAACCGTGGAGAGGATAGGTTTCCGGGGGCATCCCCTCCCCCCGACACCCCCACCGGGAGCAATCTGTGTCGAGGAGGGGGGGCAGCCCCCCCCTGATGACAAAAAAAATTAGATCCAAATGTTGTCCAGAGAAACATCTCTCAATCAACTCTTAACTTATAAACCTAGAAGGAGACAAGGAATTTAATACATACATCCAGTTAAACTAAATCAGCACTACCCGAGACCAGTGGAGAATATGATATGTAATGAATATCTCCTGTTCAAGAGAAAGAATAAAAATAAAGAAAAGAGAGGGGGAGAAGGAGGAAAGAGGAAGGAGAGGAAAGGGAAAGAGAGGGTGGGCCTACCTGCCATAGGATTACATCAGTCTGAGTCCAGAGCCAAAACTAAACTTACATGTTGTGGGAGATTCCCATGTAAATCAACCAAGGTTCCCAAATTTCAGTGAACTGGGTAGAGGTATCTAACATAGAGTTAATTCTTTTTTCTTGTTCCATAATCCATGTAACCTTTCTCTTCATGTGTAAAATGGAAACCGACGGTTTCTTCCATGCAGCCGCTAAAGTGATTCTGGCGCCAGTCAGTATAAATAGAATCAGCTGTCTAATGGCCTTGGAGCTCTGTGGTATTAGTCCATTCAATAAGGCTATTGCAGGAGATTGATGGAGGTTACAACCGGTAACTCTCCTGATAATCTGGAATACCCTGCTCCAGAATCCCCGTATCCTAGGGCACTCCCACCAAGTATGGATCATGGTGCCTATTCCTTGACAACCTCTAAAGCATAGTGGTGAGGATGACGGATACATGGTGGCCAATTTAAATGGGACCAAGTACCATCTAGTGAAAATGTTTATATTAGCTTCAATGAGGGATGGACTCTTAAAACCCTTAAGAGATCTAGAGTAGTTTTTTTGCCAGTCCACCAAGTCCCAGTCCTCTTGAAGCTCTCTTTCCCAAGCTAGCATATGAGGTAATTTTATGTTATTTGATGCAAGAGATTTGTAGATGATAGAGATATTAACTTTCCTATTCTGAGCTTGTTCGCATTTGTGTTCATATGGGGTCAAAAGGCCAGAAATTGTTTTATCGTTCCAAAGTTTCTGAGCAAAGGTATATATTTGGTGTAGTCTGGATCTTTCAGAGGGGGGGGGGGGCAAAGGTTGTCTATAAGGAATTGCTCAGGAAGAGGACCTGTATGTTGAAAGAAATGTCCAATGCGGTACACCCCCCTATCAAGCCACCATTTGAAGGAGTCCACTTCCGTTTTGGGGCAGAAAGATGGGTCGAGAAAGATACTTGACAAAGGTTTGCCTCTAGAAATTAAGAGTGGATTGGTTTTAAGTGAATCCCATCTACTTTTAGGAGTGCGCCACATGAGTTCTTCAATTGTGGACAATGGGGAAGCCTGTTCTTCTATTTCTATCCAATCTGGGCGATCATTTTTAAGGTAAACCTCCGATAATTGCGCTAACCTCGCGGATTGATAATACCATAACAAGTTTGGCACTCCTAGACCTCCCTGTTCAGGTAAGTTAAACAGACTACGAGAGGGAAGACGGGGTCCCTTTTTGTTCCAGATAAACTTGGTGATTTTACCTTGAAAGGATTTTAGATGGCTTTTTATTATCGGGATCGGAAGGGATCGAAAAAGATATAGGAGTTTCGGGAGGAGAGTCATCTTGGTAGAATTAATTCTGCCGATCCAGCCTATTTTCTGCGCTCCCCATTCGGTAAGGTCCTTCTCGAGTTTCCTATACATAGGAGGGTAATTGGCTAAGTATAAATTCTGGAAATTTGGGGTCAGGTTGATACCTAAATAGTTAGTAGAGGTAGAGTCCCATTTGAAAGTATATTTGTTTCTCAAGAGGGACACTGTGGGTTCTGAAAGAGAAATATTAAGGGCCCTAGATTTAGGCATGTTTACCGTGAGACCCGAGACTTTAGAGAACTCGTCTAGCAGGGAGAAAATTTCCGGAAGGGAGGAGATAGGAGAGGTCACGAAGAGTAGCAAATCATCTGCGAATAATGCGCATTTGTGTTCTTTTTTATTACAATGAACTCCCCTGATATTCGAGTTATCTCGGATGGCTATGGCCAGAGATTCAATAACAATAGCGAATATCAGAGGAGATAAAGGGCAGCCCTGTCTTGTGCCTCTTTGGATATTTATAGATTCCGATATTTCAGGATCCTGATCGCTAGTGCAACAGGGTGACAATTAGCTGCTGTGGTCAATGAAAGAGTGCTGCAATAGGTGGTGGGGGTTTACATTTTTTACAAACTAAAAACATTTTTAATATTAAAAGCAAAAACACTCATCCTATCAATGTCTGCACTTTATTTTTTGAGACATCCCTTTAAAAAAAAAAAAACATCTCCCTAGAATTTCTAGCCACAGCCATCTTGACTAAGGATAGGTGATCATCATGTAGAATTTACTTCAAGGAATCCACCTGCCTATAGCTCAGACATGCAGGCAGGAAGGTGTGCTTAGCTGAGAAAGTCCCTCCTCCTCTCCTCCAGATGAAAAATAAATAATGACCATAAAGACTCCTGGGATATATGACATCATTTTGGCCTAGGCCAGAAAACAGAAAGCAACTGAAAAAAATGTAAAACAAATATTAATGCTAACTGCACCAGTATGCTTGTAAATAAAATTAAACAGGAGACAGGATGCGCTGCGCTGCGGACATCTCATCATTGGATCCTGGACCTGGATAAAGAGGATATCATCTCATCGCTGGACCCCGGAGAGGAGATCACCCATCGCAGGATACCGACAGCGTTGGAGCGGAGACCGAGAGTGGATTACCACCACTGGAATCTTTATTTTTATTTTTTTTATTGTTAAAGGACTTTCCCAACGGTGTCTGTGTATTTTCTTTACAATTTGTTACACTTGGTAGGGGTACAATGTACACCATTACCAATTCACATAGGGGGGGCCGGGATCTGGGGGGCCGGGATCTGTTAACCACTTAACACCCGCCCGCCCAGAGCTGTATCCTGGCCTAGGCCAACAAGGCCCAGGCCTAGGGCAGCACTTTGCAGGGGGGCAGCACGAAAAGAGTCCTCGCCGGCTTGCGCTACACTGTTAGGAAAATTAGTCTAGCGCCCCCAAAAAGCGGCCTCGCTGCTTCTGGTATGCGGGCGGCCAGCATTCCGCAACTATGGGGGGGGCCCACAAACCTTCCTCACTGTGCTCTATGTTTCTGCTGCACCATTTACTTAAAGTAGAACTATAGGCAACACTTTTTTTCATTTTGGATAGAGTAAGGGAGGGTTATAGCCTTTTACCATCCCTGTCCTATTACGAAGATTTTCCTTCACTTCCTGCTCTATGGGCAACCAGGAAGTAAGAGGAAATCTAAGTAAATTAAGGGAATCCATTGCCCCCCCCCCCCACGCCCTCAGAACTAGTGTCCTCACTCGAAAATTTCAGGGCGGGTCTTAAACACAGGGTGTGGCCGTAACAGGAAGGGGTGGGTCATATTTAAATTAGGGGGTGCACAAGTTTAGTCAGGCCTAGGGCAGCACAAAACCTAAATACACCTCTGCGCCCGCCGTCAAATGACGGTGGGCGGAATACTCCATTGTTCTGACAGGACATCATATGACGTCCTGTCATTTAAAGCCGCTAGGGGGCGCGTGCGCACCCGTCACGTTACTGGAAACACAATGCGCGTGCTCAGCTGCCACGATGGCCGCCGGTCACCCGCGATTGCCCAGTAACTGAGCAGGACCGTGGATCTCTGTGTGTAAACACAGAGATCCACGTCCTGTCAGAGAGAGGAGACCGATGCTGTGTCCCTTGTACATAGGGACAGAGATCGTTCACCTCCCCCTACAGTAAGAACACTCACTAAGCTACACATTTAACCCCTTCCCCCGCCCCCTAGTGGTTAACCCCTTCTCTGCCAGTCACATTTATACAGTAATCAATGCATATTTATAGCACTAATCGCTCTATAAATGTGAATGGTCCCAAAAGTGTCCAATGTGTCCGCTATAATCTCACAGTCCCGAAAAAAATCGCAGATCGCTGCCATTCCTAGTAAAAATTAAATAAAAAATAAATCATAATTATGTCCCCTATTTGGTAGGCAATATAACTTTTGCGCAAACCAGTCACTATATGGTTATTGCGATTTTTTATTTTTTTTATTTTTTTTACCAAAACTGGCCTAAACTGAGAATTTTTTTATTTTATTTTTTTGGGATATTTATTATAGCAAAAAGTAAAAAATATTGTGTTTTTTTTTTTTTTCAAAATGTACGCTTTTTTTTTGTTTTATAGCGCAAAAAATTAAAACCGCACAGGCGATCAAATACCACCAAAAGAAAGCTCTAAAAAGGACGTCAATTTTGTTTGGGAGCCACGTCGCACGACCGCACAATTGTTAGTTAAAGCGATGCAGTGCCGGAAGCTAAAATTTCGTCTGGGCAGGAAGGTGGTGTATGTGCACAGTAGGTAGGTGGTTAAAGGGGTCTTCCAGATTCCGATAAGCCCCCCGCCTGCAGACCCCCCACAACCACCGGGCAAGGGTTGTGGGGATGAGGCTCTTGTCCCCATCAACATGGAGACATGGTGCTTTGAGGGGTCACAGACCCACAAAACATCCTCCCAATGTTGAGGGCATGTGGCCTGGTATGGTTCAGGAGGGGGGGGTGCTCTCTCATCCCCCCCTCTTTTCCTTCGGCCTGCCAGGTTGCATGCTCGGATAAAGAGTCTGGTATGGATTTTTGGGGGGAACTCCACGCCATTTTTTTTTTAATTTGGGGTGGAGTTCCCCTTAATATTCATACCAGACCTGAATAGCCTGGTAATTGAATTTGGGGGGACCCCACGCATTTTTTTTTTTTATTAAAGTGGTGGTTCACCCTAAAACTACTCTGTCCCATAGCATCCAGCATACTGGCGTCAGCGCCAGTATGCTGTTTTTTTTTATTTTTATCGCTGTACTTACTGTTAAATTAAGAATTTTAATTTCTGTCCACCGCGGGTGAATGGCGCGGCTATGTCACGTCACGCCTTCCCAAAATAGCTGATTTAGGACTCGGCTCTTTCCGGCGCTATACGGCGCCTGCGCACAGACCTAGGAGCTGACTGCGCAGGCGCCGTATATAGCCGAGTTCTATGGCGCGTCACGCCCTCCGAAAAAAGCCAAAATAGAACTCGGATATATACGGCGCCTGCACAGTCAGCTCCTAGGTCTGTGCGCAGGCGCCGTATAGCGCCGGAAAGAGCCGAGTCCTAAATCGTCTATTTTCGGAAGGTGTGACGTGACATAGCCGCGCCATTCACCTGCGGTGGACAGAAATGAAAATTCTTCATTTAACAGTAAGAACAGCGAATAAAAAATAAAATAAAAACAGCATACTGGCGCTGACGCCAGTATGCTGGATGCTGTGGGACAGGGTAGTTTTAGGGTGAACCACCGCTTTAATGACTTTGAATGCCTTCTCTGTATTGCAGGGAGCCAACGATTTATTATAGCCGCGAGTGATTTTAAATGACTTTTTTTCCTTCAGAAATGACAGTTTGTGCAGGGACAGTTCTAAGCACGGGAAACAGGCGCAGCTTTACAGGCATACTATACACACATACATACTATACATACTATGCATACTATATTTACTTTTATTGTTTCACTTTAAGCATTATTAAAATCACTAATCCCGTAAAAACGTCAGTTTTTTAAAAAACATTTTTTGCATTGATACATGTCCCCTGGGGCAGGACCCAGGTCCCCAAACACTTTTTATGACAGTAACTTGCATATTAGTCTTTAAAATTACCACTTTAGATTTCTCCCATAGACTTTTACAGGGTGTTCCACGGTTTTTTAAATTTCCCGCCAACACCCCAAATTGTTCGACGAACAGACAATGTTCGAGTCGAACATGAGTTTGACTCGAACTCGAAGCTCATCCCTAATTACAGCCCAATGTTTTGATTGAGCCCTAATGTAGGAGATTCATTTGCGTTCAGGTACATTTATGACCAAAAAATACAGCATGCTGTACTTTTTTTAAAAGAACATAAAAGCACCACAATGGTGTGAACGGGGCTCATTGAAATACTGTTTTGCATATGCATTTGTACTACATTAATTTAAAAACACGGTCAGCTGCATCTGGTGCAAACAAGCCTGTACAGTATAGCTCCTAAACTTGAGTTTGCATTTTTTTGCATTTTTTTGCCAAAGCTCCTAAACTCAACTCCATAAATGCCACTGCCTGCTTACAGTGACTGTCATCTTCAGCTGCCTAAGACCTCATCAGCCCCAGCTGCTTTGGTTTGTGAGTACAGAAATCTTTGCCTAAATTTGGGCCTAGTTTCCCTTCATCAAAGACACACAGAGGGCAGTCCTGTTGCATTAGGGGACCTCAACCCATACTCCTCCATTATTGACAGAAGTGAATTCTCATTATTTACTAAAGGAACCAAGGCTGTATCCTCGACCCTGGGAATCATATTGCTACTGGGTCATCCTGTCTTAGTTTTCTACAGCTCCACAGCTGTTCTCCCAAACATCCACAAGGATTTTAATATCCATATTTACTCATAACTCCTATGAGGATAATTTTGCCCTTTGCAGGGCTCTATTTCTATTTTATGTATTCAATACATTGTCTAGCAGGATGTGCTGTGGCTTCCACACCCCAGACACACAGTGGGTGTGATTTTGAAAGTTTATTTTCTTATATATTTGTATATATGTTATAGTATATCTTACTCACTGCTAACCATTTTATATGGGCGCTGCAGGTCTCCTACCTTTTTCTTTTGAAGGTATTTTAGATTGATTATTTTTTTGCAGCTCAGGATTTCTTCCCTCTCCATAAGAGAGGATTAAGAGTCGGTTCACACTGAGGCGACTTGGGATTCGACTTGAGGTCGCCTCAAGTCGTCCCAAGTCGCGCTGTAGAGAAAAACAATGTTACTGAATGGGAGCGGTGTTAATACACACTACTCATGTCGCTCCGACTTCAGAAAAGGTTCCTGTACGACTTCAATCCGACTTGTCGCCTCAAAAGTCTGATCACTAGCTACTTTCCAGATAAGATAACATACATTTCTTACACAAACCTCTCCCTCTCCCAGAGCTGATTGTTGTTTTATTGGCCACTGGAATGTCTCCTGTCTTGGAGATGACTTCAAGTCGTGTTGTAAATCTCCCCAGATCGCCCTGTGGTTCATGCTCAAGTCGTGTCTGAGTCGCCTCTGAAAGTCGCGCTGGAAGTCGTGTCGCCCCAGTGTGAACCGACTCTTAAAGAAGAGGCATGTAACCCTTTCATTACCATAGACTTAAAGTGGAGCTCCACCCAGGAAAACAACATTTTCCCATGTTGTTTAAAAAAATTCAATAAAAAAAACCTGAAAAAAAATACTCACCCGAAATACCTGTTGCTATGCGGAAGTCCGTAATCTGCCTCTTCCACTCCGCGGTGCCTTTTCTTCTTGTCCTTCTCCTTGTGAATGGGGCGCGCTGCTTTCTGGGAACTGTGTGTGTTCTCAGAGAGCAGCCGCCCATTCACAAGCCAGCGTGAGACTCACGCAGGCGCAGTAGGAAATGGGCAGTGAAGCCGTACGGCTTCACTGCCTGTTTCCCATAGTGTGGATGGCGGGGCGGGACCCGGAGCGATCGTGGGACCAGCATCGGGGGGCCCATCAGCGCGGGCAAGTAGGACAAGGTAAGTGTCCTTATTTAAAGTCAGCAGCTACACTGTTAGTAGCTGCTGACTTTAAAAAAAAAAAAATCGCGGCTGGAACTCCGCTTTAAGTTATGTCAGAAAAGAAGTTCTTCAGCTGACCTGCTCAATAGTCCTTACTTACACTGCAGTTTTAGAGGTTGTAAGTTTATGGTAACTTCAGCCGTATGGATATATGTAGCAGCAAGTCATAAAACTCACTGCTGTGCCAACACATATATGTGCATGGCTGAGTTTTTATTTCTTTTTTGCTATACGTATACAGTAAAGTACTCTAAGTTGCTTATGTACCGTTTTGTGTTACTTACATTTTCATCTTTTCACAAAAGGGCAACATTTTAGGTTTACAAATATTCTGTTATTTATTGACATTAATACAGTTTTATCTTTTAGATTTATGAATTAATTTTTAACCTCTTGAGTGAGCTAATAGTCATACATTTAGAATAGTACCATCATCCAAAGTCTAATAATATTTACTCATGCTCATACATATTGTACATACATATATTAAAGGTTCCCCTCCATATCTACCTCCTTGGCCGCCGTGGAAGATAATATTTCCGTGGTTGTTTTGGGCGCTTGAGCTGACGGGACACCTGCTCCTAGGTAGGCGACACGACTCCTAATCCCCAATATGTATTTTAAATACCTGTTTCCGTTGGTGGATGTTCCAAATGCAACGGATTTTATATATTTTCAATGTATTTATGTCTGATGTCTGTATATTAACTTTCAGATTTTCTCCTGACAAATCGATTTTATAGAGAGACCCCCCCGTCCCTTGACTCTAAGCCCGCGTACACACGATCGAACATGTCCGCTGAAACTGGTCCGCCGACCAGTTTCAGCAGACATATCCGATCGTGTGTACGACCTAGCAGACAGGTTTTTCCAGCGGACAAGTTTTAAAGCATTGTCCGTCCGACATGTCCGCTGGTTAGTACTCCTAACCAGCGGACATAAATCTTCGAATGGATTTGACGCATGCGTGGAAGTCAACGTCACCGCCACGTCACCGCGTTATCCATTCGAGGGGATTTTGGTCCGATGGTGTGTACACGCCATCAGACCAAATATCCGAGGAGACATGTCTGCTGGAAACGGTCCATCGGACATGTTTCATAGTGTTGAGCAGAATATGCCATATTCGATTTTGCGATATATCTCGAATATATAGTCGAATATTCGAGATATATTCGCTAAATACGAATATTCGTGATATTTTTTGGAAATGAAATTATTGCGAATTTTCGCTATTGCGAATGCGAATGCGAATTGCGAATGCGAATGCGAAATTTCGAGAAATGCGGAATGGAGCACTCTGATTGGCTCAGAATATTCGTGATATATTACAATACACAATAATTGCGAATATTCGAGAAATGCGGAAGGAGCACTCTGATTGGCTCAGAATATTTGTGATATATTACAATACACAATAATTGCGAATATTCGGCAAATGCGGAAGGAGCACTCTGATTGGCTCAGAATATTCGTGATATATTACAATACACAATAATTGCGAATATTCGAGAAATGCGGAAGGAGCACTCTGATTGGCTCAGAATATTCGTGATATATTACAATACACAATAATTGCGAATATTCGAGAAATGCGGAAGGAGCACTCTGATTGGCTCAGAATATTCGTGATATATTACAATATAAAATAATTGCGAATATTCGAGAAATGCGGAATGGAGCACTCTGAGTGGCTCAGAATATTCGTGATATATTATAAAATAATTGCGAATATTCGAGAAATGCGGAATGGAGCACTCTGATTGGCTCAGAATATTTGTGATATATTACAATACAAAATAATTGCGAAATTTCGAGAAATGCGGAATGGAGCACTCTGATTGGCTCAGAATATTCGTGATATATTACAATATAAAATAATCGCGCGATATCGCTATTGCCGAATAATCGCATTGCGATTTTTCGGCAATATAAAATGAGCGCTGCAGCTACTCGGCCCAAGGTCTCTAATCATACCAGCAATGCTTTTAGACGTCGATGGGGATCTCTAGGATGTGATCTGTTCTAAAAAAAAGTTTGAAAAAATTTGAATATTCGAAATAGCGAATATTCGCCGC
Organism: Rana kukunoris; assembly: GCA_029574335.1. Taxonomy (NCBI): domain Eukaryota; kingdom Metazoa; phylum Chordata; class Amphibia; order Anura; family Ranidae; genus Rana; species Rana kukunoris. The sequence goes on along the minus strand of CM056058.1, from coordinate 75,923,037 downwards.
AATATTCGTGTTATTCGCGAATACTCGAATATGCAATGTTTCAGCGGACATGTCTCCTCGTCTGTACGCGGCCTAACACTCACCTGGATCTCCTACCAGGGGACTGCACCTTCGGTGACTTGATCGGTTGTCACGACTCACGATGTGTGTACTGTTTTAATTGTCTTTTATGTCTGATGTTTTTTATTTTTGTTTTGTTTGTTACTATATTAATAAATGTATCTATTTTTCTGATATAACTGCTCCTTTCTGAGTTCCGACAGACCGTTTTCATCAGACATGTCTCCTGGGATGTTTTGGTTTGATGTGTGTACACACGATCAAACCAAAATCCCCGCGGACAGACAGCGCGGTGTCGTTGATGCCGCCACGTCACCAAACCAGGAAGAGAAAAAAATTCCAACCATGCGTCGAATCCATTCGACACATGCGGACCAGCGGACATATCCGACAGACCGCTTTCCAGCAGACAAGTTTTAAAGCATGCTTTAAAACTTTTGTCTGCTGGAAACCTGTCTGCTAGCCCGTACACACGATCGGATATGTCCGCTGGAACTGGTCTGCAGATACGTTTGATCGCGGCCTTAGATTTAGTATGAATGCAGGAATTAATTTTGTATTTGTGCTCTAGTAATGATTTTAGTTTTTTTTATAGAAAATATTGTTTGATAAACATTTGCACAAATATCATGGGACAAAAGTAACACTATCTTTTAATTTTACGGGCCCTTTGCTTTCAGAAATTATATGGCTTGGGGGTCTTTAACTAACTTTTAAAGCTGTAAGGGAAACACAATAAAAATGACAAACTAAGTGAAAATATATAAAAAAAAATATGTCTACCTGAGCTGAAAAAATGGAGGCTTGGCCCAGAAGTGAAGCAGTTAATGATGTCCACGAAGGCAATCAAGTCTTCCATACAAGAGGACCTGGCTTGATGCAAGGAATCATTTCTTCTATTCTCCAGGCAATCCAGGTGTTCTTTATTTCTACATGGCTGAAGAGTATTCTGATTTCCTCTTCATGTTCCAAACTGTGCCTGCAATGACAGGATTACAATTTAAAATAATGATAAATCTCTGAATCTGATCAACCTTCAGAGTTTTGATGTCAGGAGATGATTGTTTCTAGCTTTTGTACAAAATGCGGTGTGAATAATTCAAAGATTTATGATTTGTGTTTCCTGCTAATAGAGTTAACTTTTCTTCATACATTTGAGCCTAGTAACAGTGATAGAGCTTTTAAGTGTTGGGATTGGGCAACCAACATGAATAGTGGTTCCCTTTAATGCAGGCTCCACCCCTTTTGACACAAATTGCATCACATGGTTCAGAGGCAAAATTATGTGTGTTTTATAAAATGATCTCCTAAACTGTATAGTACACAAGGGGTTGTATGCAGCTGGCACCCAAGTCACAAATTCTACCCCATAATTTAGTTCCCTATGCTTAAAGGCATATATATATATATATATATATATATATATATATATATATATATATATATATATATTGTGTTAAAGTGCCTGTAACATACAAAACATTGAAAAAGCTTGTAAAGTTACACAATGTAACTTTATGCTGGTTTTGTACATGGCAATCCTGAAAATCTCCTTTTAGTTGTTACATAAATTGGTGCACAGCAATATGAAACCAATAGTTTCAAACATTTGCCTGTTTTTTGCAACCAAATTATCAAAATTATATTAGCCATCAACCAAAACCACTTTAAAGACAGTTAAAAGGTGATTTCTAATTAATTTGTCACCTGGGTGTACAGGATTAGGATTGAAAATCTATTTTATCTTTGCTTCTTTAGCTGTGCAGCTAATGGTGTTAAGCAAAGGATTTTTTTAAGCCAATAGAACTTTTGTACTTGACACCGTTGGTACAAGCATGTAATTACTAGTAAGAATAACAGCCTGTGTTTACAGGATTTAGATTTTCAAATCAATTTACGATGCTTCTGAGATTATTCAGAATACATTGGCAGGTGCATGTGACCCGCAAATGACCTCCCTTGGGCTTGCATTTGATATGCATCAAGCAGATTTTGCATTCCCATAGACCTGTTGTGAATGCAAACAAAAATCCAGAACATGTCCTAAGTACACAGAGGACACTGGATATTGAGGAGTATGGATTTTTCTGGATAATGTCACAAACTTCACAAATAACATATCAATTAAAATCACAAAATATTTATTACAGAAACCCATAGGCGTGCGAGTGTGTAGAGTGTGCCCAGGCCCCCCTAATCACCCCATGCACATTGGTGTTATTGCTCTGTGTAGCAACAGGAACATGGGAAAGATCTCCCTCTTACCGGCCCTGCCATAAAATAAGTGTTTATGTCAGTGGCGGCTGGTGCTCAAAATTTTTGGGGGGGCGCAAACGAAAAAAAAAACATTGCAGCCTCACTGTGCCCATCACATGCAGCCACTGTGCAATCAATTGTCACCACTGTGCCATGCCATCAAACACCACCACTGTGCCATCAATTGTCACCACTGTGCCATGCAACACAGCAACTGTGCCATCAATTGTCACCACTGTGCCATGCCACCAAATGCAGCCACTGTGCCATCAATTGTCACCACTGTGCCATGCCATCAAAAGCCACCACTGTGCCATCAATTGTCACCACTGTGCCATGCCATCAAACGCCACCACTGTGCCATCAATTGTCACCACTGTGCCATGCCATCAAACACAGCCACTGTGCCATCAATTGTCACCACTGTGCCATGCCATCAAACGCAGTCACTGTGCCATCAATTGTTACCACTGTCTCATGCCACCAAATGCAGCCACCGTGCCATCAATTGTCACCACTGTGCCATGCCATCAAACACAGCAACTGTGCCATCAATTGTCACCACTGTGCCATGCCATCAAACACAGCAACTGTGCCATCAATTGTCACCACTGTGCCATGCCACCAAATGCAGCCACTGTGCCATCAATTGTCACCACTGTGCCATGCAACACAGCAACTGTGCCATCAATTGTCACCACTGTGCCATGCAACACAGCCACTGTGTCATCAATTGTCACCACTGTGCCATACCATCAAACGCCACCACTGTGCCATCAATTGTCACCACTGTGCCATGCAATCAAACGCCACCACTGTGCCATCAATTGTCACCACTGTGCCATGCCATCAAACGCCACCACTGTGCCATCAATTGTCACCACTGTGCCATGCCATCAAACACAGCCACTGTGCCATCAATTGCCACCACTGTGCCATGCAACACAGCAACCGTGCCATCAATTGTCACCACTGTGCCATGCAACACAGCCACTGTGTCATCAATTGTCACCACTGTGCCATGCAATCAAACGCCACCACTGTGCCATCAATTGTCACCACTGTGCCATGCCATCAAACGCCACCACTGTGCCATCAATTGTCACCACTGTGCCATGCCATCAAACACAGCCACTGTGCCATCAATTGTCACCACTGTGCCATGCAACACAGCAACTGTGCCATCAATTGTCACCACTGTGCCATGCCACCAAATGCAGCCACTGTGCCATCAATTATCACCACTGTGCCATGCCATCAAACACAGCAACTGTGCCATCAATTGTCACCACTGTGCCATGCCACCAAAAGCAGCCACTGTGCCATCAAACGCCACCACTGTGCCATCAATTGTCACCACTGTGCCATGCCAAACGCCACCACTGTGCCATCAATTGTCACCACTGTGCCATGCCATCAAACGCCACCACTGTGCCATCAATTGTCACCACTGTGCCATGCCACCAAATGCAGCCACTGTGCCATCATTTGTCACCACTGTGCCATCAATTGTCACCACTGTACCATGCAACACAGCAACTGTGCCATCAATTGTCACCACTGTGCCATGCCACCAAATGCAGCCACTGTGCCATCAAACGCCACCACTGTGCCATCAATTGTCACCACTGTGCCATGCCATCAAACGCCACCACTGTGCCATCAATTGTCACCACTGTGCCATGCCATCAAACGCCACCACTGTGCCATCAATTGTCACCACTGTGCCATGCCATCAAATGCAGGCACTGTGCCATCAATTGTCACTACTGTGCCATGCCATCAAACGCAGTCACTGTGCCATCAATTGTTACCACTGTGCCATGCCACCAAATGCAGCCACCGTGCCATCAATTGTCACCACTGTGCCATGCCATCAAACACAGCAACTGTGTCATCAATTGTCACCACTGTGCCATGCCATCAAACACAGCAACTGTGCCATCAATTGTCACCACTGTGCCATGCCACCAAATGCAGCCACTGTGCCATCAATTGTCACCACTGTGCCATGCAACACAGCAACTGTGCCATCAATTGTCACCACTGTGCCATGCAACACAGCCACTGTGTCATCAATTGTCACCACTGTGCCATGCCATCAAACGCCACCACTGTGCCAACAATTGTCACCACTGTGCCATGCAATCAAACGCCACCACTGTGCCATCAATTGTCACCACTGTGCCATGCCATCAAACGCCACCACTGTGCCATCAATTGTCACCACTGTGCCATGCCATTAAACACAGCCACTGTGCCATCAATTGCCACCACTGTGCCATGCAACACAGCAACTGTGCCATCAATTGTCACCACTGTGCCATGCAACACAGCCACTGTGTCATCAATTGTCACCACTGTGCCATGCCATCAAACGCCACCACTGTGCCATCAATTGTCACCACTGTGCCATGCAATCAAACGCCACCACTGTGCCATCAATTGTCACCACTGTGCCGTGCCATGCAATCAAACGCCACCACTGTGCCATCAATTGTCACCACTGTGCCATGCCATCAAACGCCACCACTGTGCCATCAATTGTCACCACTGTGCCATGCCATCAAACACAGCCACTGTGCCATCAATTGCCACCACTGTGCCATGCAACACAGCAACTGTGCCATCAATTGTCACCACTGTGCCATCAATTGTCACCACTGTGCCATGCAATCAAACGCCACCACTGTGCCATCAATTGTCACCACTGTGCCATGCCTTCAAACGCCACCACTGTGCCATCAATTGTCACCACTGTGCCATGCCATCAAACACAGCCACTGTGCCATCAATTGTCACCACTGTGCCATGCAACACAGCAACTGTGCCATCAATTGTCACCACTGTGCCATGCCACCAAATGCAGCCACTGTGCCATCAATTATCACCACTGTGCCATGCCATCAAACACAGCAACTGTGCCATCAATTGTCACCACTGTGCCATGCCACCAAAAGCAGCCACTGTGCCATCAAACGCCACCACTGTGCCATCAATTGTCACCACTGTGCCATGCCAAACGCCACCACTGTGCCATCAATTGTCACCACTGTGCCATGCCATCAAACGCCACCACTGTGCCATCAATTGTCACCACTGTGCCATGCCACCAAATGCAGCCACTGTGCCATCATTTGTCACCACTGTGCCATCAATTGTCACCACTGTACCATGCAACACAGCAACTGTGCCATCAATTGTCACCACTGTGCCATGCCACCAAATGCAGCCACTGTGCCATCAAACGCCACCACTGTGCCATCAATTGTCACCACTGTGCCATGCCATCAAACGCCACCACTGTGCCATCAATTGTCACCACTGTGCCATGCCATCAAACGCCACCACTGTGCCATCAATTGTCACCACTGTGCCATGCCATCAAATGCAGGCACTGTGCCATCAATTGTCACCACTGTGCCATGCCATCAAACGCAGTCACTGTGCCATCAATTGTTACCACTGTGCCTTGCCACCAAATGCAGCCACCGTGCCATCAATTGTCACCACTGTGCCATGCCATCAAACACAGCAACTGTGTCATCAATTGTCACCACTGTGCCATGCCATCAAACACAGCAACTGTGCCATCAATTGTCACCACTGTGCCATGCCACCAAATGCAGCCACTGTGCCATCAATTGTCACCACTGTGCCATGCAACACAGCAACTGTGCCATCAATTGTCACCACTGTGCCATGCAACACAGCCACTGTGTCATCAATTGTCACCACTGTGCCATGCCATCAAACGCCACCACTGTGCCATCAATTGTCACCACTGTGCCATGCAATCAAACGCCACCACTGTGCCATCAATTGTCACCACTGTGCCATGCCATCAAACGCCACCACTGTGCCATCAATTGTCACCACTGTGCCATGCCATTAAACACAGCCACTGTGCCATCAATTGCCACCACCGTGCCATGCAACACAGCAACTGTGCCATCAATTGTCACCACTGTGCCATGCAACACAGCCACTGTGTCATCAATTGTCACCACTGTGCCATGCCATCAAACGCCACCACTGTGCCATCAATTGTCACCACTGTGCCATGCAATCAAACGCCACCACTGTGCCATCAATTGTCACCACTGTGCCGTGCCATGCAATCAAACGCCACCACTGTGCCATCAATTGTCACCACTGTGCCATGCCATCAAATGCCACCACTGTGCCATCAATTGTCACCACTGTGCCATGCCATCAAACACAGCCACTGTGCCATCAATTGCCACCACTGTGCCATGCAACACAGCAACTGTGCCATCAATTGTCACCACTGTGCCATCAATTGTCACCACTGTGCCATGCAATCAAACGCCACCACTGTGCCATCAATTGTCACCACTGTGCCATGCCATCAAACGCCACCACTGTGCCATCAATTGTCACCACTGTGCCATGCCATCAAACACAGCCACTGTGCCATCAATTGTCACCACTGTGCCATGCAACACAGCAACTGTGCCATCAATTGTCACCACTGTGCCATGCCACCAAATGCAGCCACTGTGCCATCAATTATCACCACTGTGCCATTCCATCAAACACAGCAACTGTGCCATCAATTGTCACCACTGTGCCATGCCACCAAAAGCAGCCACTGTGCCATCAAACGCCACCATTGTGCCATCAATTGTCACCACTGTGCCATGCCAAACGCCACCACTGTGCCATCAATTGTCACCACTGTGCCATGCCATCAAACGCCACCACTGTGCCATCAATTGTCACCACTGTGCCATGCCACCAAATGCAGCCACTGTGCCATCATTTGTCACCACTGTGCCATCAATTGTCACCACTGTACCATGCAACACAGCAACTGTGCCATCAATTGTCACCACTGTGCCATGCCACCAAATGCAGCCACTGTGCCATCAAACGCCACCACTGTGCCATCAATTGTCACCACTGTGCCATGCCATCAAACGCCACCACTGTGCCATCAATTGTCACCACTGTGCCATGCCATCAAACGCCACCACTGTGCCATCAATTGTCACCACTGTGCAATGCCATCAAATGCAGGCACTGTGCCATCAATTGTCACCATTGTGCCATGCCATCAAATGCAGTCACTGTGCCATGCCATCATATGGAGTCACTGTGCCATCAGTTGTCACCACTGTGCCATGCCATCACATGGAGTCACTGTGCCATCAGTTGTCACCACTGTGCCATACCATCAAATGCAGTCACTGTGCCATCAATTGTCACCACTGTGCCATGCCATCATATGGAGTCACTGTGTCATCAAGTGTCACCACTGTGCCCTTTAATTGTCACCACTGTGCCCCATGCCACTGTGCTCATTGTCGCCTCTGTGCCCTTTGTCACTACTGTGCCCCATGCTGCCACTGTGCCCCATGCTGCTACTGTGCCCCATGCTGCCCCTTTCCCTGTTAAAAAAAACACTTACCTGACGCTTCCATGTCCTCCCTCGGTGTCTTCTGCTGCCGTGGAGAAGCTTCAGCCAATCAGGTTCCTGATAACCAGAATCCGGGAACCTGATTGGCTGAAACGGCTGTCAGTCTAATGCAAGGACCGCAGATTGCCTGCGCTCCGAGCATAGACTTCCGGGAGCCGGAGGGCGGTACTGGAAAAGCCTATCAGAGCCACTGGCTTTGATAGGCAGTTCCCCTCAGCCAACCAGCTGCCGCTATTCAGGTAACCGGCGCCCTATGTCCGGTTATAGGAATAGACCAGGCAGCTGGCAACAACACACGTTCAATGCATTGAAGTGTGTTATTTGCGAGAGGGAGTGGTGCTGCAGCGCTGCAGCGCCCTCTATAGACGGCCACCAGAACTTCGGCTAAAATGTCAAAATGACATTTTAGCCGAATAAAAGTTCTTAAAGGGCCCGTTTTTTTTTTTTTTTTTTGTGACTGCGGGAGGGGGGGCGCCGCCCGTGCGCCCATATGGGCGGGCCGCCACTGGTTTATGTTCTTCTTTTTCACTGTGCCAGCAGGGAGAACAATGTGCCCGGGTCATATATATGTAGATACATACACATGCATGTGTGTTTGAGCTTAAGGGTGCACACCTTAATGCATTAGGCTGCGCACACCTATGCAGAAAGCGTATTAAAGGCAATGAAGAAAATATGCTGAATTGAGAACTCCCAATAGGCTGCTTTACTGTTCCTGTGGTAAAAAAAAAAAAAAAAAATCAGTCATCAATATTGTATTATACAGCCATTATCTATGGCATTAACAATGCAGACAGACAGCAAATCACACCTATACATGTTTCATAGTATTACACCATGTCTTTAAAGGTATGGGGAGCAAACGGTAACTCTAATATTGAAAGATAAAAAATAATATATGTTTATCACTATGCAAACGATACAGGATCTAACAATTTCCAGAGCTATGAGGGTCCCCCATCTTACCCACGACTGCTGAAGAAAGGTATTAACCACAGAGCCAAAACCAAAGGGCCAAAACCCCCACTAGGTGGACACAGGAGCAGCAGGCCAAATAAATCTGTAAGACCAAACACAAATACAGTACTATAAAGAAATGGCACAATGTTAGCATACTAAAAAGTAGAACCATCAGACTTACCAATTGAAAACCACTACTGAGTTTCATGTAGGGTAAACGGGACTGTGGGATGTTAAACCAAGAAAATCTCTTCAAAAGTTACCCAGGTGTCCCCAAAGTGATTATGCTTGCTGTTGCTGTATAGAAACTCCAGTGGGCCTCAGTGTGCCAGATATATGATATACAGTAGGTATAGTAGGTATAGAAAATAATCACCCACCTTTAACTCCTTCACGCCAACCGAACGCAAATATGCAGCCTCGGCTTGAAGGGGTTGTACAGGGGGTGATGCATGCATTTGTACGCATCACACTGGTATAATTTTTTAGAGCCGATGGTTGGCTTTCTTGAGATAATAACTGATGCGGCAAAGAAGGCCTAAGCGACCAGCTGGACTGTCCGACAGCTCCGATCGGGTCTCGGATCAAATAACCCAGAAGCAATGTCATGATATCTCTTCAGGTTTACAAAAGAATTAAAAGCGGCAAATTTAAAGTGGACTTCCACCCCGAAAAAAGTCTTTCCACCAAAAATGTAAAAAAATAAAATAAAAATAAAATTGTTACTTACCCTAAATAGCTGTTGCTATGCGGAAGTGCCTAATCTGCCTCGTCATCTTCTGCGTCTATTCTCTTCCTCCTCCTACAGTCTGTTTCTTCTTGTGAATGGGGCGCGCTGCATTCTGGGAACTGTGTGTATCGCAGAAAGCAGCCGGCCCATTAACAAAGCGCAGCGCTGCTCGCGCATGCGCAGTAGGAAACAGGCAGTGAAGCCGCACGGCTTCAGTGCCTGTTTCCCTTACTGTGGATGGTGGTGCCTGGAGCTGCCAGGATCGAGGATCGGCCTCTGCAGGGGCCGAAATCGCTGGTGACTAGGACGGGTAAGTGTCCTTATTAAAAGTCAGCAGCTACAGTGTTAGTAGCTGCTGACTTTTAATTTTTTTTTTTTTTTTTGAACGGACCTCCACTTTAAGAAAATTACAGTATTCAAAAAAGCCAAACTTGGCGTTTGTAATGCTTTTAAGTGCAAGGGAGGGATATGGGGTCTTATACACCCCAGATATCTCTATAAAGAGTACCTGTCACTACCTATTACTGTCACAGGGGATGTTTACATTCCATGTGACAGCAATAAGTCAGATTTTTTTTTTTAAAGGGAGAGTGTAAAAAAATTAAAAACAAAAAATTAATAAAACAAAAAAAATACATTTAAAGTCCCCCCCATTATCACTCGCATAAGCGAACTCAACAGTCTACAAGTAGAATCATGTACCTCTATGTGATTCTGCTTTTCACATGCTGTGATTGAACACAGTGGGAGCCAATCTGCGGGTTCGCCGATCGTTTGTGACACAGGCAGAATGGCGATTAGCCTATGTAAGCAAGGCAGATCGCTGTTCTATGACAAGGAAAGGCAGTGATCTTGTGTTTCTGCTGAGCTAAGAAGAAACACAGATCTCTGCGATTCCCCAATTAAAGCACCCCCCACAAAGACCAATCAATATATGCTTATTGGGATATATTTTTTACCGAAAAACATGTATCAGAATACATTTCGGCATAAATTGTTAAAGACATTTAAAATAAAAAATGATTTATGTTTTATAGGCGAAAGAAAGAAATATATATTTTTTTCAAAATTGTCTGTCTCTTTCTGTTTATACCACAAAAAAATAAAAACCGCAGAGGTGATCAAATACTACCAAAATAAAGCTCTGTTTGTGGAAAAAGAAGGACATTTGGGTACAGCGTCACACGACCGTGCAATTGGCAGTTAAAATAACGCAGAAAAATGGCCTGGTCATGAAGTAGAGAGTAAACCTTCCAGAGCTGAAGTGGTTAAGGTGGGGGAGGGGTTTAATAAACTCCACATTAACCATTTAAGCCTCGAGCCTCTTTCTGAGATTTGGGGGCTGATTTACCAAGCCTGTGCGCCATGACTCACGGCGCACAAGCAGGAGTAAATGTGTTTTTGACATTTACAAAAGAGACACGCTGCAAGTGCAGTGTGTTTTCTCATTTACTAAACTGCCTAATGCACCCAGGAGAGGGCGCATGGCACGCCAGTACAGACCTGGCGTACGGCATTTAGTAATGTAAATATCGGGGATTTGGGAGGGAGTTTGAGGGGAGGGAGGGGGGTGATGCAGGGGAAGTGTAGTGACATGTGTTTGAACGTGTGTGACGGGCCGAATTGAAAGTGAAAGTGACTTTTAAGAAACCGATCCCTGTGCGCTTGCAAAGTACGCCAGAACCTCGGAAGGTTCATTTGCATACTGGGCATGCGCAGAGGGAAAAATCGGGGCTTCCCGTGCGCCTCTTCAGTACGCCGAGAAATTCTTGGTAAATACCAAGCGGTGTAGCAGTGTTTGTGCTGCGTGAAGCGGCGCACGGCAATCTCCGAGCTGTTCTCGGGCTGCGCTGAAACTGAAGGGGAACTCCGCGCCAAATTTCAAATTTGAAACCGGTGCGGGTTCCCCCCAGGGGTACAATAGGCTCTTCGGCTTGGTCCGGAACGTGAGGGGTTAACCCAAGCCAAAAACGGCGTGGGGTTCCCCCCCAGATCCGTACCAAGCCTCATCCCAGGCATGCAGTCTGGCCAGACAGGAATGGTGGTGGGGACGAGTGAGCGCCCCCCTCCTGAGCTGTACCAGACCGCATGCCCTCGACATGGGGGAGTGTGCACTTTGGGGAAGGGGGCACTGCCCCCCCACCCCAAAGCACTCTTGTCCCCATGTCGATAGGGACAAGAGCCTCTTCCTGACAACCCTGGCCGTTGGTTGTCGGGGTATGCGGGCGGGAGCCAATCAGAATCTGGGAGCCCCTTTAATAAGGCGGCCCCCAGATTCCGGCCCCTCACCCTATGTGAATGAGTATGGGGTACATCGTACCCATTCACCTGGTGGAAAACGTGTAAACACAAATAAACTACACAGAATAAAATAATTTATTAGTCAGCTCCGGGGGTCTTCCGCCAACCCACCCCGGTCTTCGCCGCAGCCGTCCTCCGCTGCCGCCACCTTCACCACGAAGCTCCCGTGCTTATGGGGGAGGGCAGCGGGCTTCGACGTTTTCTGCCGGGGTGAGGGTCGCACATCCCACCCCGGTCTTCGCCGTCGTCTTCCGCCGTGGCCCCCTTCACCACAAAGCTTCCTGCTTATGGGGGAGGGCCGCGGGCTTCGTAGTTTTCTGCCGGGGGGAGCTCTCGATAGCCTCTTCTGCCTGGCTCTTCCGCGGGGGCCAGGGCTTCTCGTTGCTTTGTCGCCGTCTTCCGCCGCCGCCCCCTTCACCACGAAGCTGCCATGCTTGTGGGGGAGGGCAGCGGGCTTTGACGTTTTCTGCCGGGGTGAGGGTCGCACATCCCACCCCGGTGGGCGTGGTGATGCCACCATGTGACCTTAACCCATGTGACATCACATTCCCACCATGCCCAGTGATGTCACATGGGTTGAGGTCACATGGTGCATCACCACGCCCACGCCCTATGCCAATATAAGTCGGTGCCCACCGCTCTGTCGGCATTTCAGCGCCGGACCTCGTCGTGTCAACATCCAATGGAAGAACACAGTGGAGAGAAGCCCTGGCCCCAGCGGAAGAGCCAGGCAGAAGCAGAGGCCACCAAAGAAGCCCGCAAGTGTCACCCCGCGGCGGAAGACAGCGACGAGAAACCTGGAGAGTGGCGCCCTCCGGTGGAAGACAGCGAAAGAAGCCCTGGCCCCAGGAGGAGCCATGCAGAAGTGGAGGGCATCGGAGAAGCCCGCGAGTGTCACCCCACGGCGGAAAATAGCTAAGCCCTGGCCCCAGCGGAGGAGCCAGGCAGAAGCCGACAAAGGCGGCAGTGAAGACCGGGCTGGGTTGTCGCCCCTCCCCAGCAGAAGACGGCTCTAGAAGACCGAGGAGGAGCGACGCCCCCCGTTGTTCTCCGCCTTTTTCGGCCGGCCCCCCCGGATGTAAAGGAGCTTAATTTGGGGTGGGGCCCGGCCGAACATGGCGGAGAGCATCGGTGGGTGTCTCCCCCCCCTGGCTGAAGACAGCCATCAGCCCGCGGGAGGCAGGAGCCCCCCCCAGAAGACGGCTCTAGAAGACCGAGGAGGAGTGACGCCCCCGTTGTTCTCCGCCATTTTTGGCCACCCCCCCCCCCCGGATGTAAAAGAGCTTAATTTGGGGTGGGGGCCCGGCCGAACATGGCGGAGAGCATCGGTGGGTGTGCTCCCCCCGGCAGAAAACTGCTAGAAGTCCGGGGGGGTAGGTGCACCCCCCCGGCGGAAGACAGCTATCAGCCCGCGGGAGGCAGGAGCCCCCCGCAGAAGACGGCTCTAGAGGACCGAGGAGGACCGAGGAGGAGTGACCCGTTGTTCTCCGCTGTTTTTGGCCGGCCCCCCCGGATGTAAAAGAGATTATGCTCAGAAAGCTTGTTTTTTGGCTTAGTAATTTAAGGACATCCTTAACAGGTGTAAGCAGTTACAAGTGCACACAAACTAGAGGCTGACATTTCTTCATGTGTTTCCAATTGGTTCATTAGCACACATGTTATAAAAAGCGTGGATAGAGCACATGTCAGCTGCCCTGAGAGGGGACAGACTTGCTGGCTGGCTGAAGTTGTCCTTGCTGAAGCTCAATGGAGCGAAGAGGGATTCAGAACACCTTGCGCTTTCAGGTTATGCCTGCTCATTTACAGAGGGTAAGTTTGGAGTTCCTTGTACAAAATTTGCTGGAGGAATCTGTTGGTGTGGAACCACGGCACATTTATTGCATCCAGGATAATGCAGCACCAAGGTATTATGATGTCTCCTTTGTGCATAGCAATTTCTGCACTGAAGTTATTGAGAAATGTAAGGACTTGGAGAAAGCTAATCATGAATCCATAAGACCTTTTATAGTGGAACCCTTGTATGCTATGGAGGAGAAACCACTGGTGGTTCATTTATTTAACCCCTTCACAGACATTGCTTTGGTAGTGGCCTTTTTAAGGAGATACTGCTCTTCAGTGAAGGGAGGCTTCAGACTGTCTAATCGGTTGGGGATTTTTAATGGCAAATTAAAGATTTTTGTCAAGTTGAAAGTGGATTCTGAAGGGATTGGTGGAGTGCGGCATCCACCAGCTAATTTCTCAATAGCAGGAAATAGAGGGTTTCTATACTACCCTGGCCAACCAACATATTGTAGGAGATGCCATAAATTTGGGCATACCAGGGATGAATGCAATGTGGAGATGCACTGTTGGAACTGTGGGGAGGAGGAACATGAGGCTGGGGCTTGCTTGGTTAAACGGGCCTGTGATATATGTGGACTGCGTGATCACACAGTTAAAAATTGTCCAAGAGTAAGAAGGGCCTATGTCTCTTATGCTGAAGCTGTCAGGCGCACCGCTGAGGGTGGACGGCCAGTGTCCACTCAGGTGCTGTCTGACTCTCCTGAAAGGCTGGAAGAAGAGGAGGAAGAGGAGTAGGAGGTGGTGGAAGAGGAGGAGGAGGAGGAGGAGGTGGTGGAAAAGGAGGAGGTGGTGGTGGAAGAGAAGGAACACCAGGGTGTGGAGGAGAAAGAGGAGGAAAGAGTAGAAGTACCACCCTCCAGTATGGAGCCATTAACAATGGAGAGTGGAGAAGAGGTTGAGAGGGCCGTGGAGGAGGCTATGGAGGAATTGGCAGCAGCCTTACAGTGGGAGCCGGAGGTGCAGGAAGCTCCAGAAGAGGTAGAAAAGATGGAGACACTGAGTGCCAAGACTAAGGTGGACGCTCGGGAGAGCCCTAAGAACAGAAGGGCTAAGAAATGGAAGGTAGAGGCAGATGGAGTTATAACAAGCAACCCCTTTGAGGTCCTGGCGGATGAGGGAGGGGAGATAGAATCATCAGCACTAAGTCCAGGGACTCCAGAAATTTTTCAGCCAGCCACATTGTCGCCAAGTCAGGAGTTTTTGGATGATTAAAGCATTGTGGCCCTGAGGAATGTATGCCAGTTTTCTGGCTTAAGTGATAGATCTGGGGGTGAATGATGCACATCTGCATGTGAATGAGCATCAAGCTGGTGTCCTTCAATGTGAGGGGCTTTGGGTCTCCTGCTAGACAGTGTGCTGTTTTTGCGGACTTGAAGGTCAATGGAGGAGACATCACCTGCCTACAGGAGTGTTTTTTTAATCGACCACCCAAGCCTCCAGAGTGGGTGGTGGAGTACATATGGTCGGCAGTTGGGGATACTAGGAATGCTGGGGTAGGCATTATTATTACAAATAGGAATATTCGCATTATGTCTCATGTTGTATTAGTACCAGGAAGATTAATTATGGCAGATTTAGTTTTGTTTAACCAGAAGTTTAGGCTTTTTAATTTATATGCTCCTTTGAATAAACAGAAACGTCTTGAGTTTTTTGAAGTTCTAAAGTTACACGCAGTGGGAAGGAGACCTAGTGTGATCATGGGTGATTTTAATACGATCCGATTTGTGAAGGATCGAATAGGAGCAGCTGAGACTAAGTTGGATGCAAGTAGCGCTATGCTGAATGGGGTAATTCAGGACTTAAATCTTAATGATGCTCATATTGTTCTGGGTTTGGTGGATCCATATTTCACGTTTTTTTCGGAGTGTGGGCGCACCAGATCCAGAATCGACTTATGTTTGTTTTCTGATGCGTTCAAATGTGCTAAGGTTAAACACAGGCCGGTAATTTTTTCAGACCATGTAGCAGTGTATGTTGATTTGAATATGGGGGATTGTATTAAGTTTGGTTCAGGGGTTTGGAGGTTAAATAGTTTATTGTTGCAAGACGAGCATGTCAAAGCCCATTTTAGTAATGTATATAGTAGATGGGTAAATAGGAAAAAAGATTTTGATAATATTTTGGGGTGGTGGGATTGAGTAGGGATAAAAGTAGCAGTGAGAAAAGAAGATATTCTCAGTTACAAGCCAGGTTGGCTACATTATATTCATTTAGAAATATGGGCTATGACATGGCCGATGAAATAGACCATGTTAGGAAGAGGATTAAAGAGGTATTAACTGAAAGAGGAAAACAAATTATTTTTCAAACGAGAGTTAAACATCTGGAGCAGGATGAAAAATGTTCTAGATTTTTTTTCAAGAAGGTTTATAAAGGAAAAAGAGTTTTTGAGAGTGTGTATGATGGAGGGAGGGAATGTAAGGGGGAGAATGTGCTGGAATGCGTGTCTAAATTTTATGAATGGTTGTATGATGGAGTGTGTGTTGATGAGTCAGATACTAGAATGATTGATATGGTAGAGGATAATTTAGATGAGGGTGATAAGGTTTTTTTGCAGAAATCGGTGAACGAGGAGGAGGTGCGGGAAGCAGTGATAAGCATGGTGGCTTACCAAGTGAGTTTTTTAAAGTATTATGGGATATTATTAGGCAGGATGTGGTTGAGGTATTTAGTTACTTGATGAGGGAAGGCATTATTTCCGAATCTATGAGAGAGGGGGTAGTGGTATTAATTTATAAGAAAGGGGATAAGAAGGATATCCGGAATTGGAGGCCCATCTCCTTGCTTAATTCAGACTACAAGGTTTTTGCAAAAATGATAGCGAGAAGATTATCGAAGGTCATTGGTAAGATGGTTAGCGAGACGCAGGCCTGTGCAGTGCCGGGGCGAATGATATCAGAGAATTTAATTTTAGTTAGGGATATAATTAATTTTTGTAAAGATAGGAATAGTTCAGTTATTCTGACATCATTTGACTTGGAGAAGGCATATGATAAAGCGAATCATTGTTTTTTGTGGGAAGTTTTGAAGCGGATGGGTATACCACAGTTGCTCATGAATGTAATAACAGGGTTATATCGGGGGATCAGTAGTCGGGTTCTGGTTAATAGGAGTTTGGGGGGGGCCTTTTTGGTTAAATCTGGGGTGAGACAGGGGTGTCCCCTGTCCCCCATTCTCTTTATTTGTTTTATTGATCCACTGTTAAGGATGATACAGAGAGATAAGGTGG
This sequence comes from Rana kukunoris, assembly GCA_029574335.1. Taxonomy (NCBI): domain Eukaryota; kingdom Metazoa; phylum Chordata; class Amphibia; order Anura; family Ranidae; genus Rana; species Rana kukunoris. Next base: position 75,906,216 of record CM056058.1, on the reverse strand, counting down.
TGAGGGGCTTTTTGGTGCCTGGGAGTGGGGGAAAAATTGTGAAATGTTTAGGTTACGACGTGGAAAAAATGTGTATAGTTTGCGCCACAGGAAAACAATAATATTTCTCCCGACTAAAGGGTAGAATTAAATACAATTAAACCTAAATACATTAAATATACCAGTTTAAGAGCTGCCACCTAAAAATTTTCAGTGTGTGAAAATACAAATAGAAATCAAAAGTGAAGGGGCGCTGGGTAATACAACATCAAATTATGTCTATATGAATATACATAAAAAATGTGCAATCTTTAGAAAAACATATATTGGTGATATAGTGTCCATATGGTGAAATAAACCATAAAAATGATGAATAGTGTATAAGTCCAAATAGTGCTAAATGATAAGCACCCAAAGATTCTCAAATCAACCAAACACGTGAATATTGCAGTTCTTGAACCTCCACCATAAATTTGCACCCGGTGAGATCAATAGAAATGGCTCCTTACCAATACTAGTAGACTCTTTTAATTAAAAAAGAAGTCATAAACCGCTTGTGTCATAAGAATGACTCAGAGTAATCCAGATAAGCACGTTCAGATGGTCCAACATTCATATAAGTAGAAACAAAAGAGCAATCATAGTGAAATACTGTTTATTAAAATAATTTTAAAAAGTAACATGCCAAATGGCTGCTTACTCGAAATTGTGCCCTGATCCCGGCACTGAGGCTTTATGGCGTTTTTCGATATTCAATCGAATCCTGCAGATTGCGATATGGTACGGTGCTCCCTCGCGCTGGTGGTCTCACTAGCCGGCGTACGTTATACCATCGAATTGCCGTTACATTCGGAGATAGGTCGAAAATCCGTCGCACTGCTGTTTCGATAGTCGGCGTGCGTTCCACCGTCGGAAACCAACGGACCCGGAAATCGGAAGTGGTAGGGAAAGCGTGACTGGTTAGCGCCTCGACGTACGTTTCGTTGGTTTACGTCATCAGGAAGCGTAACCAGTCACGCTATGGTGTCGAATTTAACCCAAAGGTCTATTGTGATTGATAGGAGGACCAGCCAATCGGAAAAAAGCCTATGTAAAAACCTTAATCGAAAAAGCCTCGGTCCCGTTATCATATACCATACAATTGTATATATCAACAACACCTGCTATACAATCCAATTGGTAATACTGATACATATATCCAATGTTACATACATGCAACATTGTTGCTCCATGGTGTATAATACATGACACAATGCCAATAACTGGCAGTATATTTAAACTGAATTGATGTTGCTCTACAACATTATATTTTGAATTAGCAATTAAAATTACATTACAAATAGTAAAATTAATAATAAAAATTATTTTTAAAAATAAAAAATATAATAACAAATTAGAGCAAATTGGAGTACCCCTATGAGAAACCAGCATTACTATTAATGACTCAATGTATATTATGTAGTGCGGCTACTCCTACAATACCCATTGCTACCAATCAGGTGTACTAGCTGTACTAAAACTTGATAATTGGTACTGATAGTTGGAAAGAACTTTACTCCCCAACTTTTACATAGGGATGATCTTTTTACTTGTTACTCAAAAAGCAGTTGAGGTCTAGTTCTACATTCAAGCCTTGAGGTTGCATGACACGAAGGCGATGTATCCATAATGTCTCATTTTGGGATACCGCCTTTGTGAGATCTGAACCTCGCCAGTGACTTGTCACTTTATCTATCCCATAGAACGTCATTTGTCGAGGGTCTTTGTTATGACAAAGATCAAAATGTTTTGAAACACTATGGTTAGGATAACCATTTATGATGTTTGCCACATGTTCATTTATACGCACTTTTAGTTCTCTAGTGGTGCGCCCTACATACTGCAAGTGGCAAGGGCACTCGATGACGTATGTCACAAATCTGGAATGACAGGTGATAAGTGGTTTGATTTTAAATTCTTGCTGTGTGACATTGCATTTAAACTGAAGTTTTTTCTTGCCCTGTCTTCTTTCCAACTATCAGTACCAATTATCAAGTTTTAGTACAGCTAGTACACCTGATTGGTAGCAATGGGTATTTTGATATTTTACAAGATCTACACCTGGTGCAATAATAGAAACCGGGGGTATCCAGAAAGGTAAGAGGTTTTTCTGGGGGGTCTGGAACATTATGTGCTACCATATTTCTCAAACCAGGGGCTTTGGTGTAAATAAATTTTGGTTTGGCTGGTAGTACTGTAGCCAAATCATTGTCTTTCAATAGTATTGGCCAAAATTGTTTAATGACTTTTTCCACACTTTTATATTCTCTATGAAACCCTGTAAGGAATGTTATCTCTCCATGAAAAGGAGCCTTAGTTTTTGGAGCTAACAGAACTGACCTTTCCATTGTCAATACTTCTTTTTTCGTAGTTTCGAGGCTTTGGGCATTATACCCCTTTTCTACAAATTTGTCTACCAGCATATTTGCCTGTACGTCAAAATCAGTGATCTGGTCACAGTTCCGACGTATACGCATTAATTGGCTTTTGGGGACACCCCCCAGCCATTTTGGATGGTGGCAGCTAGAAAGTGCAACATACCCATTCCGGTCTGTCGGTTTGAAGTAGGTTTTGGTACTGATTGAATTACCTCTTTTTGTTAGCGTTAAATCCAGATAGTTAATAGTAGATAAGTTGAATTCTGCTGTAAATTTTAGCTCATATTGGTTGCTGTTCATTGCCATTATGAAGTTCTCCAATGAGGGTAAATTCCCCTCCCAAAACAGTATGATATCGTCGATATAGCGTTTATAATACAGGAGAGCTTTGTTTTCCTCTTTGTATATTGTTTCCCTTTCCCACCTATTAAGAACCAAATTGGCTACACTCGGCGCGTATCTAGCGCCCATGGCGACTCCTTTTGTTTGATTATAATACTTATTCTGCGCCCAAAAATAATTATTACCCATGGCCTGTTTCAAGCCCTGTATAATGAACTGAATTTGAATTTGAATGCCCAAAGCCTCGAAACTACGAAAAAAGAAGTATTGACAATGGAAAGGTCAGTTCTGTTAGCTCCAAAAACTAAGGCTCCTTTTCATGGAGAGATAACATTCCTTACAGGGTTTCATAGAGAATATAAAAGTGTGGAAAAAGTCATTAAACAATTTTGGCCAATACTATTGAAAGACAATGATTTGGCTACAGTACTACCAGCCAAACCAAAATTTATTTACACCAAAGCCCCTGGTTTGAGAAATATGGTAGCACATAATGTTCCAGACCCCCCAGAAAAACCTCTTACCTTTCTGGATACCCCCGGTTTCTATTATTGCACCAGGTGTAGATCTTGTAAAATATCAAAAAGACAGGGCAAGAAAAAACTTCAGTTTAAATGCAATGTCACACAGCAAGAATTTAAAATCAAACCACTTATCACCTGTCATTCCAGATTTGTGACATACGTCATCGAGTGCCCTTGCCACTTGCAGTATGTAGGGCGCACCACTAGAGAACTAAAAGTGCGTATAAATGAACATGTGGCAAACATCATAAATGGTTATCCTAACCATAGTGTTTCAAAACATTTTGATCTTTGTCATAACAAAGACCCTCGACAAATGACGTTCTATGGGATAGATAAAGTGACAAGTCACTGGCGAGGTTCAGATCTCACAAAGGCGGTATCCCAAAATGAGACATTATGGATACATCGCCTTCGTGTCATGCAACCTCAAGGCTTGAATGTAGAACTAGACCTCAACTGCTTTTTGAGTAACAAGTAAAAAGATCATCCCTATGTAAAAGTTGGGGAGTAAAGTTCTTTCCAACTATCAGTACCAATTATCAAGTTTTAGTACAGCTAGTACACCTGATTGGTAGCAATGGGTATTGTAGGAGTAGCCGCACTACATAATATACATTGAGTCATTAATAGTAATGCTGGTTTCTCATAGGGGTACTCCAATTTGCTCTAATTTGTTATTATATTTTTTATTTTTAAAAATAATTTTTATTATTAATTTTACTATTTGTAATGTAATTTTAATTGCTAATTCAAAATATAATGTTGTAGAGCAACATCAATTCAGTTTAAATATACTGCCAGTTATTGGCATTGTGTCATGTATTATACACCATGGAGCAACAATGTTGCATGTATGTAACATTGGATATATGTATCAGTATTACCAATTGGATTGTATAGCAGGTGTTGTTGATATATACAATTGTATGGTATATGATAACGGGACCGAGGCTTTTTCGATTAAGGTTTTTACATAGGCTTTTTTCCGATTGGCTGGTCCTCCTATCAATCACAATAGACCTTTGGGTTAAATTCGACACCATAGCGTGACTGGTTACGCTTCCTGATGACGTAAACCAACGAAACGTACGTCGAGGCGCTAACCAGTCACGCTTTCCCTACCACTTCCGATTTCCGGGTCCGTTGGTTTCCGACGGTGGAACGCACGCCGACTATCGAAACAGCAGTGCGACGGATTTTCGACCTATCTCCGAATGTAACGGCAATTCGATGGTATAACGTACGCCGGCTAGTGAGACCACCAGCGCGAGGGAGCACCGTACCATATCGCAATCTGCAGGATTCGATTGAATATCGAAAAACGCCATAAAGCCTCAGTGCCGGGATCAGGGCACAATTTCGAGTAAGCAGCCATTTGGCATGTTACTTTTTAAAATTATTTTAATAAACAGTATTTCACTATGATTGCTCTTTTGTTTCTACTTATATGAATGTTGGACCATCTGAACGTGCTTATCTGGATTACTCTGAGTCATTCTTATGACACAAGCGGTTTATGACTTCTTTTTTAATTAAAAGAGTCTACTAGTATTGGTAAGGAGCCATTTCTATTGATCTCACCGGGTGCAAATTTATGGTGGAGGTTCAAGAACTGCAATATTCACGTGTTTGGTTGATTTGAGAATCTTTGGGTGCTTATCATTTAGCACTATTTGGACTTATACACTATTCATCATTTTTATGGTTTATTTCACCATATGGACACTATATCACCAATATATGTTTTTCTAAAGATTGCACATTTTTTATGTATATTCATATAGACATAATTTGATGTTGTATTACCCAGCGCCCCTTCACTTTTGATTTCTATTTGTATTTTCACACACTGAAAATTTTTAGGTGGCAGCTCTTAAACTGGTATATTTAATGTATTTAGGTTTAATTGTATTTAATTCTACCCTTTAGTCGGGAGAAATATTATTGTTTTCCTGTGGCGCAAACTATACACATTTTTTCCACATAATTTAACTAATAATTTTTTAGTTTGGTGTATTGCAGACATGGATGTTTTTAATTTTATGCAAGGTCGTGAGATCAATGTAGAAGAAATATTTCTGCAACAACCCACTCCTAATTTAGATTTGGAGAGAGGTTTCAAAAAATTACAATTTGATTTAGAAAAACAAATTCGTCTGTGGTGGGACATTGCATCATTTGAGATGTATATCTCAAAAAATCTCACACCACGTAGGTTGAGATGGGATGTACACCCGGGCGATGGGATTGAGGACCTCACACAGACAGATGAATGGTTCCAATTCTTTAACGCTTGTGAACAGAAGTTATTACAACTAATGATTCGAAGGCGCAGGTCCAAAAATGTACTTTTGGAGGCCAATATAGCGGATCTCAGAGAGCAAATGAGACCGCATATGGGCTCCCAGGAGTTCTCAGACAGATCTCAAACCTTACAGGTACATCTGTCTAAGTATGATGGTGAAATCAAACAAAAGAAACTGAAAAAATACCAGAGAGACATCATAGATTATGATGAACATAAGGTATACAAATGGCAGTCAGATTTAGATCCAACACAACCAAAACTAATAACTGGAGAGATAGGACAAGAAGTGCGGACAGGGACTACCCAAGGTATGGATAAATCCAATAAAAACACCAGTACCCCTAAAAAACATCCGAAAGGCCCCAACAAAACTAAAGGCCCATACCCAATGGTAGATAGGAACCGACCACCTATTAACCAGACCCCACAGTACCCACAAACCCATAATATGTACCCCCCATATGGTGCACCTACTTACAATAGGTATGCCCCATTAGATGACAGAGGGGGAGAGGATAATTACTATTATTATAATCAGGGCCCTAGCCAGTACGCACCCAGACCCCCACGGGGACATAGAGGTAACCACAGAGGGCGAGCCTCATATTACCAAAACAACCAACCGCGGGGAGGGGGGGAATGGAGAGGCTGGAAAGAGCCATACAAAATCGCCAGTCCCGTCCCCCACCAGCTTGGAAAAATTATAGAAAAAGAGGTAAGAGAGGGGGAACCCGAAAGAAAAAGACCACGAGACGATTAAATGAGGGGATCTATAACCTAGCGGGAATTGACTTTACCAATGCAGAATTGGAAGTTCTCTCAAAGGGTATGAAATTCGCACCAGATAAACACATGGATAAATTTGAGGTATTTATCGATGTGGAGAAATTTGTTAGAAAGTTGAATATTAAAAAACATTTTGCTCAACAAATTATGAATACCACCCAGGTTGACACCACGGGGTATCAACATACTAATTTAAAAAATAATTCCACCTTTAATCCCAAAAAAGGCACACACCATCACATACAAGTATTCAGGAATATGGTGCAGGAAGAAATTAGATCTTTAGATACCAAAAATTCCAAACCCAATAGACTGTTGAGGGAAGGTATTACAAAATTAGAGAAGAACAAAAACATAGTGGTGCGCACTGCAGACAAAGGGGGGGGTGTGGTAGTACTCACGAAAGAAAATTACTACAAGGAAGTTCAGCGGCTGCTGGATGACACCAACACCTACACGCCATTATTAAGTGACCCAGTATGTAGATTAAAAGCGCAACTAAAAACTTGGGTCGACGAAGGAGTCTCAAAAACTATTCTTACCCCACAAGAAGCACTATATTTAGTGCCCGAGGTACCACGTACTCCGGTACTGTACATCGCGCCAAAAATACATAAAAGCAATACCAATCCTCCAGGCCGACCCATTGTTAGTGGGATCGGGTCACTTTACTCCAGATTGGGTGAATACCTCGATCAATATTTGCAACCACTAGTACAAAAAGGCCAATCGTATTTGAAGGACAGCACCCAGCTGATAAATGCACTAGCCACAATACGGGTAACCACGGATACATGGTTAGTAACAGTGGATGTGGAATCCCTGTATACAAACATAAAGCAGTCTGATGCTATTATAGCAGTCACCGAATCTTTAGAAACAGGTACTGACCTTCAAACGATTCAAATTCAGTTCATTATACAGGGCTTGAAACAGGCCATGGGTAATAATTATTTTTGGGCGCAGAATAAGTATTATAATCAAACAAAAGGAGTCGCCATGGGCGCTAGATACGCGCCGAGTGTAGCCAATTTGGTTCTTAATAGGTGGGAAAGGGAAACAATATACAAAGAGGAAAACAAAGCTCTCCTGTATTATAAACGCTATATCGACGATATCATACTGTTTTGGGAGGGGAATTTACCCTCATTGGAGAACTTCATAATGGCAATGAACAGCAACCAATATGAGCTAAAATTTACAGCAGAATTCAACTTATCTACTATTAACTATCTGGATTTAACGCTAACAAAAAGAGGTAATTCAATCAGTACCAAAACCTACTTCAAACCGACAGACCGGAATGGGTATGTTGCACTTTCTAGCTGCCACCATCCAAAATGGCTGGGGGGTGTCCCCAAAAGCCAATTAATGCGTATACGTCGGAACTGTGACCAGATCACTGATTTTGACGTACAGGCAAATATGCTGGTAGACAAATTTGTAGAAAAGGGGTATAATGCCCAAAGCCTCGAAACTACGAAAAAAGAAGTATTGACAATGGAAAGGTCAGTTCTGTTAGCTCCAAAAACTAAGGCTCCTTTTCATGGAGAGATAACATTCCTTACAGGGTTTCATAGAGAATATAAAAGTGTGGAAAAAGTCATTAAACAATTTTGGCCAATACTATTGAAAGACAATGATTTGGCTACAGTACTACCAGCCAAACCAAAATTTATTTACACCAAAGCCCCTGGTTTGAGAAATATGGTAGCACATAATGTTCCAGACCCCCCAGAAAAACCTCTTACCTTTCTGGATACCCCCGGTTTCTATTATTGCACCAGGTGTAGATCTTGTAAAATATCAAAAAGACAGGGCAAGAAAAAACTTCAGTTTAAATGCAATGTCACACAGCAAGAATTTAAAATCAAACCACTTATCACCTGTCATTCCAGATTTGTGACATACGTCATCGAGTGCCCTTGCCACTTGCAGTATGTAGGGCGCACCACTAGAGAACTAAAAGTGCGTATAAATGAACATGTGGCAAACATCATAAATGGTTATCCTAACCATAGTGTTTCAAAACATTTTGATCTTTGTCATAACAAAGACCCTCGACAAATGACGTTCTATGGGATAGATAAAGTGACAAGTCACTGGCGAGGTTCAGATCTCACAAAGGCGGTATCCCAAAATGAGACATTATGGATACATCGCCTTCGTGTCATGCAACCTCAAGGCTTGAATGTAGAACTAGACCTCAACTGCTTTTTGAGTAACAAGTAAAAAGATCATCCCTATGTAAAAGTTGGGGAGTAAAGTTCTTTCCAACTATCAGTACCAATTATCAAGTTTTAGTACAGCTAGTACACCTGATTGGTAGCAATGGGTATTGTAGGAGTAGCCGCACTACATAATATACATTGAGTCATTAATAGTAATGCTGGTTTCTCATAGGGGTACTCCAATTTGCTCTAATTTGTTATTATATTTTTTATTTTTAAAAATAATTTTTATTATTAATTTTACTATTTGTAATGTAATTTTAATTGCTAATTCAAAATATAATGTTGTAGAGCAACATCAATTCAGTTTAAATATACTGCCAGTTATTGGCATTGTGTCATGTATTATACACCATGGAGCAACAATGTTGCATGTATGTAACATTGGATATATGTATCAGTATTACCAATTGGATTGTATAGCAGGTGTTGTTGATATATACAATTGTATGGTATATGATAACGGGACCGAGGCTTTTTCGATTAAGGTTTTTACATAGGCTTTTTTCCGATTGGCTGGTCCTCCTATCAATCACAATAGACCTTTGGGTTAAATTCGACACCATAGCGTGACTGGTTACGCTTCCTGATGACGTAAACCAACGAAACGTACGTCGAGGCGCTAACCAGTCACGCTTTCCCTACCACTTCCGATTTCCGGGTCCGTTGGTTTCCGACGGTGGAACGCACGCCGACTATCGAAACAGCAGTGCGACGGATTTTCGACCTATCTCCGAATGTAACGGCAATTCGATGGTATAACGTACGCCGGCTAGTGAGACCACCAGCGCGAGGGAGCACCGTACCATATCGCAATCTGCAGGATTCGATTGAATATCGAAAAACGCCATAAAGCCTCAGTGCCGGGATCAGGGCACAATTTCGAGTAAGCAGCCATTTGGCATGTTACTTTTTAAAATTATTTTAATAAACAGTATTTCACTATGATTGCTCTTTTGTTTCTACTTATATGAATGTTGGACCATCTGAACGTGCTTATCTGGATTACTCTGAGTCATTCTTATGACACAAGCGGTTTATGACTTCTTTTTTAATTAAAAGAGTCTACTAGTATTGGTAAGGAGCCATTTCTATTGATCTCACCGGGTGCAAATTTATGGTGGAGGTTCAAGAACTGCAATATTCACGTGTTTGGTTGATTTGAGAATCTTTGGGTGCTTATCATTTAGCACTATTTGGACTTATACACTATTCATCATTTTTATGGTTTATTTCACCATATGGACACTATATCACCAATATATGTTTTTCTAAAGATTGCACATTTTTTATGTATATTCATATAGACATAATTTGATGTTGTATTACCCAGCGCCCCTTCACTTTTGATTTCTATTTGTATTTTCACACACTGAAAATTTTTAGGTGGCAGCTCTTAAACTGGTATATTTAATGTATTTAGGTTTAATTGTATTTAATTCTACCCTTTAGTCGGGAGAAATATTATTGTTTTCCTGTGGCGCAAACTATACACATTTTTTCCACATAATTTAACTAATAATTTTTTAGTTTGGTGTATTGCAGACATGGATGTTTTTAATTTTATGCAAGGTCGTGAGATCAATGTAGAAGAAATATTTCTGCAACAACCCACTCCTAATTTAGATTTGGAGAGAGGTTTCAAAAAATTACAATTTGATTTAGAAAAACAAATTCGTCTGTGGTGGGACATTGCATCATTTGAGATGTATATCTCAAAAAATCTCACACCACGTAGGTTGAGATGGGATGTACACCCGGGCGATGGGATTGAGGACCTCACACAGACAGATGAATGGTTCCAATTCTTTAACGCTTGTGAACAGAAGTTATTACAACTAATGATTCGAAGGCGCAGGTCCAAAAATGTACTTTTGGAGGCCAATATAGCGGATCTCAGAGAGCAAATGAGACCGCATATGGGCTCCCAGGAGTTCTCAGACAGATCTCAAACCTTACAGGTACATCTGTCTAAGTATGATGGTGAAATCAAACAAAAGAAACTGAAAAAATACCAGAGAGACATCATAGATTATGATGAACATAAGGTATACAAATGGCAGTCAGATTTAGATCCAACACAACCAAAACTAATAACTGGAGAGATAGGACAAGAAGTGCGGACAGGGACTACCCAAGGTATGGATAAATCCAATAAAAACACCAGTACCCCTAAAAAACATCCGAAAGGCCCCAACAAAACTAAAGGCCCATACCCAATGGTAGATAGGAACCGACCACCTATTAACCAGACCCCACAGTACCCACAAACCCATAATATGTACCCCCCATATGGTGCACCTACTTACAATAGGTATGCCCCATTAGATGACAGAGGGGGAGAGGATAATTACTATTATTATAATCAGGGCCCTAGCCAGTACGCACCCAGACCCCCACGGGGACATAGAGGTAACCACAGAGGGCGAGCCTCATATTACCAAAACAACCAACCGCGGGGAGGGGGGGAATGGAGAGGCTGGAAAGAGCCATACAAAATCGCCAGTCCCGTCCCCCACCAGCTTGGAAAAATTATAGAAAAAGAGGTAAGAGAGGGGGAACCCGAAAGAAAAAGACCACGAGACGATTAAATGAGGGGATCTATAACCTAGCGGGAATTGACTTTACCAATGCAGAATTGGAAGTTCTCTCAAAGGGTATGAAATTCGCACCAGATAAACACATGGATAAATTTGAGGTATTTATCGATGTGGAGAAATTTGTTAGAAAGTTGAATATTAAAAAACATTTTGCTCAACAAATTATGAATACCACCCAGGTTGACACCACGGGGTATCAACATACTAATTTAAAAAATAATTCCACCTTTAATCCCAAAAAAGGCACACACCATCACATACAAGTATTCAGGAATATGGTGCAGGAAGAAATTAGATCTTTAGATACCAAAAATTCCAAACCCAATAGACTGTTGAGGGAAGGTATTACAAAATTAGAGAAGAACAAAAACATAGTGGTGCGCACTGCAGACAAAGGGGGGGGTGTGGTAGTACTCACGAAAGAAAATTACTACAAGGAAGTTCAGCGGCTGCTGGATGACACCAACACCTACACGCCATTATTAAGTGACCCAGTATGTAGATTAAAAGCGCAACTAAAAACTTGGGTCGACGAAGGAGTCTCAAAAACTATTCTTACCCCACAAGAAGCACTATATTTAGTGCCCGAGGTACCACGTACTCCGGTACTGTACATCGCGCCAAAAATACATAAAAGCAATACCAATCCTCCAGGCCGACCCATTGTTAGTGGGATCGGGTCACTTTACTCCAGATTGGGTGAATACCTCGATCAATATTTGCAACCACTAGTACAAAAAGGCCAATCGTATTTGAAGGACAGCACCCAGCTGATAAATGCACTAGCCACAATACGGGTAACCACGGATACATGGTTAGTAACAGTGGATGTGGAATCCCTGTATACAAACATAAAGCAGTCTGATGCTATTATAGCAGTCACCGAATCTTTAGAAACAGGTACTGACCTTCAAACGATTCAAATTCAGTTCATTATACAGGGCTTGAAACAGGCCATGGGTAATAATTATTTTTGGGCGCAGAATAAGTATTATAATCAAACAAAAGGAGTCGCCATGGGCGCTAGATACGCGCCGAGTGTAGCCAATTTGGTTCTTAATAGGTGGGAAAGGGAAACAATATACAAAGAGGAAAACAAAGCTCTCCTGTATTATAAACGCTATATCGACGATATCATACTGTTTTGGGAGGGGAATTTACCCTCATTGGAGAACTTCATAATGGCAATGAACAGCAACCAATATGAGCTAAAATTTACAGCAGAATTCAACTTATCTACTATTAACTATCTGGATTTAACGCTAACAAAAAGAGGTAATTCAATTCAAAACCTACTTCAAACCGACAGACCGGAATGGGTATGTTGCACTTTCTAGCTGCCACCATCCAAAATGGCTGGGGGGTGTCCCCAAAAGCCAATTAATGCGTATACGTCGGAACTGTGACCAGATCACTGATTTTGACGTACAGGCAAATATGCTGGTAGACAAATTTGTAGAAAAGGGGTATAATGCCCAAAGCCTCGAAACTACGAAAAAAGAAGTATTGACAATGGAAAGGTCAGTTCTGTTAGCTCCAAAAACTAAGGCTCCTTTTCATGGAGAGATAACATTCCTTACAGGGTTTCATAGAGAATATAAAAGTGTGGAAAAAGTCATTAAACAATTTTGGCCAATACTATTGAAAGACAATGATTTGGCTACAGTACTACCAGCCAAACCAAAATTTATTTACACCAAAGCCCCTGGTTTGAGAAATATGGTAGCACATAATGTTCCAGACCCCCCAGAAAAACCTCTTACCTTTCTGGATACCCCCGGTTTCTATTATTGCACCAGGTGTAGATCTTGTAAAATATCAAAAAGACAGGGCAAGAAAAAACTTCAGTTTAAATGCAATGTCACACAGCAAGAATTTAAAATCAAACCACTTATCACCTGTCATTCCAGATTTGTGACATACGTCATCGAGTGCCCTTGCCACTTGCAGTATGTAGGGCGCACCACTAGAGAACTAAAAGTGCGTATAAATGAACATGTGGCAAACATCATAAATGGTTATCCTAACCATAGTGTTTCAAAACATTTTGATCTTTGTCATAACAAAGACCCTCGACAAATGACGTTCTATGGGATAGATAAAGTGACAAGTCACTGGCGAGGTTCAGATCTCACAAAGGCGGTATCCCAAAATGAGACATTATGGATACATCGCCTTCGTGTCATGCAACCTCAAGGCTTGAATGTAGAACTAGACCTCAACTGCTTTTTGAGTAACAAGTAAAAAGATCATCCCTATGTAAAAGTTGGGGAGTAAAGTTCTTTCCAACTATCAGTACCAATTATCAAGTTTTAGTACAGCTAGTACACCTGATTGGTAGCAATGGGTATTGTAGGAGTAGCCGCACTACATAATATACATTGAGTCATTAATAGTAATGCTGGTTTCTCATAGGGGTACTCCAATTTGCTCTAATTTGTTATTATATTTTTTATTTTTAAAAATAATTTTTATTATTAATTTTACTATTTGTAATGTAATTTTAATTGCTAATTCAAAATATAATGTTGTAGAGCAACATCAATTCAGTTTAAATATACTGCCAGTTATTGGCATTGTGTCATGTATTATACACCATGGAGCAACAATGTTGCATGTATGTAACATTGGATATATGTATCAGTATTACCAATTGGATTGTATAGCAGGTGTTGTTGATATATACAATTGTATGGTATATGATAACGGGACCGAGGCTTTTTCGATTAAGGTTTTTACATAGGCTTTTTTCCGATTGGCTGGTCCTCCTATCAATCACAATAGACCTTTGGGTTAAATTCGACACCATAGCGTGACTGGTTACGCTTCCTGATGACGTAAACCAACGAAACGTACGTCGAGGCGCTAACCAGTCACGCTTTCCCTACCACTTCCGATTTCCGGGTCCGTTGGTTTCCGACGGTGGAACGCACGCCGACTATCGAAACAGCAGTGCGACGGATTTTCGACCTATCTCCGAATGTAACGGCAATTCGATGGTATAAAACGTACGCCGGCTAGTGAGACCACCAGCGCGAGGGAGCACCGTACCATATCGCAATCTGCAGGATTCGATTGAATATCGAAAAACGCCATAAAGCCTCAGTGCCGGGATCAGGGCACAATTTCGAGTAAGCAGCCATTTGGCATGTTACTTTTTAAAATTATTTTAATAAACAGTATTTCACTATGATTGCTCTTTTGTTTCTACTTATATGAATGTTGGACCATCTGAACGTGCTTATCTGGATTACTCTGAGTCATTCTTATGACACAAGCGGTTTATGACTTCTTTTTTAATTAAAAGAGTCTACTAGTATTGGTAAGGAGCCATTTCTATTGATCTCACCGGGTGCAAATTTATGGTGGAGGTTCAAGAACTGCAATATTCACGTGTTTGGTTGATTTGAGAATCTTTGGGTGCTTATCATTTAGCACTATTTGGACTTATACACTATTCATCATTTTTATGGTTTATTTCACCATATGGACACTATATCACCAATATATGTTTTTCTAAAGATTGCACATTTTTTATGTATATTCATATAGACATAATTTGATGTTGTATTACCCAGCGCCCCTTCACTTTTGATTTCTATATGGACGACGTGGTGGCAGTGTGTCAGTCGATGGTAGGTGTAAGAAGGGTGAAGTTGCTTTTGTCTATTTTTTGTGTAAGTGCGGGAATGTGTGTGAATTGGAATAAGTGTAGTTTGGATGTGTATGGGAGACAAGTGGAATGTGTGGATGATCAGATTGGGAAGGTTGAGGATGGAGTGAGGATTTTGGGTATTGTGTTTGACCATGGAATAAAAGGGGAAGCATGCTGGAATGAAGTGGGAGGAAAAATAGCCAGGAAGTTGAGGGCTTGGTGTCTAAGAAAATTGTCGATTTATGGGAAAGTTTTAGTAGTCAAGGCAGTAATTTTGCCTTTAATTTTGTATGTGAGCAACATCTTCCCTCCTGGGGAGGTAAAGTTGAAGAAAATAATAAGTTATTATTTACCTTTTTATGGGAGTCGAAAAGGGGCAGAGTCAAGAGAGAATATGTGTGTAGACGTGAATGTAATGGTGGGTTGGGTTTTCCGAATGTGAGAGTGTTTGTGTTAATGAATTATTGGTTTTGCGTGGTGAAAGTTTTGAGGAATGGTGGAGTGTGTGCTAGGATGATTGTCTTTGCTGGTGGGTGGTTGTTCAGGAGATGGGGGTGGTTGGAAAGGGATTCAAGTATACCAGTGGCCTACGTGGTGGCACGCGACTACTGGGTATTAGAAAAGTTTAGGGTAGAGTTTAAGCTGGCAGATCTAGGAGAAGGAGAGAGGGATAAACTGCAAGTGAGAAAGTGGTTGATTGAGAAGGAGTATGTGTGTAACCTTAAGGGAATTAATGCGTCAGTGGCTGGGGAAGTATGGAAGAAAATGAGTATATATGTGGTGACAAATGTGCAGAGACAGATAGTATGGATGAGTTTACATGAATGTCTAGCTACTAGACTATTTAGGAAAAGCAGGGATCCGCGTGTGTCTGATATTTGTCCAATAATGAATTGTGGGGGTGTAGAAGACAGTGAGCATGTGTTCTGGGGGTGTGGTGTAGCGAAATATGTGATCAATAAGAGCCAAGATCTGATAAAAGAAATAACAGGAGTGAAGGTGAGTGAGTGGAAAATGATGATGTATGGCTTGGGGAAACTGGAAAAAGATAAACAGAGAGTATTGTGGTTAGTGTTATATGCATTTAAGGAAGTGTTGTGGAATGCACGTAACTTGTATGTATTTAAACAGGTTTCGTTAGACAGCAAACAATGTATAGGATTATGGCTAAGCAAGTTATACCTTTTTTTCATGTTGGATAAAAAGAAGGGTGTGGATGCCGAAGGCATCTGGAAGTTTAAAAAATGGAGGATGTTGATTAATAATTAGCCTCTGCCACGATGATGTAAGACTTGGAGACAGCGAATGAGCGTTGAGCTGAATAGTCTCTCTCTTCTGAAGTGGCGGGGCGAAACAGAGATGTTTTGGAGCAAGTTTTTTTTTTGGGGGGGGGGGGGGGGAATTGTTTGATATAATGATGTTCACTTTGATGTTTTGTCTGCTGCATAATTTTGCAAAATGTTTCTCAAGACGTTAATGACTAATGTTTTAATCCTGTGGGTCTATCCTGGTATTTCAAAAGCATGAACCATATTCCAATTACTGTGTGAACTAAACCTAGGTCTATTTTTTTTTTTTATGTTTTTTTTGGTTTGTGTGTTTTTTTTTTTTTTTTTTATATATTTTGTCTTGCTTTCCTTGTTTTGTGGACCAATAAAATTACTTTCAAATTTTGAAGTTTGTTTTGTGATATTTTTTTCATGCTACGGATTTTAACAGCTGCAGCTGAAATAGTTTGGGCCTAAACCATCAAGTGTGATTTGTCTCTAAGCTCTTTCCTGGTGTGTATGCATGAAATGTTTGCCATGTTTAGTCACCAGAAAAGGAAGGACAAAGCGGTAAGTAATGTTTCCTAGAATTGATGTCCAGACTGACTTTTTAAAGCACATGTGCAAGATGAAGGAAAACCTGCAAACAAGGCCTGTTTGGGGGGGGGGGTGTATTGGTGGGCAGCCTTGAAGTGCTGATTGCTGATTTACAGCGCTGTGCTTGAAACTAGCACAAGACAATCCTATTCTAATTGTTGTTTGAGGGAAGCCAAGTGAGTGTTAGAACCCCTGCTAGTGTTTTTAGGTTGGGCTTTGTGTCCCTTTTCTTAAAATTGGCTTCACTTCCTGTCACACAGCTGAACAGAAAGTGAGGTTAAAACCCTACCAATGGTCTTTTCTTCGGGACACAGGTCAATCTAACTAGTGTCCCCATTAAGCAAATTGCACTGCTGTGTACACCCCAAATGATTAGTTACTTTGGGGATTAGTAAAGGCAAAGCCACTCTGCAGTAGAAGCGTAGGCAATGAAAATCTGAAGGAAAGCACTGATGGTTTTAACATCCAATCCCCCCCCCCCCCACAGAACTTGTATGTGTCCCCTGAAAATTCCTGGGCGGGTCATAAAAAACAGGGTGTGGCCTTGACAGGAAGGGTGGGTCATTTTTCTATTAGGGGGTGCCGAAATATGGTCAGGCCTAGGGCAGCACAAAACCTAAATATCCTACTGCATATTAGGGCTTATTTAGACAGGATCCAATTTACAGCATGTTTTTAGATTGTGGGAGGAAGCCCACGCAGGCACACGGAGAACATGCAAACTCCAGGCAGATGGTGTCACGGGCAGGATTCGAACCAGCAACCCTTTTGCTGCTAGGTGAATGTGCTATACACTACACCACTGTGCTGAACAAACATGATCGCAGCTGAAAGCATGAGATGAGTTTTTTTTTTTTTTTCAATTCCATGCTTTCCAGCCTGGAGGACAAATGTGGGGTCTTATTGACCCCGCCTCTATCCATAAAGAGGACCTGTCACACACTAGTCCTATTACAAGGGATGTTTACATTCCTTGTAATAGGAAGAAAAGTCCCTAGTAGCTCGCACTCAGAAGCGAACACACATGCAAGTCTCACCCACATATGTAAACACCCTTCAAACCCCACATGTGAGGTATCATAGCGTGCGTTAGAGTGAGAGCAATCATTTTAGCACTAGACCTCCTCTGTAACTCAAAACTGGTAACCTGAAAAAAAAAGTCAAGCGTCGCCTATGTAGATTTTTAATAACGAAGTTTAGCGCCATTCCATGAGTCTGCGCAATATGAAAGCGTGACAAGTTAGGTATCTATTTACTCGGTGTAACATCATCTTTGTTATTTTGTCATTCATGAAACAGCTTTTTTTTTTTTTAAGCCCAAAAAAAAAAGGCGTTTGAAAAATTTTGGCGCAAATACCGTTGGAAATTTGTAAGAAAAAATGCCCGCCACTTTATTCCCTAGGGTGTTTGTTAATAAAATATATCTAATGTTTGGGGGTCCTGAGTAATTTTCAAGGAAGAAAATATAATTGTTACATGAAGGAGAGAAGTGCCAGAATAGGCGCGGTATGGAAGTGGTTAAAGTGCAACAATAAAAGTGAATTATTCCTTTAAATTTCGTACTATGGGGGGGGGGTGTAATCAGGGCCGCCATCAGGAATTATGGGGCCCCTTACACAGCTTCAGGCATGGGCCCCTGGAGCAGAGAACAGGGGGGGGGGGGGAGTGCTGCCGCAATTTGATAAGCGGGGAGTTCCTTTACAAAAAAATAAATATAGAAAAATAAATATTAAAAAAAGGGTGGTAGCCATCCGGGGGCCCTGGGGACCTCTGGGCCCTTTAATAAAAATAAACCTCTGGGCCCTTTAATAAAAAAATAAATAAATACATATATATATATATATATATAAAAAAAATCTAAATATCTAAAAAAAAAACAAGGGGGTTGCCTGGGGACCTCTGGGCCCTTTAATAAAAAATAACTAAAAAAATATCTAAACAAAAATAACATGGGGTGGGAGCTGTGATTGGCACTGCGCTGACAAGCTATTCACCTCTGCAGCCAAGGGTTCGGATCCCGGTCTCGGCTACATGTGAATGGTGGGTGTGCTATGCACGGTACGCCTGTGCTTAGTATGCCCACCCCCCCCCCCCCAAAAAAAACACCACACTTGCACGCACAGGAAATTGGTTTAACACACACGCACTTTGGCCATGAGGTCTCCTAAAATAAAAAGAGGCGAAGGACCTATGGGGCTGGCTGGGTGGGCTAGACCCCCTCACTCCTTCATAGGGGGAGTCCCTCTGCCCCTTTGGGGTCCCGTTGGGCCCCAGTCGGGCTCCCAAGTGGAGCAGGTAGGGCGGGGTGAGTGGGAGGCCCCCCCTCACACCCGCCATCGCCACCGGGGGCATGGAGAAGGATGGCGATTGCCTCCGGGGGGAGGGTCTGCCTACTCCCAACTCCTGCAGTCCGGCTCCTCTCTCTCGAGTTCACGCACAAAATACACCTTAAAAAAAAAAATGAAAGAAAATAGAAAACGTTTAAAACATTTTTATAATTTAATAATATTAATATTATAATAATAATTTAATATTAAATATAATTTTTTTTTTTTTTAAATAGAAAAATATATAATTTTTTAATTTTTTTTAAAAAAAAAGGGGGGTTGTCATCTGGAGTAGTGTTGCTCACGAATATTCGCATTGCGAATATTCGCTACGAATATTGCATATTCGAGTATTCGCGAATATCGCGAATATCGCGGCGAATATTCGCTATTTCGAATATTCGAATGTTTTCAATTTTTTTTTAGAACAGATCACATCCTAGAGATCCCCATCGACGTCTAAAAGCATTGCTGGTATGATTAGAGACCTTGGGCCGAGTAGCTGCAGCGCTCATTTTATATTGCCGAAAAAATCGCAATGCGATTATTCGGCAATAGCGATATCGCGCGATTATTTTATATTGTAATATATCACGAATATTCTGAGCCAATCAGAGTGCTCCATTCCGCATTTCTCGAAATTTCGAAATTATTTTGTATTGTAATATATCACGAATATTCTGAGCCAATCAGAGTGCTCCATTCCGCATTTCTCGAATATTCGCAATTATTGTGTATTGTAATATATCGCGAATATTCTGAGCCAATCAGAGTGCTCCTTCCGCATTTGCCGAATATTCGCAATTATTGTGTATTGTAATATATCGCGAATATTCTGAGCCAATCAGAGTGCTCCTTCCGCATTTCTCGAATATTCGCAATTATTGTGTATTGTAATATATCGCGAATATTCTGAGCCAATCAGAGTGCTCCTTCCGCATTTCTCGAATATTCGCAATTATTGTGTATTGTAATATATCACGAATATTCTGAGCCAATCAGAGTGCTCCTTCCGCATTTGCCGAATATTCGCAATTATTGTGTATTGTAATATATCACGAATATTCTGAGCCAATCAGAGTGCTCCATTCCGCATTTCTCGAATATTCGCAATTATTTTATATTGCAATATATCACGAATATTCTGTGCCAATCAGAATGCTCCATTCCGCATTTCTCGAATATTCGCAATTCGCAATTCGCAATTCGCAATTCGCGATAGCGAAAATTCGCAATCATTTCATTTCCAAAAAATATCACGAATATTCGTATTTAGCGAATATATGTCGAATATTCGACTATATATTCGAGATATATCGCGAATTCGAATATGGCATATTCTGCTCAACACTAATCTGGAGCCCTGGGGGCCTCCAGGCATCTGGGCACCTCCGGACCCCCGGGCCCCTTACAGCATGTGAAAAGTGACATTCTGAAGGAAAAAAGCCGTTAAAATTAACTCGCTGGCAATAATGAATTGTCGGCTCCCGGCAATTGCAGGAGAATTCATTCATAAAAAACACCAAAAAAAAAGCGTGGGGGTCCCCCCAAATTCAATAACCAGACCCTTTAGGTCTGGTATGGATATTAAGGGGAACCCCGCCGTCAATTTAAAAAAAAAAATGACGTTGGGTTCCCCCCAAATATCCATAACCAGACCCTTCAGGTCTGGTGTGGAATTTAAGGGGAACTCCACCGCAAATTAAAAAGAAATGGCGTGGAGTCCCCCCTAAAATCCACACCAGACCCCTTACCTGAGCACGTTGACCTGGCCGGCCGCAGAAAAGAGGGGGGGACAGAGCGCGCCCCCCCCCTCTCCTGAACCGCACCAGGCCACATGCCCTCAACATTGGGAGGGTGCTTTGGGGTGCCCCCCAAAACACCTTGTCCCCATGTTGATGGGGACAAGGGTCTCTTCCCCACAACCCTTGCCTGGTAGTTGTGGGGGTCTGCGGGCAGGAGGCTTATCCAAATCTGGAAGACCCCTTTAACAAAGGGGCCCCCCAGATGAAGGGTCTGGTTATGGATATTTGGGGGGAACCCCACGTCATTTTTTTTAAATTGACGGCGGGGTTCCCCTTAATATCCATACCAGACCTAAAGGGTCTGGTTATTGAATTTGGGGGGACCCCCACGCTTTTTTTTTCATGTTTTTTATGAATGAATTCTCCTGCAATTGCCGGGAGCCGACAATTCATTATTGCCGCGAGTCAGTTTTAAACAGCTTTTTTTCTTTGGAGAATGTCATTTTGTGCAGAGACATTTCTAACCACGGGAAAAGTGCGCTTTTTCACATGCTGACTTTACAGCCCCCCATAGTACGAAATTTAAAGGAATATTACACTTTTATTGTTACACTTTTATCATTATTGAAATCACTGCTCCCGAAAAAACGGACGTTTTAAAAAATAAAAAAAGCATTGGTACATGTCCCCTGGGGCAGGACTGAGGTCCCCAAACACTTTTTAGGACACAACTTGCAGATTAGCCTTTAAAATTAACACTTAAGATTTCCCCCATAGACTTATACAGGGAGTTCGGCGGCGGCTTTACTTATCAATTGCATTGCGCTGCTGTGCTACGCCGGTTCATGCGCCTAATTAAGGCTTCATCCAGCGCACTAATTAAGGCATGTACCAGCGCAGCGCAGTGGCAATAGTAAATCAGCCCCTTGGTGTTAAAAACAGGTTTTTTTTGCTAAAAAATTACTTAGAACCCCCAAACATTATATATTTTTTTTCTAACACCCTAGAGAATAAAATGGTGATCGTTGCAATACTTTTTGCCACACCATATTTGCGCAGCAGTCTTTTTTGGGAAAAGAATATTTTTTTTGAATAAAAAAATAAGACAACTGTAAAGTTAGCCCAATTTGTTTTATATTGTGAAAGATAATGTTACGCCGAGTAAATTGATACCCAACATGTCATTCTTAACCACTTAAGACCCGGACCAAAATGCAGGTAAAGGACCTTGCCACTTTTTGCGATTCGGCACTGCGTCATTTTAACTGACAATTGCGCGGTCGTGCGACGTGGCTCCCAAACAAAATTGGCGTCCTTTTTTCCCCACAAATAGAGCTTACTTTTGGTGGTGATTGATCACCTCTGCGGTTTTTATTTTTTGCGCTGTAAACAAAAATAGAGCGACAATTTTGAAAAAAATGCAATATTTTTTACTTTTTGCTATAATAAATATCCCCCAAAAACATATAAAAAACTTTTTTTTTTCCTCAGTTTAGGCCGATACATATTATTCTACCTATTTTTGGTAAAAAAAAATCGCAATAAGCGGTTATCGGTTGGTTTTCGCAAAATGTATTGCGTTTACAAAATAAGGGATAGTTTTATTGCATTTTTATAAAAAAAAAATGTTGTTACTACTTATGGAGGCGATCAGCAAATTTTTTCGTGACTGCGACATTATGGCGGACACTTCGGACAATTTTGACACATTTTTGGGACAATTGTCATTTTCACAGCAAAAAATGCATTTAAATTGCATTGTTTACTGTGAAAATGACAGTTGCAGTTTCGGAGTTAACCACAAGGGGGCGCTGTATGGGTTATGTGTTCCCTGTGTGTGTTTACAACTGTAGGGGGGTGTGGCTGTAGGTGTGATGTCATCGATCACGTCCCCCTATAACAGGGATGACGCGATCGATGCTGCGCGCACACGTGACCCACGACTGGGTACTATTTACTGACGTAAATATACGTGGATGTGCCCAGCCGTGCCATTCTGCCGACATATATATGTGCAGGAGGCGGTCCTTAAGCAGTTAAAAAGTTGCACCCGCTTGTGGAATGGTGACAAACTTTTACCCTTAAAAATCTCCATATGCAACGTTTTAAAAAATTCTATAGGTTGCATGTTTGAGTTACAGAGGAGGTATAGGGCTATAATTATTGCTCTCACTCTAACGATCGCGGTGATACCTCACACGTGTGGTTTGAACACCGTTTTCATATGCAGGCCCTGCTAACGTGTACGTTCGCTTCTGTGCGCGAGCTCGTCAATAAGGGGCGCTTTAAAAAAAAAAAAATTTCTTATTTATTTTACTTACTTTTTTTATTGTTACGAGTTAAAAAAAAAATGGTCACTTTTATTCCTATTACAAGGAATGTAAACATCCTTTGTAATAGAAAAAAGCATGACATCTCCTCTAAAATATGAGATCTGTGGTCGGAAAAAAAAGGCCTCAGATCTCATATTTAGACTAAAATGCAAAACAAATTGAATAAAAATTATGTAACTTAAAAAAAAAGTCCCTTTAAGACACAGGTGTCAAACACAAGGCCCGCGGGCCGAATCCGGCCCCCCCAGGCAATTTCAAGTGGCCCTTGCAGACCTCTGCTTTCAAGCAATGCATCCACCTTCTTCCCAGCTGCAGGATAAGGAAAGCGTGAATGCACTGTGATATAAGGAAGAGTGGGGGACTCAACTTCTGATGGTGGGGTGGCTCTTGACATCTAATGTAAAGGGAAGGGGAATGCTCTGGACATCTAATCTTACAGATACAACTGGCCCTTTTGAGGATGATCATAATGCTGATGCGGCCCACAATGAAATTGAGTTTGACACCACTGCTTTAAGAGCATTGTGCGGAAGTGACATTTTGAAGTTGCCTCCTCCCTGCAATGGTATGGAGACGGGTGGGGGCCATCTTCCCCTCACTCATCTCCATACCCAGGCAGGGAATAGACCGGATTGCCTTTGCTGCTGCCGATGGCTTCGGTAAGTGGCGGAGGGCACCGGAGAGCAGCAGCAGGGGGGTGCCCCTCTCTCGACGCAGAGACCACTTTTATCTTGTAGCAAACTGCCCGCTGAACAAGAGGATACCGGGGTTATGGTAGCTAGCTGTTACCATAACAACGGTATTCCTCTTCAAATTGCCCACGTATTCCTGCCGCGGGAGGTCCGTAAGTGGTTAAGGCCTTATGCACACTGGACGTTTTTACAGCTGCTGTTTTTGGCCTCAGACGTTTTTTTTTTTTTACAGTCAATATTCTCTCCAGCATGTTATCACGTATCCATGCACATATAGGGCCAGATTCAGGTAGATGGGCGCTTCTTTACTTTGGAGTAATGTTTCTCATTTATGTTACTCCGCCGACACTTTCGGCGCAAGTACTGTAATTCACATAGCACTTGCTCCTAAACTTGCGCCGGAGTAACGAAAATGCGCTGGCGTAACCCGACGCAAGTGGAAGTGGGTGTGATCA
The DNA here is from genome assembly GCA_029574335.1 of Rana kukunoris. Taxonomy (NCBI): domain Eukaryota; kingdom Metazoa; phylum Chordata; class Amphibia; order Anura; family Ranidae; genus Rana; species Rana kukunoris. The sequence continues at coordinate 75,881,954 of CM056058.1, read as the reverse complement.
TATGTAAATGATGGGCGGAGCCCAGCGCAGAGGCTTACGTTCAGCGCATATCATCCACGGAGCATGCGCAGTAAGTGAGGCTTCACTCGGCAAAAGTATTTCCGTTTCCCCCCACCCCAGGGAATTTACTTTTGCTCTGTTATGGCTGCTCCCGCTACCCCCAAAGAGAGGATGAACCTCAATTTTAATTCCCAGGAGGTCTCTGTGGTCATCTCTGCTATGGAGACTTACAATGATTTCCTGCATGGGAAGAAAAGTAGGAAGACCAGCAGGGAGAGGAAGCAGGCCATCCTGGACACCATTGCTGGCAGGGTGAATGTGTTGGGGTACTCCACCCGGACTGCTGGTGATATCCAGAAAAAGATAAATGACCTGCGGCGCAAGGTCCGTGGCAAGGTGGCCACCATTCGGAGCCATGAGCGGGGCACAGGTGGTGGACCCCCATGTCTGGTCAGCCTGACCACAGAGGAGGAGGTGGTCGCCCGCTGCCTGGAGAGGGAGCAGTTGGAGGGGGTCCCTGGATATGATTCCGTGGAGGAAGGCTCCAGGACAGGTAAGTGTTTTTTAACCCCTATTTGGTGTGTTGCATGTGGGGGGGGGGGTACATGTGCCAAGTGTGTGGGACCACCAACATGTGTCTGCTTTGTGTCATCCACAGATGACGGAGCTGGGACATCATCTGTCGGCGGCCAGTCCACCCCATCCCCCCAACGGCATCCAGTGCCCGTGCCCCTGGGTGGTGAAGAGACCGGGGTGGAGGAGGAGAGTGCCCACACCTCACCTGCAGAGGTCGTTGAGGAGGAGCCTGTTGGGGCAGAGCAGGACATCATTTTATATTTGGACGAGTCCTCCTCTTCTGCAGGGCCCTCTCAGATCCCCTCCCCCATCATAGGAAGCCCCTCAAGGGCGACTCCATCCCCCCCGGGGACAACCATCTACTGGCCCCAGGAAGGCCACCCGTAAGACCAGGGGGTGTCTGATCTGGTCCAGGACCTGGTGGCGAGGGATCACGCCAGGCAAACCCAGCAAATGGGGGACATAGTTGGGCACCTGGACAGAGTGGCTGACAGCCTGTGCTCCGTGGCCCAGATATCTTCTGCAGTGCAGGATGTGAGCTGCAACTGCGCTGCAGTGGTGACCAGTCTGGGGGAGGTGCAGGGTGAGATAAGGGACCTCACTGCAGCCATCCAGGCAAACACTGCTGCCATCCGGGACCAGGGGAGGCAGAGTCGGCGGGCCCAGCATTACCAGGTCACCCGGCAGCTCAGGATGCAGGCCCAGCAGCTCAGGGTGCAGGCCCAGACCAATTCGTACCTCGGCCGGATTGCCGTGGCCTTGGAGGGCATGCAGGCCACACCTGCCAGGAGTGGCCCACCCGGGGATCAACCACCTCCAGATGCCCCCCCACCCCCACCCACTCCATCCAGGCAGCTGAGGAGCCAGAGAGAGGCCACCAGAAGGAGCCCCCGGCATCCCCGATGATTTTTTTTTTTCTTTTTTTTTGTATGCTCAGGTTATGAGATTTTTATATATTTTTTTTTGAATGCTCAGGATATGAGTTTTTTTGATTTTTATTTTGGAATGCTCAGGATATGAGATTTTTATTTTGTGATTATGCTCTGGATATGAGATTTTTATTTTGTGATTATGCTCTGGATATGAGATTTTTATTTTTTGATACTGCACACGTTGCAGTGTGAATGGTGTGTGAATGTGAGGGGGTGGCACTCCTGCCAGTAAGGGGTGTCACCCTCGGCCGTGGTGGTGAAGTTAACCCCACGGCTGTATGAATGACGTGTGAAAGGTGTATGAATGGACAGCGACATCATTGGGGCCTTGACGCTGGCGTTGCTGCTCCCAAGTCCTACATGCTGGACTTGGGCTAATCCAATGTGATGTGGATGTGGTGTGTGTGATCTAGGGACATCAGTGGTGTGCATGCATGCATTGTCTGTGTGATTAATGTTTTGGTTTAGTGTCCAAAGATGCCTACGGCGAGGACCCTCCTGACTGCTCTTCCATCAGCAGACTGGTTCTCCTCTGGCAGGTGGGGACTGTGTGGGTCGGGGGTCAGGTCATCACGCATGTCAATCTGCAGGCCTTTTCTCATGGCAAAGTTGTGCAGAATGCAACATGCACCGATGATCTGACACACAAAGGTAGGGGAATACAATAAGGCCCCCCCGGACTTATCCAGGCAGCGGAAACGGGACTTCAGGAGCCCAAATGTTTGCTCCACCACTGCACGGGTTTTGATGTGTGCTTCATTGTAATTTCTCTCTCCTCTGGTTTGGGGGTTCCGGAAAGGAGTCATGAGATGGGGTCCCAGTGCATATGCAGAGTCACCTGTAAGGGAAAAGACAGGAGGATGTTAGTCATGCATGTGCCCCTTGTGATGTGTGCATCATGGGAGGGGATAGTCATGCCTGCCACCCATGTCACTCACCAACCAGCCAGCTGTCCCCATACATGTTCTGCTCGAATTCTGCTGGGATGGGGCTCTGACGGTATATGAAGCTGTCATGGCTGGACCCTGGGTGTTTGGCACGGACGTGCCATATGAGGCGTTGGGCATCAGCTATCACCTGTACTTTGATGGAGTGCCAATGTTTCCGATTGCGGTATATGTGCTCTGTGGCACTGGGGGGCTGAAGGGCCACATGTGTGCAATCAATGGCCCCCACAGTGCGTGGGAATCTGGCAATGCTGTAGAAATCTGTCATTGCCTTCAGCCGCAGCTCCTCAGTGGTTGGTCTGATGAACTGGTTGGACATGCGTCTGAGGATTGCAGGGACAACCTGGTGCACACATCTGCTCACGGAGGACTGTGACATCCCAGCCACCACTCCACTTGTACGCTGGAATGATCCACTGGCAAGGAAATGAAGTGTTGCCAGTACCTTCACCAGTGGCTGCACTGCTTGTGAGCGGTGTGTCTTGCTGGTGATGTCACCCTGCAGGGTTGTGGTTAGTTCAAGTATTGCATCTGGGCTGAATCTGAAGAGGCGATACACCTCCTCATCACCCATGCCAAAGAGGCTCATGCGCGTGCGGTATATCCTCTCACGTGCCCGCCTCCTTCGTTCCGGGGGACCCAGTACTAGTGCTAGGACCGCGACTGCCCCTGGCATGTTGGCACACAGAGGTGTTGTCCTTGCACGTGTGGTTGTTCAGCTTGCTAGTTTCGTCGGTAACGCTGCTGCTGTAGCTGCTCTCCTGCTGACCTGAGGCCGTCTGGAGTAAAGATAAAGCAGCTATTTGTAGAAATAACTTTGCGCCGGACGGACGAGATACGCGCGGCGCATGTAGCCAGCGTATGGTGCTAATCCGTTCGCGAATCGGGAAATCTCCCTCATTTGCATATTTGCAGGGGAAATCAATAGGCGCGACTGATGCGCCAAGCGAAATTATGCGCTGACGAGACTCGATCGGAAATGGCCCGTTTTCTGTCGCATCTAGTTTGGTGGGTACGGCCACATAGAAACGACGGCGCATATTCACAGTTACGCGGCGCATATCGAAATACTCCAGTGCAACTCTACCTGAATCTGGCCCATAGACTGTTATCAACTTTGGTTGCTGTGTCTTTTTGGCTGTAAAAAAAATAAAGAAACTAGTGGGTTCTGAGAGGAGATTTTCAGCTGTTTTAAGCTGTAAAAATGATCTAACGTTAAAAAAATGCAAAAAAATTTAACAACGTTGAAAAACTCGCTGCAAAGCTACTGGCGTTTTTAGAACGTTATTATAACGTTCATTGTGCATGAGGCCTAAGCTCCAAAGCTTATTCATTATATTTGAATTGATTTAAATGAATTAAAGAGGGGGTTCACCCTTAAAACAACTCTGTGTCATCCCATCCAGCATACTGGCGTCAGTGCCAGTATGCTGTTTTTTTTTTTTTTTAATCTTTGTACTTACTGTTTAATTGATAATTTTATATTGTGTGAATGGCGTGGCTATGGAGCGTCACGGCTTCCGAAAATAGCCGACTAGCACTCGGGTATTCCCAGCACTATACGGCGCTTGCGCACAGACCTAGGAGCTGACTGCGCAGGCGCCGTATATATCCGAGTCCAATAGCTATGGCGCTTCACGCCCTCAGAAAAAAGCCGAAATAGGACTCGGATATATACGGCGCCTGCGCAGTCAGCTCCTAGGTCTTTGCGCAGGCGCCATATAGCGCCGGGAATACCCGAGTGCTAGTCGGCTATTTTCGGAAGCCGTGACGCTCCATAGACGCGCCATTCACCCGCGGTAGGCACAATATAAAATTATCAATCAAACAGTAAGTACAAAGATTAAAAAAACAAAAAAAACAGCATACTGGCGCTGACGCCAGTATGCTGGATGGGATGACACAGAGTTGTTTTAAGGGTGAACCCCCACTTTAAAGTCAAATCTGATAGCTATGGGGCACAACTGAATTTGCCCATTCCACTACTCTACAGTGACACTTTCTAATGCGCACGGCATGACATTTGGTCAGGATGCAGAAAGCTGGATCTGTTTAGTCACGGAAGAAAGTTTAATTAATAATTTATTGACTGTCCTTTGTCCTTGCAAAGAGTGTATCAGATACCCAGTGCTTCTAAATCTGTGATGTCAAACAGTTTAATTAAGTTTAACAGATAACTTATTATTCTAGTACATTACCCGCTGTTCAGAAGTCTACTGCCTCCACAAGAGGCTTTCAAGCCCGATGCTCTTTTATGGTCTGTGTGAAATGATCAGTTCCTCTTGTTTGGACCACTGCCAATTAACATTCTGAGGAAATGAGGTCCCTCCCTCTAAAAGTCAGCAAAAAAGCTGCTGATATTAGCAATACAGAGAAACGGCGATTATCACATAAACAAGAGGAGAACATAAGTCAAACCAAATGGGAGATTTGTTTGCTCAGAATGAGCAATTGCAAGAGAAGCATTTTTTTTTCAACTGTAGTTTCTTATTTATCACTCCTAACCCTTTACAGTATCCTACTACATTTCCCAACATCCCTTTACCAAAAGTTTATCGCTAATTTTATTTGCAGGGATACTTTTGTATATTTGTATTTGATGTTATATAGTCCAATTTAAAATACCACCGTCCACCACGCTTTAAAAGAGTAGTCCACAATTTTGTTATTTGGGTTCTGCTACAAAGCATTTTGGTGTCAGGGATTTTCTACAGAGTATGCATCACCTTCACATTATCTTGTGTCGTGATCAATCACGCTAGCAGGGGTTTTTGTACCATCTTATTGCAGTGCTTTCTGTGTATTTAGAGAAGCCAGTGGAGTAGTTGGTTAAATAGGAAAGGAGTACACCAGGGGTGCCCAACCTTTTGAAGAGCGAGGGCCACTTAAGCAACTTGGTAACCAGTCGAGGGCCACAATGAGCGCAGCGGGCGGATGACAGGTCACAGCTACTCTATAGGCCCTTTGATCTGCCCAGATGGAAGGAGATGAATTCCCTTCTGTTCGTATTGGAGTTAGGCAGGCTTAAACGGACATCTGTCGCTCTATAGAGGTGATTTGAGGGTCCCATTTGGTTGGGCTGATCATGTGAAAAGGGCCTAAGACTTCTTTTACACTGATGTGCTGTGATTTACCAACACCGCGGGTGCAGCTTAGTGCACCTATGTCTATCCTGCGGGTGAGGGCGCTGTAGAGGAGGCATCGGCTTATGGGGCTCTGCTCTGCAGCCGCTTTCTTCCTTTACCACCAGTTTTAATTCAAAACACTGATGCTGCGGTATGGCGGGTCGGCAATCTGCGATCTGGGCTTGCCAACATGCCATTCCAGAGCAGGAGGCCGCGGGCCACATTAGATGGCTCTGCGGGCCACATGTGGCCCCCGGGCCACTGGTTGGTCACCCCTGGAGTACACAGTAAGGGCCAGATCCACGAAGCCCGGCTTAAGTTTCTGGCGGCATAGTGTATATTATTTACGCTACGCCGCCGTAAGTTAAAATTGCAAGTACCGTATTCACAAAGCACTTGCGTCCTAACTTACGGCAGCGTAGCATAAATGGGCCAGCGTACACGCGTCTAATTCAAATTGGGAATTGGGAAGAGGTGGGTGTGTTTTATTTAAATTAATCGTGACCCAACGTAAATGACGTTTTTTTTTTTAACTGCGCATGCGCTGGCCATGGACATATCCCAGTGCGCATGCGTAAAATCACATTGCAAATAGTCAATGAAAACGATGTGAACGTAACTTACGCAAATCCCTATTCGCGAACGGTTTACGCAAATGTCGTGAACGACGGAAAATTCGACGCTGCCCCGATGTCCATACTTAACATGGTGTACGCCTCTATATAGCAGGGGTAACTTTACGCCGGAAATATGCTTAAGCAAACGACGTAAAAGGAATGCGCCCTGCCGCTCGTACGTTCGTGAATTGCCGTAACTCGCTTATTTGCATATTCAACGCGGAAAAACGACGGAAGCGCCCCTAGCGTCCAGCGTAAGTATGCAACTAAGATACGATGGTGTAATAACGTTACGCCAGTCGTATCTTAGCGTAATTCCGGCGTATCTTGTTTTGTGGATAGAAAACAAATATACGCCGGTGCCGTAATTCTTTGTGGATCTGGCCCTAAAACTCTAAAGGATAAGAATGACTAAAATGCTAGCAATTAAAGTGATAGTCTTGTTTTTTTTTTTTATAAAAAAAATTATACTTAACTGCTCTGTGCAGTGGATTTGCACAGAGCAGCCTGGGTCCTCCTCTTCTTGGGTCCCTTTTCTGTGCTCCTGGCCCCTCCCTCCTGTTGAGTGCCCCCACAACAAGCCGCTTGCTATGGGGGCAGCAGAGCTGAGTCACAGCAACCGTTGAGACATGAAGCTGCGGTTCGACCATGCCCTCTCTCTCCTGGCTAACTGATTTTGATTGTAAGCAGCAGGAGCCAATGGTGAAACCAAACAGGAGGGAGAGTCCCAGATGGCTGATACACCCATGGACATCGCTGGACAGAGATTGTGCTTAGGTTAGTATTAGGAGGGCTGAGGGGGGCTGCTGCACACAGAAGGCTTTATATCTTAAAGGGGAGTTCCACCCAAAAGTGGAAATTCGACTTTAAGGACTCCTGCCCCCCTGACATGCCACTTTTGGCATGACATTTTTTTGGAGGGAGAGGGAGCGGGTACCTAGTTTTGACAGGTACCCAGCTCCCACTTCCTCTCTGGGTGCCTAGGTGGCCCCTCCCTCCATGCAATCTTCTGGGACACCTTACAGGTCCCAGAAGATACAGGCCTATTATGACTCATGCATTTGCAATGCAAACCTGGCTGTGAAGCCTCAAGCTGTCACAGCTGGGTGCCCACAGTGGTGATGCCAGCGCCACAAAGAGGCAATGAAGAGAACCGAGGCATCGCTGGACCGTGGGATATGTTAGTGTGTGTTTATTAAAAGTCAGCAGCTACACTCTTTGTAGATGCTAACTTTAAGACCCTTTTCACGCTTAAGACGTTTTTCAGGCGCTAAAGGGCTAAAAATAGCGCCTGTAAAGCACATGAAAAACACCTCCAATGCCACCCCAATGTGAAAGCTCGAGTGCTTGCACACTAGGGCGATGCGCTGGCAGGACGTTAAAGTCCTGCAAGCAGCAGCTTTGGGACGGTGGAGGAGTGGTGTATACAGTGCTCCTCCACAGCCCTTGCCCATTTAAAGGAACGGGCGCAGCTGAAGCACCTACAAAGCGATTCAGCAGCAGTGCTACACAGGCACTATTAACCCTTTCTTTGGCCACCAGCGGGGGTTAAAAAGTGCCCCACTAGAGGCCGAAAAGCGCTGCTGAAACAACAGTAAGGCTGCATTCACACCTGAGCGACAAAACGCCTGTTGCCCGACGCTCGTGCCGCTGGAGGGGAAAAATCCCATTCATGTCTATAGAGATGGTTCACATCTCTGAAACGCCGAACGCCTGTCGCCTGAAAAAAAGTCCCGGACCCTTTTTTTTCAGGCGACATTGACGTTCGTCCATAGACATCAATGGGAGACTTTGTAAAAAAAAAAATGAATCGAAGCACGGCAAGTAAAGCCGCGTACGCGGCGTTACTTGCCGCTCAGGTGTGAATGTAAAATTAGCGGCACTTTACCGCTAATGCGGCAGCGCTGTTAGTGTGAAAGGGCTCTTAATAAACACATAAATGGCTGGAACTCGGCTTTAATTCATTAAGATAAAAAAAACTTCTGCCTCTACAACCCCTTTAACCACTTAAGACCCGGACCAAAATGCAGGTAAATGACCAGGCCCCTTTTTGCGATTCGGCACTGCGTCGCTTTAACTGACAATTGCGCGGTCGTGCGACGTGGCTCCCAAACAAAATTTGCGTCCTTTTCTTCCCACAAATAGAGCTTTCTTTTGGTGGTATTTGATCACCTCTGCGATTCTTATTTTTTGCGCTATATACAAAAATAGAGCAACATTTTTGAAAAAAAATCTATATTTTTAACTTTTTGTTATAAGAAAAATTAAATAAACTAAATTTTAGTCAAACATTTAGGCCAAAATTTATTTAGCCACATGTCTGTAGTAAAAAAAAATCGCAATAAAAAAAAATTAGCTACCTAGCGGGAACAGCGACACTAATACAGCGATCAGAAAAATGATCGCTTAGTGACGCTGGCAATAGGGAGTGAAAGGGTTAACTAGGGTGGTGATCAAGGGGTTAAAACTTTATTAGGGGGGGTATGGGGCTACCCTGGACCTAACACTAACTGCCTGTCACACTGACACTAAATACAGTAATCATACATGTATGATTACTGCATTCAGTGACACTGTGACAGAGGGGGGCGGGGGGGCGATCGCGGGGTTAAATGTGCCTATCTGTCTGTGTGTCAGTGTAGTGTTGTGCAGACTTACTGTGCGATGTGATCTCTCCTCAGCGGTGGTTGAAAAAACCGCTGAGGGGAGAGATCACATCACTTCCTCGATCCTGTGTTTATATAGGAGGAGGAAGTGCACTGCAGGGGGAGCGCGCGGATTGGCTGGGAGCGATCCGGAGGGGGCGGACAAAAACGAATAGCCGCCCCCTCATCCCGGATCGCTCGGCCAGCTACGGGGACCGCCGCATGTACCGGGGGGGGTCCCGATCTGACCCCCGACCCACCTCAAGGCACCAACGTATATATACGTTGATGTGCCTGTCGGTGCCATTCTGCCGACGTAAATGTACATGCGGCGGTCCTTAAGGGGTTAATCACTGAGATGGAAAAAAATTCTCCCTATGGTGTGAATAACAAAAGTAGCAGGAATTAATCTCTAATAATTGTACAATGCTTCACATAACTATATTTAATCACTGCTACATGCTTCTTGTGTAATGCAGGGTATACACAATGATTATTTTTTTGTTTTATTCAACCAGTAGGTTGTATGAAAAGATCTCACAAAACCTTGCATCTAAACAAACAATGTGTATGCAGGCATCTCCACATCCCCCACCCCACCACTATTGTATTCTGTTAGTTTTGCTTATTTGATTCTATGTGCAGACCCCAGACTCACAGTTGAAAGCTTTTTGATGTACGGCTGTATGTGTTGCAGCCATTTGTCTCTCTAGATTTATTGACACCAGTTTCAATCCTTTTTTGGATTGTGACACAAGTGGACTGCCGTCATGTAGTCTGGTGCCTCCCTACAACCCCATCGAGTGACCCAGTGCTCCTGATTTTGGGACACGGGGTAAACTACCTAAGCAGGGGGTGCCCACTCCTGGGTGGGCTGGTCCTCTGCTGTATTATTACAGTACCCCCTTTCACCTGTCTCTTGGTAGCTACCCTAGTTTCCTCTCCCCTTTCGTTCTTCCCTGTTCTTCTTTTCTCTTTCTCTACCCTTCCCTCTGATATCGCAGGCCCCTGAACGGGGGGTGGGGGGACTGATGAGAGACGCTTGTGCGTCACTGTTTATTTTACTAATACTAACTTGCTTTTGTCTGACTTCGCCATTGCAGTTGACCGCTTTGAGCATCTCCTCCTGTACCACACCGATGGCCTACTCCTCATTGGGACGGGCACCGTCGGTGATCTTGCATAACATCAGGGGTCTGAATGTCCCAGAGAGACGCTCCACCCTCCTACGTGAGCTAAAAAAAGGTAGGCCTCATTTTGTATTCATCCAGGAAATGCACTTTAAGACCCAACATGTACCCAGACTGACTGACGCCTACTTCACTAGAGCTTTCCATGCCACCAATAACGACTCCTAATCCAAAAGGGGTGTCCATTTTGGTGAGTAAAAACGCACTTTTTCAGCTTATGGAACAAAAAAGTGACCCCAATGGTAGATTTGTATTTTTTAAGGGGAAATACGGGACTACCCCAGTGACGCTAGCAAACGTTTACTTCCCAAATAAAGCTCATGCCACATATTGTAACCAGCTCTCCACAGAATTACAAGGATTATCCAACAGGCTGCCTTATCTTGGGAGGAGACTTTAACCTCCCACTTAATCCCCTGTTGGACACTTCGAGTGGTAGGTCCTGTATCACATATAAAATACTTTAAAAAATTAAATGTGCCCTCCAAGCTTTGCACCTGGTTGATGCGTTTCCTCAATCCGGAGGGTCGTGACTTTACTCATTACTTGGTCCCCCACACCAGACACGCTAGGTTAGACTACATTTTTGTCTCCCAGAGGAATTTATGCTCAGTTGAGGCAGCTCACATAGGCATCCAATCGATCTCGGATCATGCACCTACTTCACTAAGCTTAAATCTCTTATCCGCACCCCCTAAACAACCGACATGGAGGCTTAACGCGTCTCTGCTGACTGACCCGGAGCTCCTGACCTCCCTCACCACCTCTCTGAAGGAATTCTTCACCCACAACTCCACTCCTGACATGGACCCCCTTATAGTGTGGAAGGCGCACAAGTGTACAATCAAAATGGGTTCTAAACGCAAGAAAGACAGAGAAAGAGAAATTTTCAGACTGGCGACATTGATCCATTCCCTGGAATCCTTACATAAACACTCGCTTTCGGTATAGTCAGCTGGGGAGTTGCTAGAGGCCAGGAGGGAGTTGCAGCATATATTCGACTCTAAGTCAAAGCGTATGCTGTTCTTTAAGAAAAAAACATACTATGAGTCAGGTAATAAGTCAGGCAAGCTTTTAGCCAGAGCATTGAGGGAACACACTTATGCCAATGACATTGCAGGCATCAAACGGGGCAACAGAACAGTAGACGTGACCACGGAAGCCATAGCTACCCACTTTCACTCCCCTCAGACTGCGCCAGTTATAGGCCCATCTCCCTTCTTAACATAGACGCCAAACTTTTTGCTAAGATTCTCGCGATGCGATTGAGCCCACTGCTGTCGGGCCTGATAGGTCTAGAGCAGGTGGGCTTCGTCTCGGGCAGAGAGGCGAGTGATAATGTCACCAAATTACTACTTCTCATTCAGGTGGCACAGGTCGGGGACACCGAGGGCCTTCTCCTGTCCACAGATGTGGAGAAGGCCTTTGATAGAGTGGCGTGGGATTTCTTGAGAGCAGTGTGCAAACACGTAGGACTTGGCCGCGTATGCTTTCGTGGATTTTTGCCCTGTATCATAGTCTTACGGCAAAACTGAAAATTAATGGAACATTATCCGAAAACGTCTATATTAAAAACGGCACTAGACAGGGCTGCCCCCTTTCCCCATTGCTGTTCATCCTGGCCCTTGAGCCCTTCATTAGAACAGTGAAATTGAATGCAGCAATAGTTGGGTTCGGGGTGGGGAGCGGTGAGTTCAAGGTGGCAGCATATGCAGATGACCTCCTTTTTCTTTTTATCCAACCCTACAGTCAGCATCCCCAATCTTTTGATGGAATTCGCACTTCGCATACATATCCAACCTAAAAATCAACTACTCCAAATCCAAGGCCATGAACCTCACATTGCCTCCTAAGCAATTAACTCCGATTAAAGCGGATTCCAGCTTTAGATGGGACGAATGAGCAATCAAATACCTTGGCACTTACCTAACGCCGCAATTACAAAATATTTTTTCCTGCCCCTGCTAAAGAGTTGCACAGCTGATGTTGAACGTTGGCAGATTGGTTGCTTTTTCTGGTTCGGGCGGGCATCCATAGTCAAAATGATTATCTTACCTAGACTCCTGTATCTCCTGAGGACGTTACCCATAAAAATTCCGACACGTTTTTTCTGGATGCTGAACTCATCATCTGGAACCAACGTAAACCTAGAATTAAATTGACGTGGCTGACTAGACCCAAAGAGGCGGGCGGGATTGGGCTGCCAAATTTCAAATACTACTACTACTACGCGTCTCACCTAGCTAGGGTGATTGACTGGAATTGCCACAGACTATCAAAGGACTGGGTGGCACTGGAGGAATCCCTCTGCGTAAAGTCGCTGAGGTTCTCTCCATGGACCCCGAATTCTAACAACTCCATTACTTCCAGCGCGCATCCACTCACAAGTAGCACATTAGAAATTTTACGCCACGTTGCTGATCGTGGTAAGATCACTATCCCCATCGGTCCATTGACCCCCTTAAGGGACAATGTTGACTCCCCTCCGGAAGTTGACAACGCTCTGTTCCAGCCGGTACACAGAGACAACCCCTTGCTTGCGAGGGACTGTTTCTCAGGAAACAAAATTAAAGACTTTTCAACACTGAGGGACAGTTGCGATCTCCCACAACTGAAATGGTGGTCGTACTTTCAATTATGCAGTTACTTGACCAGACAGGGACGCATACAGGACTTTCACAGACCCCTGACTGACTTGGAATCGAAGTGCCTGGACGGAACACCCCTGGCCAGGGTCTTGTATGGTTGGTTGCGGCTAGCTGACGATGGAGCGGATGGGTACAGGAGGAGATGGTTGGCAGAGCTGGGGGTGGAACTCACGGACAAACAATGGAGGTATGCCTGCATTTTAGCACATAAAGGTTCTATAAGTACAATGGTCCAGGAAACTAGCTACAAGCTGTTGACACACTGGTATAACACTCCTGATAATCTCTATAAATGGAATCCTCAGACACCTCCGACGTGCTGGAGATGCCAGACAGAGAGGGGCACACTGCTTCACATTTGGTGGAGGTGCTCGTTGATTACACCCTTTTGGGACAAAATTACTAACCTGATCAAAAAAATAACGGAGACTGGATTAGTGCTGGATGCAGCTTGTTGCCTGTTACATGTCAACCACCTGGCCCTCACGGAATATAGTCATTCACTAACCAAGCACTTGATTAATGCAGCAAGGTCGTTGATACCTATTCACTGGAGATCCGCCAGGGTGCCCTCCGTAGTAGACTGGCTAAAGAAAGTCAGAGACACATGTGAGATGAAGGACACCGTGGCACAAGACAATTGCAGAGTAGAGGCCTTCCAGATTACTTGGAGACCGTGGTTTATTTTCCGCTACTCGCAGGAATATGATGACATCATGCAAAACCCTTGATGATGGCCTGCAGGCTGTGTGAGATTTTGCGCGGCCAATGGCCCGCAAAAATCATTCTGTCATTTTTTTTTTCTCAGACGCAAATGGCTGGCCGACAGGCGTCGCCACCTCACTGATTCCCCCCCTCACCATCACCCCAGTGCCCTATCTGTTGTCCCCTACCTTTTTCTTGCCTCTCACTCTTTTTCTCCTTCTCTTTCCCTTCCCTACCTAGCCTTCTTAAATACACGGACTCATGTGCAATGTATGTCGATGAATCATAGAGATTTTAGGCCGAAAATGTATGTTTATTCCTGACATTTACTGAAAGTGATTTAGGCCACTGGCTTAAGGCGAAACCATAATCCGAGTATCTGTTCCCTACAGGACTTACCTCAGAGAGCCGAGTTTCAGCCTTTAGACTCTTACTTTTGATAAGAGGAGCACTTTAAATTCCTCACAGTTTCATTTTCACATTATGTTACAGTACCTCTTGCTGTATTTTACTTGCATGTGACATGCTGTGTAACCTGTTTTGTAATTCCTTTTTTCTTTTCTTCAATAAAAATTGTATGTTCAAAAAAATTAAAATTATAAATAAATGCTCTAAATTAATATTAAGTAATAGTAAATAAATAATTAACCCCTACCATAAACACACTAAGGCCTCATACACACGATAGGTTAAACCGATGACAACAGTCTGATGGACTGTTCTCATCGGTTAACTGATGAGGCTGACTGATGGTCCGTCGCGCCCACACACCATCGGTTTAATAACCGATCATGTCAGAACGCGGTGACGTAAAACACAACGACGTGCTGAAAAAAATGAAGTTCAATGCTTCCAAGCATGCGTTGACTTGACTCTGAGCATGCGTGTATGTGCAGGAGGTGGTCCTTAAGTGGTTAAAACAATAAGAATTGCTGAGCTAATTTCAAATTCTTACATACAGGCTCCCAAATTTGATAATTAATAATGATTTCCCTAAATATTTTTTTTTTTACTGGTATTGATGGTCCTCGACAGCTAGTACATGGGTCACATTAAAACATAACACAGCCATAAAATGCATTTAATCCATGCAACGTATAAGAGCTGTTTCCAAATACTTGTATACTCGTTTATTTTGCAAATCCGCCATAGTCCAGAAACATTTTACTAAAAGAATACTTGACATAACATAACTAAATATTTTATGATTTTAGACATTCCCTGTGGTAGAAAAAGAACAGTTGTTTTTGCAATATTTATAGCTAGATGATTAAGGTGAAAATAAAAACTGAGATTGTATGTTGCCTTGTATGAAAAAGTAACTTAAAGGTATATTATATAAGTAGAAGTGACTAAGCAAATGTAAAAACTACAGTACATTTAACTTTACACAGGTGCATCTCATAAAAATAAAAAGTTTTTTTATATCAGTAATTCAATAAAAATAAAAACTCATATATTATATCAATCTATTATACACAGAGTGATATATTTCAAGCATTTCTTTCTTTCTTTTCGTTTTGATGGCTTACTGCTATTAAAAACCTACAATTGTGAGAAAATCTGAATATTACATAAGACCAATAAAAAAAAAGCATTTTAACCACTTGCTTACTGGGCACATATACTCCCCTCCTGCCCAGGTGAAATTTCAGCTTCCAGCACTGCGTCGCTTTGACTGACAATTGCGCGGTCGTACGACGTGGCTCCAAAACAAAATTGACGTCTTTTTTTTCCCCACAAATAGAGCTTTCTTTTGGTGGTATTTGTTTACCTCTGCGTTTTTTACTTGTTGCTATAATAAATAGCCCAATTTTTTTTTAAATGTTTTTTTTTTTTCTCAGTCTAGGCCGATACATATTCTTCTACATATTTTTGGTAAAAATAAAAAATAAATCGCAATAAGCGACTGGTTTGTGCAAAAGTTATAGCACCTACAAAATAGAGGACAGAATTATTATTTGTTTTATATTATTTTTTTTGCTAGTAATGGCAGCGATCTGAGATTTTTATTGGGACTGCGACATTATGGTGGACACATCGGACACTTTTGACACATTTTTGGCACCATTCACATTTATACTGCGATCAGTGCTATAAATATGCACTAATTACTGTATCAATGAGACTGGCATTGAATGGGTTAACACTAGGGGGTGAGGAAGGGGTTAAATGTGTACCCTGCATAGTGTTCTAACTCTGGGGGAAGGGGAATGACTGGGGGAGGTGACAGATCTGTGTCCCTATGTACAAGGGACACAGATCGGTCTGCTCTCTCCCTGACAGAACGTCCACACACAGGGATCCAAGTCCTTCTCTCTGTAACCGCCGATCGCCGGTGCCTGGCGGACATCGCGACCGCCAGGCACACGCATCAGCATCTCAGTGATGCGGCGGGCACGCTCGCGCGCCCCCCAGTGACTGGAGGCCGTAAAAAGACGGCCTCTCAGAGAATTAGATCCACCCTGCGGCCGTATAAAGTCGTACGGCCGTCAGGAAGTGGTTAATACAGAAATGTTGGTTTACTGAAAAGTATGTCTATGCACAGTATAGTATGCACTCAATACTTGCCATGAATTACTGCATCGATGTGGCATGGAGCGAATCAGCCCGTGGCACTGCTGAGGTGTTATTGAAGCCCAAGTTTCTTTGATATTAGCTTTCATCTCATCTGCATGATTGGGTATGGTCTCTCATCTTGCTCTTGACAATACCCCACAGATTCTGTATGGGGTTTAGGTCAGGCTAGTTTGATGGCCAGTCAAGCACAGTGATACCATGATTATTAAACCAGACACTTGTAAAGGGCTGTGCTGACTCTGGACCTGATAAAACACAGAGAACCAACACCAGCAGATGATATGGCTCCCCAAATCTATGTGGAAATTTCACACTGGACCTGGAGAGAGAGAATATGAATTGAAAATAATTTAAATTGTTTCTTTTAATATTTATATGTAGTGCTACCCCCATAGGAGGTTCTGATTTTAACTTGTTGTTCACCAAACAGCGCAGAGGCAACCAATCACAATCGCAGCAGTCCAAGGAATCTCTTTTAAAGATCTATTTCTAATAGAACTTATGGAACTAATAGAAGAGTAAAGGAGTTGGGGTGGTATGGAATTGTTATTACCTGGTAAGTGAGCCTGATGTGCAAAAGAAGTCCTCTCGTACAGCTCCGACTTGGGAACCTGTCAGTGATTAGAAATAGACCAGTACTGTGTGATTGCAAAAGAGGAATCCAAACAGATATAGATAAAAAAGGGTGATTTATTTAAGAAGAGGGGGTAACACCCCACCACCTTCAACAAGCTCAGTGCAACAAACAAAGATCCACAGTGACAAAAATAACACTAAAGACAATATGTACAGCAAGGGAAATACCGGAATCATAAACAGGCCAGGCCGAGGTCATACACAGGGAATCAGGAAGTAGCTGCGGACGGGGAATGAACAGGAAGGGAAAGTCCAGGAGAGGGATCAGGTCAGGATGGGTCAGGATGGATCAGATCGGATCAGAAGTCCAGGAGGGAGACAACAGGTACAGGGTCCAGCTATCAGGGTCGGGTTGATAGACGGATACCAGGGCAAGTTCTGTTTGAACCTGCCGGGTATAAATAGGGCGTGTTGATTGTGTTCAGGTCACACCTGAACGTAGCAAGGGCCAGGTGCTCCACACTGCCAGGGTCCATCCGCTGGTGGAGGTCAGTACTGCGTCCCAAAGGTGATATACCAGCAGGGGGAAGTTCCCCTGACAGCTCCGAACTGCCAGGAGACCCCTGCTGGTGGGACGCAGCACTGCAAGAAAGAATATAAATAGCACCAGCGGATGGAACCTTTCCTGACAGAACCACTGATAGTGGAACATCGGTCATAGGAGCACAGTGACGTATGAATGCCTGCAATCAATCCAGTAGTCAGTAAGGCAGCAGGGAGCAGATGGACGAGGCAGCCGGCAGGCTTAAGAAGACAGCTGGATGCAGGAGCCAGATGATGACTTGCTGGGCTGGAAATAGGTAGCAGGCGGGATGAGCAGAGTGCAGGGTCACACAAGCCGGGTTGGTAACAGTCAGGCAGATCAGGCATACATAGACAGGTAACAGCAGGATAGTCAGGTCACAAGCTGGGTTGATATCATGATAACATCAGACAGAATCAGAAGACAGAAGCAGAGTCCGGCAAGCCGGGGTCAGGGTATCAAGCCGAGTACCGACAAATATAGGTTAATGGTAAGCTGGATGGGAGGTCACAGGGAATCAGGAACAAATACAGAAGCTGCTGAACAAACAGCAATGGGTCTATGCAGAAGCCCAGTTTAAATAGCCTTTCTGGCACCAGAATTAGTGGCGCACGCGCATTTATGCACGGTGCACATGTGCTGATGTGCCGATGCGCAAGTGTGCAATCGCACGCACCGTGAACTTCTTACTGGACTGCAGACCTGTCTCTCCTGACAGAGATACTCCAAAAATGGTGACTAGTAACATGAGAACACATTTCACTAGGTGACACTTCTTTGAACAGTCTTTAAGACAGAAAAAAGGAAAGGCCATAACTTAGACCCTGTATAAGCTATCTTAAAGAAAGCTACCACTGGAGCCCCAAAGGTAGAACAGCACACAGTCAACTCAATAGGATCTGGTTAGTTATCACAATGTCCCATTTAACTACACACCTTCCAGCCTCCACCAGGAACTCATCAGTGAGTTCTCCAGACCAGTGTCTTAAAGCGGAGTTCCACCTTTAAAACCACTTTCTTTCATCCCATCCAGCATACTGGCGTCAGCTGGTTTTAAATCCATGTACTTACTTTATAATAGATCATTTAATTTTGGGCGCACCGCGGTGTATGTCGCCGCTATAAGGCGTCACGCCTTCCGGAAACAGCCGACTAGCGTTCGGCTCTTCTCGGCGCCTGCGCACCGACCCAGGAGCTGACTGCGCAGGCGCCGTAAATAGCCGGTCCTAGTTCGGCTTTTTTCGGAGGGCGTGACGCGGCTATATACGGCGCCTGCGCAGTCAGCTTCTGGGTCTGTGCGTAGGCGCCGAGAAGAGCCGAACGCTAGTCGGCTGTTTCCGGAAGGCGTGACGCCTTGTAGTGGTGACATACACCGTGGTGCGCCCAAAATTAAATGATCTATTATAAAGTAAGTACATGGATCCAGTATGCTGGATGGGATGAAAGAAAGTGGTTTTAAGGGTGGAACTCCGCTTTAAGAAAAACTGCTTAGTTAGCACCAAAGGTAATTAAGATCACCCCCCCCCCCCCCCACCCAGCTTTGCCAGAGCTGAGACTTGGATGAACATCAAACTCTAGTGGAACTGCCTTAAAGGGGCAGCAACTGCTGAGGGTCAGAATATCTCCAGACGAGATAAGAACAGGGTGGCTCAAGACCTTTTTTAGGGTTCTTTCCTAATTTTTCACCTGGTGATATGGCCAATTTACACACTTGCCAATAACTGTGGCAAGAAGGGAAGGGGGCCCCTTTTGCCACAGTCGATCTGACAATAGTTTTGAGCGAGATAGATGATTCATAGCTGCAGCTCATCTCCCGTGGAGCTGCCAGTCACAGCAAACGAACATGGCCCATACAGATTCCCCAGAAACAAGACACAGCTCTGTTCTCTGGTTCAACGAATAGGGAATCCATCTTTATTGCAAGCACATGGTAACACATTTCTCTTCAAAATACATCCCTCCCACCCTTGGGAAACAGGGTGGGTTAAATTGTCTGTTAAATTGTCCAATGACAATGGTGATACAGGTCAGGTGTGTTCAAACTTCTTCAGTAAACAGTCTTAGCAGGGGGGGGGGGGTTGCTGGAGTGATCCCCCCCCTTTCCTCACAGAGAGACACTTAAACATCCCATAATAGGCAGCCAGACTGTCTACCAAGCTACAATCCACATCACCACAGTAGCAGACTTAATTAGCACAATAGAAAAAGGGAAAGGAGGGGGGACAGGCAGATACAAGGTGAAGTGGTGAACAAATGAAGTGATGGGAGAGGAGAGGGTGGTATGGGGATATGTGCTGGGGAGTGATTTGAGAGGGAAGAAGATATGTGCTAGTGGGGGGTCTGACCCCCCCCCAACTAGCACATCTTCTTTCCTCTCAAATCACTCCTCAGCACATATCCCTATACCACCCTCTCCCCCCCAAATTAAAAGATGCTCTGCCCCCCTGTGCTCATCCCACCCTGTCCCCCTGTGCTCATCCCACCCTGTCCCTCTGTGCTCATCCCACCCTGTCCCCCTGTCCTCATCCCACCCTGCCCCCCTGTCCTTATCCCACCATGTCCCCCTGTGCTCATGCCACCCTGTCCCCCTGTGCTCATGCCACCCTGTCCCCCTGTGCTCATGCCACCCTGTCCCCCTGTGCTCATACCACCCTGTCCCCCTGTGCTTATACCACCCTGTCCCCCTGTCCTCATCCCACCCTGTCCCCCTGTGCTCATCCCACCTTGTCCTCATGCCACCTTGTCCTCATCCCATCCTGTCCCCCTGTGCTCATCCCACCCTGTCCCCCTGTGCTCATCTTACCCTGTCCCCCTGTGCTCATCCCACCCTGTCCCCCTGTCCTCATCCTACTGCGTCCCTCTGTCCTCATCCCATGAAAATGACAGGACGAGTCTTAAAAAGGAAGGGGTGCCAGACAAAAACTGTATGAACATTGGGAGAGAGCGGGAAAACTGTTGGCTTATCTAGCACAAAGTGAGGATAGACCCACTACGGTCATCTCTGTCACTGGTTCTAACGGGGAAAAGATTATGGAACCCCAGGCTGTCACTTCCAAATTTAGGGACTTCTTTTCTCAACTTTATACGTCCCAGGATTTCACCACTGAGGCTCAACTGGAGGATCTACTGGTGGGAATCACCTTTCCACAGCTATATGACACTCAAATGGCTATGCTAGATGCACCTCTTACACTTGACGAAATAATCGCAGCGATTGCGAGCTTCACCAGTTCCAAGGCCCGGGTTCAGATGGGTTACCCATTGAATTTTATGCCCAGTACTGCGACATACTTGCCCCTAGGTTATTGTCCCTCTTCAATCATTTATTCAACAACTTCGCCCTACCCCCATCGATGAGTGAGGCGGTCATTATCCTTATACCTAAACCGAGCAAGGACCCAGGCCTCCCGGAATCTTATAGGCCCATATCACTCCTCCAGGTAGACATAAAGATCCTGGCTAAAGCACTTGCTCTCCGCCTTAACCAAGTGATTCTAAACCTGATCCACACTGACCAAGCTGGATTCATGCCGGGGTGCAACACCTCCTTCAACCTCAGGAAATTGTTCATTAACTTGCAGGCGACACATGCTAACGTTGGGTCCCGGATGGTGGTGGCCTTGGACACCGCCAAGGCCTTTGACTCGGTGGAGTGGCAGTACCTTTAGGGATGTCTCCGTAGCTTTGGCTTTGGACCCAACTTTATCAAGTGGGTTAAATTATTATATCTGGCACCCAGGGGTGGTGGCCAACGGGAGGGCCTCCCAGACGTTTAACTTATCCAGGGGCACTAGGCAGGGCTGTCCACTGTCTCCACTCCTCTATGCTCTGGTGGCAGAGCCCCTTGCAATCTCCATTAGAGAGGACCCCGAGATCCAGGGCCTTTGCCTTGGTTCCCTGACTGAAAAAAATTGCTTATACGCAGACGACACGCTGCTATACCTGGCCGACTCTACCACATCTCTCCGGAAGGCATTACATACGATCGAACACTTTGGTCAGTTCTCTGGCCTTAAAATTAATTGGGAGAAATCCCAAATATTGCCTATTTTTAGTTTCCCCTCCCCCGAGCTACAGGCACAGTTACCACTCCAGCGAGTGAACACTATTAAATACCTTGGAGTATTGGTGAATAGAACACCGGCTGACTATGTATCCCTGAATATAGAACCCCTTTTCGATCTCATTAAGTCTAAAACCCAAATATGGGCGAGATTGCCGCTCGTGTGTGGGGCCGCATTAATATCGTTAAAATTATATTACTTCCTAAAATATTGTATATACTTTGGTACACACCTGTATACTTACCCTTGAATTTTTTTAAGTTAATGGAGGCCATACTACGGACATTTATCTGGGGTACCAACAGACACAAGCTGGCCTGGAGAGTCCTTAAGAACCCCACTGATCTAGGTGGAACAGCCCTCCTTGACTTAAATCTCTATTACCTTGCATCCCAACTGTCTCAACTATACCACATAGATAAAACCGACAGACCCAGATTTCTCACGCCACTCTGTCCACGGTGGGCGCAGCTGACCGCTGATCCGCTTACTGCAATCACGGTGGAGCATAGTGGGAACAACTCCAATAGAGACATGGGGTCCCTATTGTATCAATATAGGCGAGTATGGGACATTGCCACTAAAACGTTGACGGTCCCTAAACCCAATGTCTACACCCCTTTATGGCACAATAGACTACTCTCAGAGTTTCTCTCGATCCCTGACACGGAGATATGGTGCGAACACGGAATATATTATTTGCACCACATAATTTCTAATGGCACACTTTAAAACTTTGAGGACCTTCAAAATGAGTTCCTGCTGCCTAATTCCATGCTTTTTAGATTCTTTCAGGTGCGTCATGCAGCCCAAGCTCAGTTCCCCCAGCCTTTGCCACAATCTACACCAAATGTTATCATGGCAGTGGTTAAGGATGTAGACCCATGTAAACTATGTAAGGGTGTAAACCATGTAAACTCCATGATGACATGGGATCCCCATTGTCCCTGGATCCCAAACAATGCTTACTGGGGATATTCCCCGATGCAGAAATAGACAAATTTACTAAAACATTTTTGCATGAAACATTGTTTTCTGCTAGGAAAATTATAGCCAGACAGTGGATGAGACCCACTCCCCCCAGCTTCAAAGACTGGAAACTAGATATAAATAACACACTTCCCTACAAAAAGTTCATATATATTAATAGAGGTTGTCCAGATAAATACAACAAAATCTGGGACAGGTGACTTGAGTCCACTGACACATGCACTGAGGGTCCATAAACCTATATATTCTTCTAGTGTACAATCCCATGACTAGAGTAGGCACAAGGTTTTCCATTCATAAATAGCTTCTGAGTTCATTTTTCGATCTGAATACGTTTTTGTTTTGATCTACTGTGCCTATATGTGTATAAGCCATATTTCTTTATTTTATGCATTTCTCCAGTATTGCCTTGTAACTTGCAGAACTATGTTCCAAATGTAAATTGTTCAATAAAAACTTTATTTAAAAAAAAGGAAGGGTGCATCATATATAAAGTAGGGGGTGCGCGAGGTTCACCAGGTCTAGGGCAGCACAAAACCTAAATACACCCCTGCATAGTGGTGTTCTCATTCACCCTGTGCCCCTAAAGTGACTCCCGTTACAAACCACTTTAACCAGTTCAGCTCTGGAAGGTTTTATCCCCTTCCTGACCAGGCCTTTTATTGCAAAACTGCCCTGCGTTACTTTAATTGACAATTGCGTGGTTGTGCAACACTGTACCTCAAAAAATAAACGTATGTAATTTTTTTACCACAAATAGAACTTTTTTTGGTGGTATTTGGTCACCTCTGCGGTTTTTATTTTTAGTGACAATTTTGAAAAGAAAATGTTTTTTTACTTTCTGCTATAAAACATATCCAATGAAAAGATTACATTTTTTTATTTCTACATCAATTTAGGCCAATATGTATTCTGCTACATATTTTTGGTAACAAAAAAATCCCAATAACTGTATATTGACTGGTTTGTGGAAAAGTTATACCGGATATTATGGGATAGATTTATGGACTTTTTTATATTAGCGGCGATCAGTGAAATTTCAGCGGATAAACTTGACACTAAGTAAAAAGTGTTGGGGACCAGTGACACCAATACAGTGATCAGTGCTAAAAAAAATGCACTGTCACTGTACTAATGACAGTGGCAGGGAAGGATTAAATGTGTTTCCTGGTAGTGCTTTCTTATTTTGGCTATACACCTTTAGATTATCTGCAGATTTTCTATGGTTAGATGGAAAAAGTGGAACAGATTCCTCCATCTACGCTGAACTGTGTGGATGGAAGAATCTCCCTCTGACTCAAGCTTCCATATCTTGCTGGTCGGCCCTGCTGGTTCTCAAACTAAACAATGCCTGCACCCAATCAGAATGTTCAGGTGTTGAGAGCCAACGGGGCTGACTAGCAAGATATGGAAGCTTGAGTCAGTGGGAGATTCTTCCATCCACACAGTTCAGCGTAGATGGAGGAATCAGTTCCACTTTTTCCATCTAACCATAGAAAATCTGCAGATAATCTATAGGTGTATGGCCAGCATTAGGCTCCTTTCACACTGAGGAAGTTTTCAGACGTTTTAGTGCTATAAATAGCGCATGTAAAGTGCCTGAAAACTGCCTCCCATGTCGTCCGAATGTGAAAGCCTGAGTGCTTTCACACTGGGACGCAGCACTTTAAAAACATTAGAACATTTCCTGAAAGCAGAATTGTTGGGGGGCTGCCCAAGTGCCTGAAAAGCGATTTGGAAGTGCCGCAACATGGGCGGTTTTACCCTTCTTCAGCCGCTAGCAGCCGAAAACTGCAACTTAAACAGCGCTAAAGCGCCGCCTAAACGAGCAGCGCTTTAGTGCTAACGCAGCGACGGCCCCAATGTGAATGTAGCCTTACTATGTGGGGGATGGTTGCATTATAGACAATGGGGTAGATTCACATACATCGGCGCATATTTATGCCGCCATAGTGTATCTCTTTTACGCTACGCCGGCGCATCGCGGAGAGGCAAGCATGGAATTCACAAAGCAAATGCTCTCAATGTTGCATGGGCGTAGCGTATAGTCATAGGCGTAAGGCAGCGTAAGTCAAAGTAGGTGGAAGTGGGCTGGAAGTGGGTGTGATACATTTAAATGAAGCGTGACCCCGTGCAAATGATGGGCTGAGCTTCAGACAAGTACTTAAAATGACCTGTGCATGCGTCGTACCTTGGATCCATCCTAGTGCGCATTATCACATTTACGTCAAAACAACTGGTTGAAATACGTCGAATCACTGCCTATGACGTGAACGTAACCTACACCCAGCCCTACTCACGTACTACGTAAACTACATAAAACTCGACGGCGTTCGTTCCCTGGTCCATACCTTTGCATGAGTTGCACCTCCAATATGGTGAATAACTTTACGCCGGACGTAGGACTTACGCAAACCGCTTAAATCATGCGCCGGGCACAAGTACGTTCGTGAATCGGTGTATCTCCCTCATTTGCATAATTGAATAGAAAATCAATGGGAGCGACACATGCGTCCAGCGTAAATATGCTCCCACTATACGCGTAGAAAAGTTACGTCGGGCGGCTGAAGCCTATTTTTCGACGTATCTAGCTTTGGGGATTGGCGCATAGATACGACGGCGCACATTTGTACTTACGTCGGCGTATCTGCAGATACATCGGCGCAAGTGCTTTGTAAATCTACCCCTATGATTCTTGCTTACTAGTAGAATGTGATCTGCCTTGTTTACTGTCGTTCTGCCTTTCTCTGAACGATCGCTGGGTTTCCGGCTTACATCGGGTTCGCTGGACCCACTGATTGAATAATTGATGAACAGGTATGTTATTTTGCACTTAAGGACCGCCTGCCATGATATGTGTACGCGGGGTGGTCCTTAAGCGGTTAAAGAATGTACTTTGTTATTTTGATGAGGGTAAACCCCACATATTAAACTAGACATCTTTTCCATTTAATTATGACTCACAACTGGTTTTAATTTTGCATCAATCTTGTATGTGTTTAGTGGAAATGTCACTAATGTATTTTAACCTCCCTGTGAAAGTTATTCTAATTTGTAAATGAGTCTGAAGTTTTTGAGCCCAGTATGCAAATCACAGGTGAGAGGCTAAAAATCTCTATTCTGCCCGTTCACTGACATTCTGTGCTATGCCTGAGTAACATCTGTGTTCAGTCTACAGGAGAGATGGGGGATGCTTGTGGCAGCTCTGATGAGTGAAGGGGCAATGGGCCAGCTCCTCTGGGAGATACTAGCTCAATCTTTTCTTACAATCGACTTTTTCTAGAAAATATAAGGGGCCGTATCTGCTAATTGAGAGTGACAGTAGCCATGGAAATTCATTTCTGATCCAGTGCTGCACATAGGAATTTAATGGAGGTATATACAGTATTTATAAAATATATGTGAAAAGAGATTAATAAATAAATAATAGAAGTTGAATCGGATTAATATATAAGTACGTACGTCTTCAATTGTACTAGGCCTCAAAAGCAATGTGCAGAAATTCAGATGTATATAAATTAAAGAGAAACTCCACTCATAGTTAGACCTATGTTTAAGTAGTTGTAACAGCTACTGCCTACCTTAATTTGTTTATTTTTACTATGTAGGCAGTTCTTTATCTACAGTGCCTTGAAAAAGTATTCATACCCCTTGAAGCATTCCACATTTTGTTATGTTACAACCAAAAACGTAAATGTGTTTTTTTTCCATAATAATTTTATTGGTAAACAAAATGAGAATGTATTTTATTAGGATTGTATGTGA
Source organism: Rana kukunoris (assembly GCA_029574335.1). Lineage (NCBI taxonomy): Eukaryota > Metazoa > Chordata > Amphibia > Anura > Ranidae > Rana > Rana kukunoris. Next base: position 75,856,011 of record CM056058.1, on the reverse strand, counting down.
TAGATCAACACAAATTGGCACATAATTGTGAAGTGGAAGGAAAATGATAAATGGTTTTGATTTTTTTTTTATGAATAAATATGTGAAAAGTGTAGGATGCATTTGTATTCAGCCCCCCTGAATCAGTACTTTGTAGAACCAACTTTCTCTGCAATTACAGGTGCAAGTCTTTTTGGTGATGCCTCTACCAGCTTTGCACATCTAGAGTGATATTTTTGCCAATTCTTCTTTGCAAAATAACTCAAGCTCTGTCAGATTGGATGAAGACAGGGGTGGACTGACCATTCGGGTACTCGGGTACGGACCAAGGGCCCCATGCCATTAGTGGGCCCCATCAGGGTGGCCAGCCTCAGTAAAACCAGGGACAGTATGTTAAATGTCTCTGAAATGTCCCTTGCCGACATAATTTTGCTGTGAAAATCATGAGGCTATAGCTGCCCCGCCTCTGTACTGCCTCCTCAGCCAATGGGAACACAGTGTACATGCCCCTTCCCCTCCCGTGGCTTATTTGATTTCAGAGCAGAAGATTGCCAACAGCTGGAGAAGAGGAGAGGGTGGAACTTTAGGCAATACTTTGTTTTTCATTTTGAGAGTCAAAAGAAAAGCATTCGCCCCGGGACTTTAAATGAAAGGGGTAGTGTTTCAGCCAGTAAAAAATAACAATAATTGTATAGTATATAATTTATTCAAGTAAAATTGTTTACACGCATTAAGTAAAATTGTTACATGCATAATACCAGCAATTGCCAATTGAAACAATACATAGACAGTAAATATTAATACACAAGTATAATAGTAGACAGAGTACACGGGTGTCATACTACCCGACTAGCCTAGTTTCGCAAGATCCAGCTCGCTCTTCAGAGGTGTGTAACACTGTACCACTGAGCTTGACCATGGCTGCAAGTGTGTGGCCCCAAGACGGCAGCAGCAGGTGCCTCACCTGGGAGCTGAGGGGGCAGAGTCAAAAAGGGGGCCCCTCCAGGGGCGAAACGGAGAGCAGGCATGGCATGGGTATAGTGATGTATCGATAGAGACCTCATAGTCCATAAAAGGTATAGGCTGAATATCGTGAATATCCCAAGTATAAAAGTAAGACACAGCAAGCAATCTCCACAGCTGTGTGTGTCCTCAGTGAAGAGTGACATGAGGACACTGAGGACACACACAGCTGTGGAGATTGCCTGCTGTGTCTTACTTTTATACTTGGGATATTCGTGTGTAGGCCCCATCGGTCCGTTCTCCTTCGGTCCAAAAACAGATGGCTTGCTTTAAAATCGAACCGATGGGCGGCTAACCGATAGGTCAAAAATCCATGCATGCTCAGAATCAAGTTGACGCATGCTTGGAAGCATTAAACTTAGTTTTTTTCATCACGTCGTTGTGTTTTACGTCACCTCATTCTGACACGATCGGTTCATGAACGTCGTTGTGTTTCATCACGTCGTTTTGTTTTACGTCACCTCATTCTGACACGATCGGTTCATGAACCGATGGTGTGTAGGCACATCAGTCCATCAGTCAGCTTCATCGGTGAACCGATGAAAACGGTCCACCGGACTGTCCTCATCGGATGGACCGATCGTGTGTACAGGGCTTTACACACCCCTGAAGAGGGAGCTGGATCTTGCGAAAATAGGCTAGTCGAGTAGTACGATGCCCATGTACTCTGTTCACTACTATACTTGTGTATTAATATTTACTGTCTATGTATTGTTTCAATTGGCAATTGTTGGTGTTATGCATGTAACAATTTTACTTTACGCATGTAAACAATTTTACTTTAATAAATTATATACTATACAATTATTGTTATTTTTACTGGCGGAAACGTTACCCACTTCATTTAAAGTCCCAGGGCGAATCCTTTTCTTTTGACTATATGTAATAGGGATGGAACTGTGTCACTGGGGACACCAGACCTTTCCTCTTTTTTTGTTAATTTTGACAGTGGGAAAGGCATAGAACTTCTTTCAGGTTCCCCTCACTTCATGCCAGGAATTAGACATGTGCAGACTGGAATATTTTGTTTCGTTTTTTCGTTTTCGTTTGGAAAATAAATTTATTTCGTTACTCCCGAAAATCGTTTTGATTTATTTCATTTTTCGTTGGAGAATAGCTTTCGTCCGAAAATCCAATAATACTTGGTTTCTGTCGATTGGCCAAAAGAATATTCGACGGAACGTCAAATTTTTTTGGTTTCTGACGAATGGTCAAAAGAATATTCGACGGAACGTCGAATCTTTACGTCTACAAGAATTCTAATGTTGTATGACTAGTAATAATTTTGAATCTATTCTGTAATGTCAAATCTATTATTTCTATAGTGTCGAATCTTTTCTCTATAATGTCGAATCTTTTCTCTATGATGTCGAATCTTTTCCCTATAATGTCGAATCTCTCTATATCGAATTTTTACCGCAACGAAAACGAAAATAAAGTATTTTTAAAGTCGGATCTTTCGGTTTTCGTTTCTTGCACTTTCGTTATCGTTTGTTAAAAAAATAACGAAAAAACCTGATTTTCGGACGAAAATGCATTCTAACGAAAACGAATGCACATGTCTACCAGGAATTTGATATATGTCAGGTGAAAGAATACAGGGGGAATTAATGTACTATTATTATTTATTTTTTAATAATCTTTCCAGTGGATATTTTGGCCAGTAAGATGGGAAAGCTGTATAAACTTTTCAAGTCATTCGTACTATCTGTCCCAGTGTACTGTATAATGCTTCTTCAATTCTTATTCTGTTGCCACAGACTCACTGTCAGAGGTACAGGATGAAAACTATTAAATGGACGTAACAGAAAGCCATACAAATTTAGCAGAAGTATTTACTAATCCTAAAGCTTGATACACACTATACAATTTTCTGTGAATATTTTACTTCAGATTTACCAAAAACATATAATTTGAGATCAAACCTTAATGTCCTGTACACACGATCGGTTCGTCCGATGAAAACGGTCCGATGGACCGTTTTCATCGGACGAACCGATCGTGTGTGGGCTCCATCGTTTTTTTTTCAATCGGTGAAAAAAAATAGAACCAGTTTTAAAATTTTCTGATGGTTAAAAAACCGATAGAAATAAAAGATCATCTGTGGGGAAATCCATTGGTCAAAAATCCACGCATGCTCAGAATCAAGTCGACGCATTGAACTTCATTTTTCTCTGCACGTCGTTATGTTTTACGTCACTGCGTTGGACACGATCGGATTTTTAACTGATGGTGTGTAGGCAAGACTGATGAAAGTCAGCTTCATCGGATATCTGATGAAAAAAATCCATCGGTCCGTTTTCATCAAATGAACCGATCAAATGTACGTGGCATAAGAGTTTCCATGTGTATGCAATCAGGCAGGCCCTTGCACTACATGGTTTTGGTAAATCAAAAGGAAATCAAACAACAAAATTGTTTAATTTTTTTTTTTTTTTTTCAAACAATTTTATTGAGTATTTCAACAATACATTTGTAAACATTGAGATAAAATAGTCAGGGTAGTCTTCAATTCACATCGAGCGTTATAGGAAGAAATATAACAGCACATGGAATGGTCCTGAACATCATACACATAAGATCTCATTCCAGAATTTAGATTGCGAGAGATTTTTACATACAATATAATACCTCGGTAGGAAGAGAAACGTTCAGGTCGGGCAGTGTTGAAACAGTATGGGACCCTCTAGGGCCCGCCCACCCCTAACGGGAACAGTCTGTGGGCGGTGAGGGGGGGGGGGTGTGTCCTGAACCCATGCATTACAGCCGCATACCTACAGACATATAACGTAACAATGGTGTATTATTCAAGGCGTGAGAGATAGTCTATGTGTGGGCTATGTCAAAGGGTGAACTCTACAGGCAGTAGTAGTGCAGGACTTAGGCCCCTTTCACATTGAGGCGTTTTTCATGCGGTACAGCGCTAAAAATAGCGCTGCTATACCGCATGAAAAATCATGCCCTGTAGTGTTCAATGTGAAAGCCCGAAGGCTTTCACACTGAAGCGGTGCGCTAGCAGGAACGCTCCAAAAGTCCTGCTAGCCGCATCTTTACCGCGGTATAGGAGCGGTGTGTTCACCGCTCCTATAGCGCGCCTTCCCATTGGAATCAATGGGAAACCGCGGCAATAGCGCGGTAATACCGCCCGCAACGCGGGCGGTATTAACCCTTTTTCGGCCGCTAGCGGGGGTTAAAACCTCACCGCTAGCGCCCGAATATCGCGGTAAACACGACGGTATAGCGGCGCTACAAATAGCGCGGCTATACCGTCACCGCGGCTCCACGCCTCAATGTGAAAGGGGCCTTAAAGCAAAGGGAGGTCGGACTAAGGTGGGGATTGGGAGGGGGGGGGGGTACGGAGCATATGGGGGCAAGAGGAGAGGAAATAATAGTAGTGACTAATTAGGGCATAGGCCCATCTCCAGTCGGTAACGGATGGGCAGAAGGAATAAGTGGGTTTGCGTGTATCAGTGAGTCCCTGTAGTGGGTCCAGCAGGCCCAGGTGAACCTAAATTTATCGTGTGTGTCTTTGGCTTGGTGAATGAGCCTTTCCATGTCTTCGATCTTGTTGACCCGTTTATGCCAATCCTGTAATGTGGGGGGGTTGTGGATTTCCAGTAGAGAGGGATGCATTGAGTGGCCGCGTTTACAAGATGCAATGCCAGTGATTTTCTGTAGTGTGCTCTCGGTATGGAAGAGTGGTGTAGCAAATACTGTGCCAGGGAAAAGACTAGTTGCCTTCTGGTGATCTGCACTATACGGTCATGGATCTCCTTCCAGAAAGAGTGGAGAGAGGGGCAATCCCACCAAATGTGCAGGAACGAGCCTTCTGACATGCCACACCTCCAGCAGTCGGAAGAGACCGTGGGGTAGATTTTATGGAGCTTTGCAGGCGTCCTGTACCACCTAACACTAAGCTTGTATCTGTTCTCCTGTGCCGAGACGTTCATAGACCCTTTGTGCGTGTATTCCTGAATGTGATCCCAGTCTTCATCAGACAAAGTGAGCGAGAGGTCATTATCCCAGGCCGTGCGGAGCTTGGTGTTGGGGGCCGAATCTAGGGTCAGCATGGAGTATGTCATGGAGATCAGGTGGCGTTGGGGTTCCGCGGCGGTGCAGAGCCTCTCCAGGGGAGAAAGGGCCCTGCCCCACAACAGAGGGGATTGGGCACTGTTGAAGAAGTGTTTGAGTTGGAGGTATTGGAAAATCGTCAGGGTGGTGTGCGGGAACATGCGTAGTATGTCTGGGTATGTTAGCAGTGTGCCGTCGCGGAAAAATCGATGAGCCTGGAGTGGCATAGGGTCGGGGGCTGGCATCAGACAGTTTCTGCCAATGTTAGGGGCAAAGCCAGGGTTACGCGATAGGGGTGTCAGAGGGCCTGGGGAAGGAATCAGTTTGAGGGAGCGGCACGAGGCCCTAAATGCAAGGAGAGTGGCGCCGATCAGCGGGTGAGCTAGGCATGCTTTAGGTATCGAGCGTTGCTCGATCCAGGGCAGGTGGGAGATTGGGAAGTCTATGAATGCATTTTCTATTGTGATCCAGTCCTTATTCTGACCATGAATGTGCCAGTCGATGAGCCTAGTGAGATGGCATGCTTTATAGTAAAGGGCTATGTCCGGCAAACCTAGACCTCCCCTCGGTTTAGGTAGGATCAATGTGTTCCAACTCAATCTAGGTGCGCGTCCTGCCCAAAGAAAGGTCCTGCAATATCTTTTATATGTAGCAAAAAAGGATTGTGGCAGCACGATCGGGACAGCCTGTAGGAGGTAAAGGAGTCGCGGGAGGGTGTTCATTTTGAGGATCGCTATCCTGCCAAACCATGAGAACCTGCCTTTAGTCCAGACCTCTAGATCCGACTTAATGGTTTGGAGAGCGGGCGGGAAATTCAGAGTGAACAGATCTTTCAGGTCTTTCGGGATTTTGATGCCCAAATACGTGATATTGTCAGATTCCCACTTAAAGGGGAAGTTTTGTTTACATAAATTGACCACTGGGGCAGGTAAGGAGACACTTAATGCAAGAGACTTCTCAAAGTTAATTTTGAGATTTGAGAGAGATCTGAAGAGGTGGAAGTCATTGAGGAGGTTGGGGATCGTGGTGAGCGGGTCCGAGAGGAACATTAGGACATCATGCGCTTAAGCGGCTATTTTACACTGTTTTACCCGGACCGCGATCCCTTTGATAGCAGGGTTGTCGTGCAACCTGCGAAGGAGGGGTTCCATAGAGAGGACGAAAATGAGAGGGGATAAGGGGCAACCCTGGCGTGTACCATTGGCTATGGAGAAGGCATTCGATAGTCGGCCATTGACTCTAATTCGTGCAGTAGGAGTGGTATATAGTGTTAGAATCATTTGAATAAGGCGAGTCGGCAGACCTATTTTGTGCAGAACCGCCGCCATGTAGTCCCAGGCCACCCTATCAAATGCCTTCTCGGCATCCAGAGACAGGAGGAACCCCGCACTGTTGGATGATGTCAACCAATGGTGCACGTTGAGAGCTTTGATGGTGTTGTCCCTGGCTTCCCTGCCAGGGACAAAGCCTACCTGATCAGTCGAAATAAGTTTGGGGAGCAATGGTAGTATGCGGGTGGCGAGTATTTTGGCATATAGTTTTAAATCGACATTAAGCAACGATATTGGACGATAATTAGCGACGATGGTGGCGTCTTTGCCTGGTTTGGGGATTAGAGTGATGTGGGCTTCTAGCAGGTTCTTGTTGTGGGAAGGGGAGTCAGGGAAGATATTGTAAGCTGCAAGGAATCTCGGGAGTAGTAGGCCGGCGAAGGCCTTGTAGTAACTGACCGGTAGGCCATCTGGCCCCGGGCTCTTCCCAGGTTTGAGTTGTCGTAGGGCTTGATTGGCTTCCTCTAGGGTGATTGGAGCGCCTAAGTGTGAGATGTCTCCCAGGGCTGCAGAAGAGGGGCAATAGTCCGTCAGGAAGTTGTCGATAAGGGTTGGTCTGTCGGGGGCATGAGGGGACTGTGGGTGAGTGGGAATATTGTAGAGGCCAGAGAAATAGCGCACAGAGTGGTCGGCGATCTCCTCCGTTTTAGTGAGGGTCGCGCCAGAAGGAGAAGTGATAGTATGAATGGTCTGGGAGGATCGTTTCTTTTGCATGGCTTCTGCCAGGAGCTTGCCTGATTTGTGCTGCCAGGAGCTTGCCTGATTTGTAACAAAATTGTTTAATGTGTATGGGGTATAGTCTAGGCTGGTGAGCTCAGTTTTCTCTGCTGCAGTTAAGCAATGAATTAAGGTCACATTCTTGTCCCCAACCCAGGTTTTCTTTTCAATAGGAATGTTCTGGTATACCTCCGGCAAGCACAGGTCCTGGTTGAGGGGCGCCATGCCACTCAAGGACAGTGACAGTGTTTTCCACACCAGTTGAGTTGTGCCCCTTTCAGAACTCTGGTCAGGGGAGATTAACATTGACAGGCAGCTCAGTTATTTGTAAACAAGAACCCCAGGCAGAGGGAGTTTCACTACTCACTTCCTTTGGCATGCTCAGGTTGATAAAATCATCAAATGCATATGTCGGCAGAGGAAGTGAGTAATGTTTCTCTGACTGCTTGTTTACATGTGACAGCAGTGATCAGCTGAGCTGTCTGTCACTGCAATCACTTCAGGTCTGCACTGACAGGACGTCTGAAAGAAACACAGCCTTACTGAAGGATGATCCCAGCCAATTCAGACCTCCATCAGTGTGGACCTGCCATAAATTGCACGAATAGCTTATATTGATCATTCTTTTAGGGTACAAAAATATTTCTGCTAGTGCACACCATAGTCCATGCCCATTCCATATGCTATGCTGTGCGGACCTCCAGCTGTTGCAGAACTACAAGTCCCATGAGCATTGCAAGACTCTGACAGCCACAAGCATGAGACACAGAGGCTGAGGCATGATGGGACTTGTAGTTTTGCAACAGCTGGAGGTCCGCTAATTATATATCCCTGGTCTAGAATATACATCTATCCAGAGTTTCCCTTTACCACTTCTGGTGCTTCTTGTGATCCTACTGATTGCCAAACCTGACACTCTGGCCCACACATTTTAGTGGTCAGCATAGACAGGGAAAAGCTGCACTCACTATATAAGGATTTGCAGGGCTGGAAGGTTGTCCCACCTGACCACCTAAAAACATTTTGTTGGGGCCACTGAGAAGGTAGTTTTCATGAGAAGTGAGTATAGGGTCCCTGGCATTTTGAAATTATTCGAGTAATTTTTGTAGTGTTTTCCTTTGAAGGTTCCCAAATAATTGTATAGCTTTTTTTTTTTCCAATAAAAGGCCCTTGAGTCATTGAGTGCAGCTGAAGACAGTGATGGGTACAGTTCACTTTAAAATGTGTTGGACCAAAGATCCCCATTCTGATTACTTTAATTGTAAAATGTGATTTTGTTATTGGTATTTACATGGATTGTTGTTGTTCATTAAAATGGCTGTTGTGGCCATTTAAATCCATATCATGTAGTCTGGTGTTTTAATTGGTAAAGGAAAGGGCCCAGTTACTTGGAAAATCCTTTAGTCAAGCAGCGCAATTGGATCCTAGAAATCTGTGAATGTAACCGATGCATATAAAGAAACTCCAGTTCCATTCACTTCATTGGCTGATTACTGTTCCACCTGAAAAAAAAATCAGCATCTAGCACTTATTTAGACATATATTGCTTCCCTATACAGTGTTAGGTTCATAGATTTACCTACTCATTGAAGTAGGAACACATTAGCTTATAAACAAGGTTAAATTTACCTTTAATTATTTTAATTGTATCACATTTGTTTTTAATTACATTCTAAAAATAAAATGTCTCCTTCCCCTAAAATCCATGTAAATGTAGTGTCTGGGTTTTGCATGACAATTTAACATCCCACTAAACTCATTGTTTTGCCTTGGAACTAATTCATTCCTTTGTTCTACGCTAAATAAAAAATTGATCACCTTGTGAATAAGAAACATAACCCATCTCTAGAGAGGTCAATTACCCAGTGAAACTCATTATCTCAATGTAACATCAGCAACCAGGAAAGGTCTGCTGAATACAGTATCAGAATATAAGTTTTTTTTTGCTCCTACAGTACTTCTATATTGTGTTATAAAAAAGATGATCATAATGTAAACTGGATTAACTGTTCCATCTTTGCATTTCACAAATTCAAATACAGGGTCTGTTTATTGAAGGGGGATCTACAGTATGCTACCAGTAAGTTTTAGCCATTTTAACTATGCTAGCTTTCTCTTGCATTTTAATGTATGAACACATTATTTGGTCATATGGTTGAACAAAGTTGTTTTTGTCGAAGACAGGGAAAGAACTCAGGGATGTAGCTCAAATATGAAAAACAGAGGTAAAAAATGCTGATTTAAACATTTTGATGAGGGAATCATGTGATAAAATAACAAACGCTATTATTTGAATTCTTTTTTATTGATGGAAATATGAATATTTCATATTTACTATAGCAGCTGCAGGTGGCAAATGAGAGGTTATTACTTTAGGCTTTCTTCATGCTAATTTACTGTTATGCAGTTAATAAGCTGAATAGCCTGAGTTTCAAATCAACCTCAATGGTATTAGCTTACTCACAGCTGAATGACAGACAACCCTCATCCTACGAAAACACATCTGCATTTTTGGTTTACACATGTAGTCAATAAGAACCGGAATGGTGCTGCTGGACTTTCTTATTAGAAATAACAACCTCAGAAAGTCGTCAACACGTATTAAATGTTTACTTGTAAAATAAACATCTTACATAACTAAAACATAATGTAAAGCACCAGTTTAAAAAACGTATAAATAATCTAAAAAAAAATTACCATTATACGGTATATAAGATATTATATATATATATATATATATATATATATATATATATATATATATAAAAATAGAACATTATAGTTCCCCTTTCATGAAAAGATAAATGAGATGTCATGTGACCAAATGTCAAGAGCTGCTATCAAAGCTGATCCTAGAGGATGTGAAAAGATATGTCACGTAAAACATGTCCTTAAGGATCACCCACCTTTTACCATTCCCACCAGTCAATCAGGCACCACAACACATTTGACATATATTACAGTACTTACCTTAGCCTACACAAAGCTACATTCCTAGCCTTTAATTTCCTACCATGGAAGAGCTAGCCTGTTCCTGTGACATCTGTCACAGGAACAGCGGTATAACCCTCACTTTGTAGAGATTTCCTCACACTTTTTGTTGCATCTCTGGGGCAGGAATTGAAGGGAAACCTTCCCAGGGGGACTCATTAATTTACAATACAATAAAAGGGGTTTAAACTCTTTACTGCTCCTTCCAAAACTTAAAAAAAGAAATTGTGTTGGTGCATTCACATTAAGCAGGTTTATCATTAAGTTAGGTTTGTACCATATGAAGATGCCCATTGTAAGTACCCCTTATATAAAAGGTATATATACAGTAAATAATTGAAATAAAGGCATGTGAAATAAAATATGAAGTTCATATAATGGATATTATCAATGTAGACGTTAACCCTATCTAGTTACCAGAATATGAGACATTTTAACATACTGGAGTTTAATACAGTGAAGAACATAGGAATCAATTAATAAATCATGGGAAATATGCCGCTATCTTCAGATGATTGGACAGTGGCAAAAGCTTCATTGGATATGCTCCTTTGTGTTTCACATATAAACATTGCAAATGAGCTCCGTTCAAAATAAAAAATAGTGACTGTGATAAATTATTACATACATTATTCAAAAAAATGTGAATGATTAGAGGATCTCTAGGAAATAATCCAAAAGTCCATATAGATGAATATGAAGCCTTGTTACACACCACCACTTATCAATATAGATGGTAGATGATACCAAAACCTTGTACTACAACCTTATAGATTTCCTGCTTACCAGAGGCAAGCTATATTATGCCTGTATAGTGTTCTCAATCCGGATCTGCGTTCAACACCAACTCACAGGGGATGCAGAAAAAAGCTCAAAACTCCAGATATCTGAGAAGACCATCAATCGTATACCCACAAATGAAAAAACACTGAAGATAGTGTAATTCAAACTAGGTAAAGGGTTTATTACATTTAAAGATTGCACTTACAAGAAACAAAAGCTAAAAAGGTCCATAAAATTGTTAAGCCGGCCGGCATGCAGACACCCATCCACTCGCAATGCCATCAGCATGTCAACCTCCCATGGTACGTTTCATCACAGAATGACGTCATCTAGGGGAACGGGTGATGCACTGACTCATCGTATTAAATACTAAAACACTCAACCAGGCCTTGATGTGAATCCTAGGCAGCGGAACAAAATCACCAACAGGTAGAGCTAAAAGAACTGCCTCACAAGATGTGTGAATTCAAGAAGCTAGAAACCTAAAAATAAGGAACAGGAACATATTATAAACTAATTATAAAACATATTAGTTTCTATGTAAAGCACACAGACCCTGTGCCACAAAAATACACCCTTTCTTTTTTGTTTTAAAATGCCCTGTTCCAAACCCCTCACTCCTCTCTTGGGTCTCCAGACCATTTCGTGCCCTGATTGGGTTTGTGAATACCCCAATGCTGACCATCCTGATTAGATGGCCCAGGATTACCAGAACTGTCTAAATTTTCAAGGATGGGGTTATGGGGTGGATAAGAATCCTGCAAAAACTATCTTTTTGGGGATTGACAAGTAGACAATAGAGGGGGATTCTCTGGTACGTAGCATATCGAGGCTTTAAATGGCCCAGATACATAGGGTTAAGTGCCACGCCCCCTTTGGGTTGAGTGTGGAGCTTGACCTAAATGCTTTCATTGATAATTCCTAGTTCCTGTCCGGATAAAATATTTTTATTAAAAAAATGTATACATTATTTTTATGTGAACTTGATGTGATTCCTTGGTGGCATTACCTTCAGTTGAATTCATATTAACATCCCTCATGATTTGGGTGTATGTTCTAAGTTTGCATTTTTTTGCATTTTTTTCCCTGGCTCTAGAGATTGTGCCCTCTCTTGGCCATTAGGCCGCGTACACACAATCAGACATGTCCGATGAAACAGGTCCGATGGACCATTTTCATCGGACATGTCTGAAGTGGTCTTTTGGTCTGATGTGCGTACACACCATCAGACCAAAATCCCCTCGGACCAGAACGCGGTGACGTAGAACACACCGACGTGCTGAAAAAAGGAAGTTCAATGCTTCCAAGCATGCGTCTAATCAATTTGACGCATGCGCGGGATTTTGGTCCGATGGTTGGGCGTACTAACCATCGAACCTGTCCGACGGACAGGTTTCCAGCGGACAAGTTTTTAAGCATGTTTAGAAACTTTTGTCAGCTAGAAAACTGTCCGATAGGCCGTACACATGATCGAACATGTCCGCTGAAACTGATCTGCAGACCAGTTTCAGCGGACATGTTCGATCGTGTGTACACAGACTCAGAGGTAGAGTTGAGCCATAATATGGCTGTTTTTCTTTGTTCCACCATGTGATACAGGGGATTCTGTGCTCTATACATATTTATATAATGTTCCATGTCTTATGAGACATTGTGCCCTTTCTTGGCCACTGGAGGCACAGTTCAGTTATAATATGTCCGTTTTCCCTGTTCCACTAATGTGGCACAGGGTCTTTGCGCTCTATATAGAAAATAATACTTTTATATTTAGTTTATAATATGTTCCTGTTCCTTATTTTTAGGATTCTAGCTTCTTGGGTTGAATTCACACATCCTGTGAGGCAGTTCTTTTAGCTCTACTGACATGTGCACCACAAAAATTAGCTCAATGGTGAACACCAAACTTAACATAGTTTGCAACTATTTGCAACTCTACGGCACACATGCAGGGAAAGGACTATGGTAGCTCTTTTCATTTTTTATGGGGAAACAATAATATCGAACACATGGTGAATGTCATACAAGAGATGTAGGACTGTTTGCTGCTTTCCACTGAGACCTAGAGCTAGGTAATCAGCCACATGCAGAAACGATCTCCATAAAAAGAGAAAACCTGTCAGTAAGCTGCATTGATATCTCAAGTGGAGGACCTTTCATCTATCTCATTGCCACACTTTTCTTTGGTGTTTAATGTTTAGAGACACCGTGAATCTCTCTTTAAGAAGACTGGTTAACCTTCATGAACTATGCATTTCACTATTCAGTGAACAATTTGTTTTTATTTTACTTTTTTTTTTTCATATTTGTCACAATTCATCAATTGGGAATTGATTATTGGAAATAATTTATTTCTGATATTTTTTCACAGTTCATTGATTATTTTATTATTTGTGTATTTACCACTTGTGTTAAGTTTGGTGTTCACCATTGAGCTAATTTTTGTGGTGCACATATCAGTTGAGATATTATTATCATCATTAAGCACTCATTTATGCACGTCATTATTGATGTATTGAACTTGCAGTGCAGCTCGTTTTTTGTTTATATGTTCTGGTGTGTGTGTATCTCACATTAGAGTTGCAGCAGCATATTCACTTATTTGTTTATCATCCCACACCCTTTGGGTTCACACAATTGTTTATTATTGTACACTCTCTGGATGTCATAGACAGCGCAGTAATTCACCTTGTTTATAGTTCTTTTAGCTCTACCTGTTGGTGATTTGGTTCCGCTGCCTAGGATTCACATCGAGGTATCAAGGTTTTAGTATTTAATGTGATGAGTCGCCCGTTCCCCTAGACAACGTCATTCTGTGATGAAGCGTACGCCGGGAGGTTAACGCTCTGATGTCATCGCGAGTGGAAGGGTGTCTGCATGCCAACCAGCTTAACAATTTTATTCTTTATTTCTTGTAAGTGCAATCTTTTAATGTAATAAACCCTTTACCTAGTTTTTAGTTTTTACACTATCTTGAGTGTTTTTTTTCATTTGTGGGTATACGATTGATGGTCTTCTCGGATATCTGGAGTTTTAAGCTTTTTTCTGCCTACCCCTGTGAGTTGGTGTTGGACGCAGATTTGGAGTGAGAACACTATACAGGCATCATATAGCTTGCCTCTGGTAAGCAGGAAATCTATAAGAGTGTTCACCCTTCTATCATCTACCATATATATTGTTAAGTGATGGTCTGCACCGAGGCTTCATATTCATCTATATGGTCTTTAGGATTATTTCCCAGAGATCCTCTAATCATTCACATAGGACTGCATACATTTTTTGCAGCAACACGTGACATTAAATTAGGTGCATATTATAGAGGCATGGGGGGATTGTTTGCATGAAGTATTATTAGTGATACCAAGGTGTGATTTTGGAGATACATATCATCTTAATAGGAGCTAGCAGGCTCAATTGATAGGATTTGATATAGTACACACAAATCTCTTAAAGGATTGGCATAATAGGATTTATTGAGAACTTATTTAGAAGTTAGCGCAATCCATATATTGAACACATTTTTTAACATTCCATTCTATGGTGGCATGGAGGGGAAAAGAATCCCTAAAAGCTGAAGTTTGGATGAAGATGATTAGGAGTGTTTGCAAGTCTAACTATAAAATTGACAATGGCTGTATCAGAGGGGACCACATGGAAGCCTGAATACTAAAATAGTTTATACCAATGCATTTTTGGAATTATGGAATATAAATCCTTCATGGACAGGTATTCCCAGGAGTTAAGTCCTGTGAAAAAAAGTATGGGAACTTACCTAAGATTACACCCCCACCTCAAAAATTAAAAATTGTATGTGTATGTATGTATATATATATATATATATATATATATATATATATATATATATATATATATATATATATATATATTACGTATCCCATGTGAGAGGAGATGGTCAAAGAGTGTGTGGACATACTACAGGAGATGGTCCGAGAATATGCGGACATAGACATAGATGGCCTGAGACAAGAGATGAACAGAGACTGCAGACATGATACAAGAGATGGTCAGAGACTGCAGACATACTACGGGAGACTGTCAGAGACTGCAGACATATTACAGGAGATGGTCAGAGACTGCAAACATACTACAAAAGATGCACTTATTAAATCCATTCCTTACGGACAATACTTACGGATCCGGCGAAACTGTTCCCGCGATGAAGAATTTAGAGACCAAGCACGAAATCTAAGAGACAGACTACTACAACGTGGCTATTCACACTCTTGCCTTAAGCGCGCATATCAACGTGTACTCGCAGTAAACAGAAATACCATACTGTATTCGACCAAACCCCGTGACACCAGCAATCCCAGTCGCATCATTACTAGATTTAACATGCAACATAATGCGATCACCAACATCATCAAAAAATACTGGCACTTACTGTCCATGGACCCAACTCTGGGACAATTTGTGCCAAAACATCCACTATTCTCCATGAAAAGAGCTAAATCTTTAAAAGACAAACTTGTCACAAGTGAATATAAAGGAGATGCAAGATCTGATCCCTGCAAAGCCAAAGGCACATTTATGTGCGGAAAATGTAACTACTGCAAATTTATGCATACAGTAAAGAACCCTACACTCCCCAATGGTCAAACCTTCTATCCTCAACACTTTGCCAATTGTAGAACATTAGGTGTCATTTACATGTTATGTTGTGACTGCGGATGTTTTTACATTGGCAAGACCAAACTACAATTCTGGCAACGCGCCTACAAACACATCAGAAGTATGCGCAAAAACGACCCAGAACTTCCTCTTGGACGCCATACCTTATTGGTACACGCAGGCAAATTTCCGAACATCAAATTCCTAATCCTTGACCGCATCCATCCCAATCCCAGAGGTGGGGACTGGAATAAGTCCCTCCTCCAACTGGAATTGCGATGGATTTATACTTTACAAGCCACCCTGCCCCCCGGACTCAATGAAGCAATATGCTTCAAACCCTTCCTCGAAGGGTTCTCCTCCGGGGGAATGGAAAAATAATTATGCAACTCATTAAACACCACCACATGCTGCTACTCCCTCAAAATAATTAACTTTAAACACATCATTTACTTTTCTTTTCTTTTCTCTATATAAAAAAAATTGTTTCCTTTGTTACAAGTTCCTCCTCCATTACACATTAGATTGTAATTTACGTCTACATTGTGCTCTTGCCCAGCAACAAGAATCCCGCAACATACTTTACAACCCTGGTTTAGGCCGTGTAAAATAGCATATATATTTAAACAATGTAACATGTTTGTTTCAAAAACCACAATGTATTGATAATTATTCGTAATAATTTTTAATTCTTTTTTCATGTTCTCAAGTTACCAAATTACCATTTCATAAATACCTGTATCTCCAACACCTGGCAATATAGACTATATAAAGCAATTATATAGACACAGGGCTATATTGATATATAGGCAATTATATTTATATCTATATTTAGCAATCTTGATTATCATGATGCATATATTTCCTAGCATAAGCTCAAATTACATCACTGCCAACTAGGGTTGTCCAGATACTAGTATCGGCATCGGTATCGGGACCGATACCAAGTATTTGTGGGAGTACTTGTACTCGCCCAAATTCTCCCGATACCTAAATAGAATACTTTTTTTGTATTTATCAACATGTTCTGTGAAAATTCTTTGAGTTTTTTACTGCTACGTGACAAGCAAATAAAACATTTTTATTCATTTTTATTCTTTTATAATGTCTTAAGTTAGAGTTCTTCATATTTCTAAAGAAAATATCCTTAGTCTGTATTGTGGTTTGAAAACTGTCACATGACATTTAAAAAAAGTATCGGTATTCGGTATCGGCGAGTACATGAAAAAAAGTATCGGTACTTGTACTCAGTCCTAAAAAAGTGGTATCGGGACAACCCTACTGCCAACGATATACATCAATTGTTTGTTACAATTATACTTAGCATAATTCTGCAAATCAACTTTGTTCCCCCCTTCCCCCTTTTCCTTCTTTGCAATCCCTTCCCCCCCCCCCCTCCCCTTCTCCCCCTTTTTTCTTTCTGACTTTGTACTATGTCATAATGTCTGTCACATTTTAAAAGTAATACTTTATCAGCAATGTTCTTTCCTGGTCCGAGCCAAGTTGATCTGTCCCTGACAAACTCAGCAATTCTATAATTTATCCACTAGAGGGCGCTCTGCCTATTCAATATATCTATTTGTGAAACAAGATATAAAACACAAGTTTCTTGTACTGCTATTTGTTGCCTAGTTTAATTATGCTGCCCGACATACTTTTCACTACAGGAGACCAATCGGTCTCCTTGTTGGTGAACTTTTGGCAACCTGGCATTTACTCATGCCATGGCCGCCATCTTTCTCCTCCTGTGCGCATGCTTCGTGCGCACAGTGAGGTCGACGTCGGTTCAATCCGTGACGCCGCGCCATCCCGCCGCGCGCGCATGCGCGCTGCGGGATACGCGCGTCATGGTGACGGGTCATGGCGTGTCATCCTGCTGCGCACGCATGCGCATCTCGGATGTTATGCGCCATGACCCATGGAATCAGTTGCCCTGTGAGCCCCACACCTGCCTTAATTAGCCGTCCGAGCACAGCTGCAAACTCTTTGCACTGGGCGTCGCAGTTTGGCTGATGGGCACTTTATATAGCAGCAGAGGAACTAGTCATTTGCTATCCAGCAACTTGCTGGACAACATGACGGTTCCTCTGCATCCATCTTCCCAAGGTAAAAAACGTTTCATTTTATTTTTATTTTATTTTCTTCATATCAATCACAGCTACCACATTATCAGTTTCCCTGCTGGTTTTGGTTATCTACATACATTCAGTTTCATACTTACAGGAACACAAAAAACACCTGCCTTAATTAGCCGTCCGAGCACAGCTGCAAACCCTTTGCACTGGGCGTCGCAGTTTGGCTGATGGGCACTTTATATAGCAGCAGAGGAACTAGTCATTTGCTATCCAGCAACTTGCTGGACAACATGACGGTTCCTCTGCATCCATCTTCCTAAGGTAAAAAACGTTTTATTTTATTTTCTTCATATCAATCACAGCTACCACATTATCAGTTTCCCTGCTGGTTTTGGTTATCTACATACATTCAGTTTCATACTTACAGGAACACAAAAAAAAAAAAAAAAAATGTCCTTTTTAATCAACTCCTTAATACTCAACCTTTAAACGCCACCTATTGAGCATTTTTTGCTATAACATCTAAATATCCCCATTGAACGCCATCTATTGAGCAATTTTTGCTATAACATTTAACTATATATGGTTTAACCACATTAATATAACATGGATATTTTTACTTACATACATTGTACATATTTACTCATTATTTCTTATTACTTTTGTACACTTCCAGCCTAATACGAGCCTCTCCATCGCTATTTACTAGGTAAGCCATACCATATCCCTCCAAGAAAATGTTATAAAACACAATGTTATAAAACATAATTTATTTCACTTTTTATTATTACAACTATGTCCATAAATATTAACACACATCATTACAACTTTAGGCTCCAATGTCCTCTGATTCCAGCAGCATATTTATATCTGGCAACAACACACCCTGCTCACAATTCTGCTCTGTCGTCAGTGGCCAGGCCAGCAGACTCGGATCATCCGGAAACCCATGCTTTTAAATACATGATCTACTGACTTGAAGTACCATACAGTTCACTGTAAGTACTTCAGTATTAATCTATATAACAACATCATCAACATTATTAGGATTATCCTGATCATTTCCCATACATTTTTAGAGCTGTGAATCCTGGAATACCCCTGAAGAAAGGGACTATGTCTCCCTGAAACGTCGGGACCACACAGGGCATCACATCACACAGCAATATATGTTGAACTATATTTCATTATTTTGTATTTTTTGTATTTGTTATAGATCATGTAATCAACTTTTATCTGATACTTCTTCAATAAATTATATTGTAATACTATGTTTTCTCTAACTACATTTGACACACCACAGTGCCTTTAAAGTCCGACTAGGGGGCTTTGCCTTTATTCTTTTTGATTTCTCATTTGGATGTGGCACTTTAGAAAATCAACTCTGATAATCCTCTTCTTGATATATATATATATATATATATATATATATATATATATATATATATATATATATATATATATATATATATGTATCCCATGTGAGAGGAGATGGTCAAAGAGTGTGTGGACATACTACAGGAGATGGTCCGAGAATATGCGGACATAGACATAGATGGCCTGAGACAAGAGATGAACAGAGACTGCAGACATGATACAAGAGATGGTCAGAGACTGCAGACATACTACGGGAGACTGTCAGAGACTGCAGACATATTACAGGAGATGGTCAGAGACTGCAAACATACTACAAAAGATGGTAAGAGACTGCAAACATGATACAGGAGATAGTCGGAGACAGCAGACATGATAAATAAGATCGTCAGAGACTGCAGACATATTACAGGAGATGGTCAGAGACTGCAAACATACTACAGAAGATGGTCAAAGACTGCAGAGATTATACAGGAGATAGTCAGAGACTGTAGACATGATAAATAAGAACGTCAGAGACTGAAGACATTATAAAGGAGATGGTCAAAGACTGCAGACACACTACAGGAGATGGTCAGACACTGCAGACATGATAAATAAGAATTTTAGACATAATAAATAAGTTGGTCAGAGACTGCATAGTACAGGAGATGGTCAGAAACTGAAAACATGATATAGATAGAGATAGTCAGAGACTGTGGACAGGATACAAGTGATGGTCAGATATTGTGGACATGATACAAGAGATAGTCAGAGACTGCGAACATAATACAAGATATGTTTAGAGACTGCAAACATGATACATCAAAAAAACTGTGGACATGTTAGAAGAGCACTAGTGGGGCTGCAGAGCACAGGGGGCTGGAGAGCACTAGAGGAGCGGAAGAGCACTGGGGGACTGGAGAGCATCGGGGGGGCCTGGAGTGCATTGCACTGGAGCTGGAGAGCACCAGGGGGGTCGGAATGTACCAGGGGTGGAGAGCACGGGGGGGGGGGGGTTTAGGTAGGTAGGCAGAGCACTGCGGGAGCTGAAGATCACTGGTGGGGAACTGGATTTTTTGTAAATATCCCCCTGAGTATTTAATACAATAGAAAAAACATGTAGATCAAGCATTCAAAATGTAAATGTTAGATTGAGAAATTATCTAAATATTGCTGCTCTCCAAATGCCCCTAGGTGAGATGTCTTAGCTACAGTACAATATATGACTGATGAGTTTAGTTATATTCACATCTCTAGACTATACAGTACATTACCAGACTGATGTTGCTACTCTCTGTAATGCCTACTGTTGTGTTTGGTTTTCCATTGTTGCACCTATTTCACTTTTTTCATCTTGTTCCTTTTAGAAAAAGCTAATTTGTCACGATTATACTTTCTGATACCTTGTACCCCTAACAAACTTCAATAAAATACATATCAACAAAATACCTACAGTAAATGACACCATAATTGTTAAAAATATGTGCTGTTATATAATAAACAATTCTTTCCATTAGCATAAAGGTGCCTTACTGTTCCTTTCTACTATTTAATACTCAGCACAAGAATTGCTGCACTCTCTATGTCTCTGTCTATGACAGATTTACTATTAATGCACATTTCAGCAAACAAAAACAAAAAAACTGATAATAAAAATATTCATGGAATATAGTTATATATTTACCTAAAACTTTCTTACATACTATCATTTTATTTTCAACTTTTCTGGAGCCGTGTCTAGAACCTAGACATATTTTGAGATGCATGTATTATTTGAAAGCTGCCAGTGACATTTCAAAAGGTCATTTTTTGTATAGTCTGCTTCTCTTTCGGCCTTATCTACAAAACAGACATGCTCAGCAGGAATTCAAATACTGGAGGATTGGAGTCAGTGAAACATTTATACTCTGTGTGAAGTGAAAAAAAAATGTATCTGTGGAGTCTACTAGTCAATGCTTATACAAAATATCTCACCGTCAAGGTATCCGTTACCCTTTGTAAAACAAAAGAGCACATGTAGACCTGTAGGCTTACTCATTAAAAGGTGCACCAATGATACATGAATGTAGGAGATAAATACCTCAGAACCCTGCAATGGGCCAGATTCAGGTAGATGCGCGCATCTTTTCGCCAGCGTAGCGCAACGCATATACGCTGCGCTGACGCAAACTAGCGAGTGAAGTAAAGCATTCACCAAGCGCATGGCCGTTACTTTGCGACGGAGTAACGAAGATGCGTTGGCGCAACCCGACGCAAGTGGAAGTGGGTGTGATAATATGTAAATGATGGGCGGAGCCCAGCGCAGAGGCTTACGTTCAGCGCATCATCCACGGAGCATGCGCAGTGAGTGAGGCTTCACTCGGCCCCCTGTGCGCATGCTCACAACTTCCGTCGGCACCACTTCATGGGAAACGTCAGCGCAATGTGTTCCGTTGCGCGTATAGAAGCGCCATTCCGGCGCAAAAGTATTTCCGTTTCCCCCCCACCCCAGGGAAGTTAACTTTGCTTTGTAATGGCTGCTCCCGCTCCCCCCAAAGAGAGGAGGAACCTCAATTTCAATGCCCAGGAGGTCTCTGTGGTCATCTCCGCTATGGAGACTTATAACGATTTTCTCCACGGAAAGAAAAGTCGGAAGACCAGCCGGGAGAGGAAGCAGGCCATCCTGGACACCATTGCTGGCAGGGTGAATGTGTTGGGGTACTCCACCCGGACTGCTGGTGATATTCAGAAAAAAATAAATGACCTGCGGCGCAAGGTCCGTGGCAAGGTGGCCACCATTCAGAGCCATGAGCGGGGCACAGGTGGTGGACCCCCATGTCCGGTCAGCCTGACCACAGAGGAGGAGGTGGTCGCCCGCTGCCTGGAGAGGGAGCAGTTGGAGGGGGTACCAGGTAAGTGTTTTTTATCCCCTATTTGGTGTGTTGCATGTGGGGGGGGAGGGTACATGTGCCAAGTGTGTGGGACCACCAACATGTGTCTGCTTTGTGTCATCCACAGATGACCGAGCTGGGTCATCATCTGTTGCCGGCCATTCCACCCCAACCCCACAACGGGATCCTGAGGACGAGCCCCTGGGTGCTGAAGACACCGAGGTGGAGGAGAGTGCCCACACCACTTCTGCAGAGATGGTTGAGGAGGAGCCTGTTCCTCAGCAGGAGTTTATTTTGGTTCCTCCCCTTCTGCAGGGCCCTCTGTCATCCCCTCACCCATCCTCGGTAGCCCCTCAAGGGCGACTCCATCCCCACGGGGACAACCTTCTCCTGGCCCCAGGAAGGCGACCCGTAAGACCAGGGGGGTGTCTGATCTGGTCCAGGACCAGGTGGCGATGGACCACGCCCGGCAAACCCAGCAGATGGGGGAGATTGCTGGCCACTTGGACCGGCTCGCTGACAGGCTGGGCTCTGTATCGCAGCTGCCCAGTGGTATGCAGGACGTTGTGACCAGCCTGGGGGAGGTGCAGGCTGATGTACGGCACCTCACAGCAGCCGTCCACGCCAACACAGCTGCCATCCGGGAAGAGGGGAGGCAGCGGCAGTGTGCCCAGCGGCATAATATCACCCGCCAGCTGAGAATGCAGGCCCAGACCAAGCTCTATCTGAGCCGGATTGCCGTGGCCTTGGAGGGCATGCAGCCAACGGCTGCCAGGAGTGGCCCACCCGGGGATCAGCCTCCTCCAGATGCCCCCCCACCCCCACCCACTCCCTCCAGGCAGCTGAGGAGCCCGAGAGTGCCCACAAGGAGGAGCCCCCGTCATCCCAGATGAGGGATTTTTTTTTTGGGTTAATTTTTATTTTTTTATTCTTGCTCAGGTTATGAGTTTATATTTTATTTTATTACTCAGGTTATGAGTTTATATTTTATTTTATCACTCAGGTTATGAGATATTTATTTTATTTTTAACTGCACACGGTCAGGAGTGCAGGGGACAGTGTGAATGGTGTGTGAATGTAAAGGGGTGGCACTCCTGCCAGTAAGGGATGTCACCCTCGGCCGTGGTGGAGAAGTTATCCCCACGGCTGTATGAATGACGTGTGAAAGGTGTATGAATGGACAGCGACATCATTGGGGCCTTGACGCTGGCGTTGCTGCTCCCAAGTCCTACATGCTGGACTTGGGCTAATCCAATGTGATGTGGATGTGGTGTGTGTGATCTAGGGACATCAGTGGTGTGCATGCATGCATTGTCTGTGTGATTAATGTTTTGGTTTAGTGTCCAAAGATGCCTACGGCGAGGACCCTCCTGACTGCTCTTCCATCAGCAGACTGGTTCTCCTCTGGCAGGTGGGGACTGTGTGGGTCGGGGGTCAGGTCATCACGCATGTCAATCTGCAGGCCTTTTCTCATAGCAAAGTTGTGCAGAATGATATGACACACAAAGGTAGGGGAATACAATAGGGTCCCCCCGGACATATCCAGGCAGCGGAAACGGGACTTCAGGAGCCCAAATGTTTGCTCCACCACTGCACGGGTTTTGATGTGTGCTTCATTGTATTTTTTCTCTCCTCTGGTTTGGGGGTTCCGGAAAGGAGTCATTAGATGGGGTCCTAGTGCATATTCAGAGTCACCTGGAAGGGAAAAGACAGGAGGATGTTAGTCATGCATGTGGCCCTTGTGATGTGTGCATCATGGGAGGGGATAGTCATGCCTGCCACCCATGTCACTCACCAACCAGCCAGCTGTCACCATACATGTTCTGCTCGAATTCTGCTGGGATGGGGCTCTGACGGTATATGAAGCTGTCATGGCTGGATCCGGGGTGTTTGGCACGGACGTACCATATGAGGCGTTGGGCATCGGCTATCACCAGTACGTTGATGGAATGCCAATGCTTCCGATTGCGGTATATGTGCTCTGTGGCACTGGGGGGCTGGAGTGCCACATGTGTGCAATCAATGGCCCCCACAGTGCATGGGAATCTGGCAATGCTGTAGAAATCTGTCATTGTCTTCAGCCGCAGCTCCTCAGTGGTTGGTCTGATGAACTGGTTGGACATGCGTCTGAGGATTGCGGGGACAACCTGGTGCACACATCTGCTCATGGAGGACTGTGACATCCCAGCCACCACTCCACTTGTACGCTGGAATGATCCACTTGCAAGGAAATGAAGTGTTGCCAGTACCTTCACCAGTGGCTGCACTGCTTGTGAGCGGTGTGTCTTGCTGCTGATGTCATCCTGCAGGGTTGTGGTTAGTTCAAGTATTGCATCAGGGCTGAATCTGAAGAGGCGATACACCTCCTCATCCCCCATGCCAAAGAGGCTCATGCGCGTGCGGTATATCCTCTCACGTGCCCGCCTCCTCCGTACCGGGGGACCCATCAGTAGTGCTAGGACCGCGACTGCCCCTGGCATGTTGGCACACAGAGGTGTTGTCCTTGCACGTGTGGTTGTTCAGCTTGCTAGTTTTGTCGGTAACGCTGCTGCTGTAGCTGCTCTCCTGCTGACCTGTGGCCGTCTGGAGTAAAGATAAAGCAGCTATTTGTAGAAATAACTTTGCGCCGGACGGACGAGATACGCGCGGCGCATGTAGCCAGCGTATGGTGCTAATCCGTTCGCGAATCGGGAAATCTCCCTTATTTGCATATTTGGGGAAATCAATAGGCGCGACTGATGCGCCAAGCGAAATTATGCGCTGACGAGACTCTGGCGTCGGAAAGTTAAGCCGGTCGGGGAAAGCCCGTTATCTGTCGCATCTAGTTTGGTGGGTACGGCCACATAGATACGACGGCGCATCTTCACAGTTACGCGGCGCATATCGAAATACTCCAGCGCAAGTCTTGCTGAATCTGGCCCAATGATGGACTATGGCAACAGAGAGGATACATAATGGATACAATAATTCAAATGTTTTAATGAAATTAATTAAAATTGTTGCAGAAAAAGTTGAAACTCCCCAAACAGGGGAAAATACTTTGCATACAAAGAATATACAATAAAATCAGTTTAGACAACTGAAAACAAAACAGTCCATACAGTGGTACAGTATCAACTTGTGCAGTCTGTCTGTACGGTCAATGTTTTGCCACAAACTTGGCTTCTTTAAGACCCAGACAGATGATAGATTTTTGACATGCAAGGAAAAAAAGAAAAGCATTTTTGCTTGCACATGTTTGGATGATAAAATCGGCTTCCCCTAATTTCCGAGCTTCCCCTCAGATTTACAGCGATCTACAGAGACTGTTTGTATTTTGTATTCTGACCAATATGACCCAGATTGGTACGAATACATGACTCAATATGTGTTCTAAATATGTTATAATACAAACATGTTACTAACATCATATAATTATATTATTATATTATTATAGGTAGCTCAAAAACATGTTATTTGTCTGGGTCTTGAAAAAGTCAAGTTTGTGGCAGGGCGTTTACCGTACAGACAGAGTGCATCAATTGGTACCATTGTATGGACTGTATTATTTTCAATAGTCTGTACTGATTTTATTGTATATTCTTTGTATGATAAGTATTTTCCCCTGGTTGGGGTGCTTCAACTCTTCCTGCAACAATTTTATTTAACTTAAAAATGAAATTATTTTATCCATCATGTCTTCTTTCTGTGGCCGTTATAGTCCATCATTGTAGGGTTCTGGGGTATTTACTCTGGTAATCTCCTAAATTTGTGTATGTATCTTATTGAATGAGGCCCAAGGCCACATACTCTTTCCTTAGTGCACTGATGATACGTAATGCACATAAACCCACAGTAACCGATCAGATGGCAATTGACAAAAAAACCTTCATTAAATGATGTACATGGTTGTTTGCATTAACACAGTCCCTAATGCCTAAACGAGTCCCCTGTACACTAACCACTTAAATTAACCATCACAAATGTACCTCCCTACAACACAAAGCCTTCACCTCTTCAGGCCTAATGACGCGTACACATGGTCGTTTTTTGTGATGAAAAAAAACGCCATTTTAAAAAACTTAATTTAAAATGATCGTGTGTGGGCAAAACGTCGTTTTATGTCTTAAAAAAAAACGACCAAAAACAAATTCGAACATGCTTGATTTTTTTTATGTCGTTTTTCTGAATGTCGTTTTTTGTGTCATAAAAAATTATCGTGTGTGGGCAAAACAACGTTTAAAACAATGGGCCAGATTCACAGAGCCCTTACTCTGGTCTTTCTCGCGTTAGACCGGAGTACTTTCAAATTACGCGCGTCGTTTCATTAGTCTGAAGCCTCAAACCTTGAAACAACGGCTTCGGGCTTCAATCCGACTGGCTTACGTGTTCGTACGCCTTCGGATCTACGCTGCAATAATTTTGAGGCCGCTGGGTGGAGTTCCCGTCGTTTTCCGCGTCGGGGTATGCAAATGAGCATTTTCCGACGATCCACGAAGTTACGAGCGTCGTTCGCAATCTCTTACGGCATCTGTAGTCATCTTTTTGCCACGTAAAGTTATTCCAGCTTTTATCTGGTCTAGTTTTAGACAGCCCATGTTAAGTATGGCCGTCGTTCCCGCGTCGAATTTCAACGTCTTTTTTTATTTTTTACGTAAGTCGTCCGGGAATAGGAATGTACGTAAACGACGCTACTCAAACAAAAAATGACGTAACGACGTTATTTCGCGCAATGCACGGCTGAAATTTTTTTTGAATGGAGCATGCGCAGTTCGATCGCCGCGGGGACGCGCCTAATTTAAATGCTTCACGCCCCCTAATCGCATATTTCGATTCCGCCGCGAGAAATACACTACACCGCCGTACCTTACGGGCCGTAATCTACCTGAATTCGTCGTAGAGCCAGGTAAAATACGGCGGCGTAGTGTATCTCTGATACTCTGCGCCAATGTAATTGTACCTGAATCTGGCCCAATGTTTTTAAACCCGCGCATGCTCAGAAGCAAGTTATGAGACGGGAGCTTCAATGGAACAGAGTGCCGTCGAAAGTGTCTTACGTAACCGCGCTTTGCAAGAGCATTTTCAGAAAACGATGGTGTGTAGGCAACGTCCTTTTTTAAAATGAAGTTTGAAAAACGTTGTTTTTTTCATGAGAAAAAAACGACGTTTTTTACAAGACAAAAAATGACGTGTACACACGGCAGAGAACCTCGACGGGCAGAACACATCGTTCCGCCCGTCGAGGTTCTCTGCCGGCCGTCGAAATCGGCGACCCGCCCGTCGGGAATGGCAACCAGCCATTCATCCAGGCGGGCCGTCGAGCAAATAGAGAGCGTGCTCTCTATTTCTGCTCGACGGGATGCTCGCCGAGAGTGTACACACGGCCGAGGTCCTCGCTGGAATGCAGCTTCCAGCGAGGTTCTCGCTGGTTTCCAGCGAGAACCTCGGTCGTGTGTACGCCGCCTCAGAGTAAAACAAATTGTAATGCCTAAGCACAATTTTGAATTTTTTACATGTGTTATTAAAACTGTACAAATCATCAGAACTACTTTGTGCAATCATATGAATTATACTGTGGGGTTTTTTTAAGGACAAATTGGGCTTTCAATTGGTAGTAAATGGTAATGGATATCTCCATTTTTTTTTGTTTTATTATCAAATCAAAATTGGCCCAAAATAATAATTAAAAAAACAACATTTTATTTAAACTTAGCTGTATATTTATTGTTACTACCATAACCTACCACCAAAGAATAACTCAAAATAGATTCTCCTGCTCCTGACAATCACAGGGATACCACATATGTGTATGTTGTTTGTACCCATAATACAGAACAAATATTGCAATTTTTTTTTTTGTCCTACCTAAAACACACTGCCACTCACACTGACACCCTCATATATGGTTTTTTTTCTCCCCTGATACGGTAGCTCTGAGCTTAGCATTTAAGAGCTCACACTTTTGATGGTGAATGTGAACAGTAATGCTTGGCATGTTTTAGCAATATCGTATTAACAAGGCAGGATGGGGAGGTACAATCTCTGGGAGTTTTTTAGCCAGGCCTCAGAAGGAACGTAGATGGCCTGCACCTAAAGTAAGGACAATATTCAACTTTTGTCAAAGCAGCACAGTTTATTTTTTTATCTACAGATGGCCCTTACATGTATAGGGAGTTTTTGGCAAAGGTGGGCTATGCTTTAAACTATATGGATATCGATGCCACTAACAGTAATGGTGACAATACTAAGCATCTGCACAAAAATCTGTACTCCGATACATGAAACTGTTGGGGATGTGCAAACTCAGGTGGTAAGGAATGTGAAACT
Organism: Rana kukunoris; assembly: GCA_029574335.1. Taxonomy (NCBI): domain Eukaryota; kingdom Metazoa; phylum Chordata; class Amphibia; order Anura; family Ranidae; genus Rana; species Rana kukunoris. The sequence continues at coordinate 75,827,880 of CM056058.1, read as the reverse complement.
TCCATTCATTCTGTAATTGTCTTATGCCGCGTACACACGGTCGTTTTTTGCGATGAAAAAAAACGACGTTTTTTGTGAAGTAAAAAACGAAGTTTTTGAAACTTCACTTTCAAAGACGATGTTGCATACACACCATCGTTTTTTCACAAAAAGCGAGGTTACGTTCACCACACTTTTCCATTGAAGCTCGCTTCATAACTAGCTTCTGGGCATGCGCGGGTTGAAAAACGTCGTTTTAAACGACGTTTTTGCTACACACGGTGACTTTTTGTGAAACAAAAAACTACGTTTTGAAAAACGACACAAAAAATTCAAGCATGTTGGAATTTTTTTTTGGTTGTTTTTTTTAAGACAAAAAACGACGTTTTGCCCACACACGATCAATTTAAATGACGTTTTAAAAAACGACGTTTTTTTTCATCGCAAAAAACGACCGTGTGTACGCGGCATAACAAGTTTCTGACATTGTCTTACATAGTTACATAGTTAGTCAGGTTGAAAAAAGACACAAGTCCATCCAGTTCAACCATAAAAATAAATAAAAATAAAACAAAGTAAAACACAGTACATCCTCCCATACACCCAACTCCATACCCACAGTTGATCCAGAGGAAGGCGAAAAACCCCAGCAGAGCGATGATCCAATTTGCTAACGGAGGGGAAAAAATTCCTTCCTGATCCCCCGAAAGGCAATCGGATTTACCCCGGATCAACTTTACCTACAAAACTTAGTACTCAGTTATATTATGTGCATTTAGGAAAGAATCCAGGCCTCTCTTAAAGCAATCTACTGAGCTGGCCAGAACCACCTCTTGAGGGAGTCTGTTCCACATTTTCACAGCTCTTACTGTGAAGAAACCTTTCCGTATTTGGAGGTGAAATCTCTTTTCCTCCAGACGTAAAGAGTGCCCCCTTGTCCTCAGTGTTGACCTTAAAGTGAATAACTCAACACCAAGTTCACTATATGGACCTCTTATGTATTTGTACATGTTGATCATATCCCCCCTTATTCTCCTCTTCTCAAGAGTGAATAAATTCAGTTCCTCTAATCTTTCCTCATAGCTGAGCTCCTCCATGCCTCTTATCAGTTTGGTTGCCCTTCTCTGCACTTTCTCCAGTTCTCCGATATCCTTTTTGAGAACTGGTGCCCAAAACTGGACTGCATATTCCAGATGAGGTCTTACTAATGATTTGTACAGGGGCAAAATGATATCTCTATCTCTGGAGTCCATACCTCTCTTAATACAAGAAAGGACTTTGCTCGCTTTGGAAACCGCAGCTTGGCATTGCATGCCATTATTGAGCTTATGATCAACTAAAACACCCAGATCCTTCTCCACTACAGATCCCCCCAGTTGTACTCCCCCTAGCATGTATGATGCATGAATATTCTTAGCCCCCAAGTGCATAACTTTACATTTATCAACATTAAACCTCATCTGCCACTTAGTCGCCCAATTAGACAGAGCATTGAGGTCGGCTTGTAAATTGGAGACATCCTGTAAGGACATTATTCCACTGCATAGCTTGGTGTCATCTGCAAAAACAGAAATGTTACTTTTGATCTCAGACCCAATATCATTTATAAATATATTGAAAAGTAAGGGACCCAACACTGAACCTTGGGGTACACCGCTGATAACCTTGGACCATTCAGAGTAAGAATCATTAACCACAACTCTCTGAATTCTGTCTTTCAGCCAGTTTTCTATCCATTTACAAACTGATATATCTAATCCTGTAGACCTTACCTTACACATGAGCCGTGTGTGGGGAACTGTATCGAACGCTTTTGCAAAATCCAAGTATACCACGTCCACTGCCACGCCTCTGTCCAGGGTTTTACTTACCTCTTCATAAAAGGAAATCAGGTTTGTCTGACAACTTCTGTCCTTCATGAATCCATGCTGTCTGCTGCTTAAATAGTTTGTTTCCAGCAAGAACTCATCCATGTGGTCTTTTATTAAACGTTCCAGTATCTTTCCAACTATAGAAGTTAAACTAACAGGTCTATAGTTACTAGGTAAAGACTTTGTTCCCTTTTTAAATATGGGCACCACATTGGCTTTATGCCAATCCAGTGGTACTATTCCTGTCATTAATGAGTCCCTAAATATTAGATACAGTGGCTTTGAAATTTCAGAGCTCAATTCTTTTAGGATCCGTGGGTGGATGCCATCTGGTCCAGGTGCTTTATCCACCTTTATTCTGTCTAAATATTTCTGGACCATATCACTTTTGAGCCATTGTGGATTTGGGGCTGTGTCACTCCCACCCCCTATATCGACATGAGCTCCCCCATTCTCCATTGTATACACAAGTTTCTGACACCTTAGAAATGAAAGCTGGCCCATTGTCTGAATTAATCTGCAATAGACAGCCCCATCTTGGCAAGATTTCTCTTACTAATATTTTTACCATTGTTTTAGCATCTTCCCTGTTACATGTGAAGACTTCTGTTCACTTTGAAAAAGCATCTACAATTACCAGCAAATACTTTTGTGTGTGTAAAATCAATCTGCGAATGTGTGAAAGGATCACTAGGTGGAGGTAGGTGCTCATGTTGTACAAGATGTAAAGTATTGGGGTTAATAAAAAATGGGCCTGCCTACCCTCCCCCCTTTTGGCAGAATAATTTCCAAACTCTGCAAAGACCAATACAGAAGATCTTCCTTTTGTTGCAGAAGTCTGCAGTGTCTGCAACATATGCTCTGATGTAAATAATAGCTAGCTGTAAGGCCGCGTACACACGATCAAATTTATCTGTTGAAACTGATCCGACGGACCGTTTCAGCAGACAAATCCGATCGTGTGTACGCGCGAGCAGACAGGTTTGTCCATCGGACAAATTTCAAAGCATGCTTTGAAATTTGTCCGCTACAAACTTGTCCGTCGGATTTGTCCGCTGGTTAGTACACTAACCAGCGGACAGAACTGTCCGGGCATGCGTCGAATGAATTCGACGCATGTGCGCAAGCATTTTATTTCCGGGTTTGGTGACGTGGCGGCATCAACGTCACCGCCACGTCACCGCGTTCCTTGGCCGAGGGGATTTTCATCCGATGGTGTGTACACACAGTCGGACGAAAATCCGGAGGAGACATGTCCGCTGGAAATGGTCCGTCGTACATGTTTCAGTGGACATGTCCCTCCGTGTGTACGCGGCCTAAGGGGAACTGAATGGCTTCTAAGAGATCATTTATAATAGTAGAATGGGAAATTGATTTGACATCTACTGCTACAAAACTCCTCTGCTGCCAGATTCCACCAAGATCATGGACAGGTCCATGGGCATATTTGGAACCTGTGTAAATGTTTTCTTGTCCTTCAAAGCTGGCTTCAGAATAATATCAGGGAGCATAACCACAGAGCAACCTGCATGATACAGTATATGTTGTCATTGAGCCTGCAACATAAACCATCTACTAAAATATCAAGTACATTAGAAAAGTGCATAGACATTAGATCAGACCTCTGTGAGGTCATAGAATGTATGTCCCACTGCCTCGTCTTCCTCTCCCTTCAAATAAAGCATGGAATTCAGAATAGGAGCCGATTCTGAGGTAGGTGAAGCAAAACTACCGGTCAGAGATGCAGTGGAGAGGTGAATACCCTCATATCCAGTGAGCCTCTGAGCAGATGTGTTGCGTGTTCATATTCTTCAACAAAAATATTATCTGGTGTGAGGTATGTAAATTTATAGCATGTCACAGAGTTATCGTTGCTGACATCACAATACCCATGGTGCAGGCCGCTAGGGCATGCAGACACGCCGGCATACCTTATACCGGAACTGGAACTACTTTGGAAAAAAGGGCTACAAGTCTCAGCTTACTTCTGTGGTCTTGTGCTAGGACATGGTTTTACAGTTGCCCCTTGTGTCCAAAAAAAAAAAAAAAGAAGTATAATACACAGAGAGTCCCAACCCCAGGGCAGTAACCATTGCAGTTTTTAACCTTGTACAAACATGTATTTTCTTATTATCCCAAGTCACCAGGTCTGGGGCTTCTGTCAAAATACTTTTTCTGAGAATGTTGTCAAAATGGGAACAGTCAGGTGTTCATTGGCAGCAGTAACCAATCGTACCTAAAAAGGACAGCATGTCTTTTTTTGTTTAGTGGGCATGCCATTTCCATGACAGCTGTATCCCTTGCAGAGCTTATTTTGTGTTCCCTGGGGTTGAGTGTGAACCCCAAATACTCAAATTTTGGAAGACAGAGCTGGACCTTGGACTGGGACCCTCCTTACACAATCAATTCAACAAAACCAACAGTGTCTAACCAAGAAGTCATCAGGGAGGGGCTGCTCAACAGTAAGTCGTTGACATACTGAAGGAGCACTGAAGCATTTTCAGCTGCCCGTGAGCATAGAGTCTCACGAAGGGCTATTGAGTAGACTGCAGGTGAGTTAACATAATCTTGGGGCAAACGGCCCAGGTATACTGTTTTTTTTCCCCCCCAAAAAGAAGCAGTTGCGTCTCCTCGTCAACAAGGAAAAAAATTACTTAAATTAATTACAGGAAAAACTCTGGCACTGTGGGGTAGAGAGGTAATCACTGACAGTACACCTGGGGCAATTAGGGCTTTCGGTATCACAAAATTATTAATTGCTCCTAAATCCTGCACAATTCTGTAGATACTGTTAGCTTTGGGCACAGGATTGATGGAAGTGTTGCATGGAGATATCACTCTCCTAGTATCCCTTGCTGCAGGAAAGATTGCACCAAAGGTCTGTTGCCTTCAATCCTTTCTCGTGACAAAAGGTACTGTCTATAAAAAAAATTGGAGCTGTGCCTTTCCAATGAGAAAGGTCTTAAAACAAATCCCTTTCCCACTAAAATACAAGGGGCTTCTAACTATACTTCCTCACTAGCTTCCCATGCCTCCTTGCTAAGCAAGTGTTCCTGAGATCTGAGTCTGGTATGAGAAGGGACCTGTGTCTCAGAAGTAAAGGCAACAATGCCTCCTCCCCCCCATGGCACTCATCTCTTCCTAACCACACGGCCAGTTTCATCCTCATTTACTTCCTCTGGGTAACTACTCTCATTAATATCGCTAACTTCTTTGTCCTTCATTCTTTTTACCACTTCAGTTTGACATTTAACTAATGTAGTTAACTTTTCTATTTGACGTTAATTTTTCTTCTTTATTTCTAGGTGTGCTTCAGTGTGGTCAGAGTATTATATATATATCAAAGTGAATTTGCGCAAAAAAACACACAATCAGACACTATAAAACATATGTAATCAATAGTGCAAAGTAGATGAAGTAAAATTAAAGTGAATAACAAATAAAGTCCATAGGTGTCAAAAAAGTTCATAAAGTGCAAACGTGCAGTGCACAAAAATTCTTTCAGTGAAATTGCCAAGCTTGCAGTAAAGTGCTAGTGCTCCTTCGTGCATTCAGCCTCACAGGCCTCTCACCTTAGTGACATACATCAATGGCGTGATATTAGATAGCTATTCTGTGACACTCCAAACCACACAGCCTCACAGGCCTCTCACCTCTCGATAGATAAAAAACGCATCCAAATAAATCCTCTAGATAGAACCAATGATCCAGTAATAATGGACAACACCAGGAGTATTCACTCTTCTCTATGTCTTGAATCAACCCTTCGCTGAGATACTCAGGGAAACATAAAGAAAAATAGGCCTCCAATGGTGTAGTATGTAACAACTAAAACATTTATTAAAACAAAGTATTCTCCTTACATCAGTAAAAAACACAGCAAGCATCAAATAATAAACAAGGCGGCATCTGCCATAAGGTCTCACGTCACTTCCAGGTGTACGTCCAAATCCCTACGCGTTACGGCTCTTTGCCTTCATCTGGGGAACCTGATTGACTGTGGCAGCATTCATTTTATATGTCAGCCGGCGGATGTATCCCAATCCGTCATGATTGCATGGTCCGGCGGAAATTGTCTATCCGCCATTTTGTCGGAGTCCAGTGGATATTCACGTCGGACGGACGTGTATATTCCATAATACGTCGCTCCATTGGAGCGTCGTGCGTCCGATCGTTAGGCGGACGTTATTCGCCATTAAATTGACGTTTAATGCCCGCGATCTTAGACCGGAAGTAAACAACCACGTCGTCACCGGACTCAAGACACGGACGTTCATCCGCCATTTTCTCGAAGTCCTGCTTGCGATCTATCATCACTCAGACGGAAGCCCTTCTTATTTAGTCGGGTTATCCCTAGTGATGCTCAGATGTGAAGTATTCACAACAACATATGATCAGACATAGGGCCAGATTCAGGTAGATGAGAGTATCTTTCCTCTGGAGTAACGCTTCTCATTTACGTTACTCTGAAGACCCTTTCAGCGCAAGTCCTGTAATTCACATAGCAGTTGCGCGTAAACTTGCGCCAGAGTAACGATAATGCGCTGGCGTAACCCGACGCAAGTGGAAGTGGGTGTGATCATATGTAAATGATGGGCGGAGCCCAGCGCAGAGGCTTACGTTCAGCGCATCATCCACGGAGCATGCGCAGTGAGTGCGGCTCCACTCGCCCCCTTGTGCGCATGCTCACAACTTCCGTCGGCACCACTTCCTGGGAAACGTCAGCGCAATGCGTTCCGCTGGGCGCTTAAAAGCGCTGGCGGAAACGCCATTCCGGCGCAAAAGTAGTTCCGTTTCCCCCCACCCCAGGGAAGATACTTTTGCTCTGTAATGGCTGCTCCCGCTACCCCCAGAGAGAGGAGGAACCTCAACTTTAATACCCAGGAGGTCTCTGTCATTATCTCGGCTATGGAGACGGAGAATGAATTTCTCCATGGGAAAAAAAGCCGGAAGACCAGCCGGGAGAGGAAGCAGGGCATCCTGGAGTCGATTGCTGCCAGGGTCAATGTCCTGGGCTACTCCACCCGGACTGCTGGGGACATACAAAAGAAAATCAATGACCTGCGGCGCAAGGTGAGGGACAAGGTGGCCTCCATCAGGAGGTATGAGAGGGGCACAGGTGGTGGTCCCCCATGTCCTGTCACCCTGACCGCAGAGGAGGATGTGGTTGCTCGGTGCCTGGAGAGGGAGCAGGTGGAGGGGGTCGCAGGCTATGACTCCGTGGAGGAAGGCACAAGGACAGGTAAGTGTTTTTTAATCCCCTATTTGATGTTTTGCATTTGGGGGGGGGGGGGTACATGTGCCAAGTGTGTGGGACCACCAACATGTGTCTGCTTTGTGTCATCCACAGATGACGGAGCTGGGCCATCATCTGTCAGCCTGCATTCCACCCCATCCCCCCCACGCCATCATGTGCCCGAGCCACTGGGTGGTGAAGAGGTTGTGGAGGAGGAGAGTGGCCACACCACACCTGCCGAGGTGGTTGTGGAGGATCCTGCTGTGGCAGAGCAGGACTTTTCTTTGGTGTTGTCTGTCTCCTCCCCTTCTCCTGGCCCGTCTGTCGTCCCCTCCCCCATCCTTGGAAGCCCCTCAAGGGCGACTCCTTCCACCCGAGGACATCCATCTTCTGGCCCCAGGAAGGCGACCCAGAAGACCAGGGGGGTGTCTGATGGTGTCCAGGACCAGTTGGCAAGGGATCACGCCAGGCAGACAGAACAGATGGGGGCCATAGCGGTGCACTTGCAGAAAGTGTCTGACAGCCTGGGCTCCGTTGCCAACCTCAGCAACGCAGTGCAGGATGTCAGCTCTAATTGCGCTGCAGTGGTCACCACTTTGGGGGAGGTGCAGGGGGATATCCAGCACCTCACTGCAGCCGTCCAGGCCAACAGTGCTGCCATCCGGGAGCAGGGGAGGCTGAGTCGGCGGGCCCAGCATTACCAGGTGACCCGTCAGCTCCGGATGCAGGCCCAGACGAACAATTACCTTGGACGGATAGCCAGGGCCTTGGAGGGCACGCAGGCCACACCTGCCAGGAGTGGCCCACCTGGGGATCAGCCACCTCCAGATGCCCCCCCACCCCCACCCACTCCATCCAGGCAGCTGCGGAGCCAGAGAGGGGCCCCCAGAAGAAGCCCCCGGCATCCCCGATGAGGCCTTTTTTTTTTCTTGTTTTATATTATTGTTTTTCACATACTCAGGTCATGAGTTTTTTTTTAATTTTTCTCAGGGTATGAGATTATTTTTCTTTTATTGATCAGGATATGATCTTTCTAATTTATTTTAGAACTGCACACGGTCAGGAGTGCAGGGGACAGTGTGAATGGTGTGTGAATGTGAGAGGGTGGCACTCCTGAAAGTAAGGGGTGTCACCCTCGGCCGTGGTGGTGAAGTTAACCCCACGGCTGAATGAATCACGTGTGAAAGGTGTATGAATGGACAGTGACATCATTGGGGCCTTGACGCTGGCGTTACTGCTCCCAACTCCTACATGCTGGACTTGGGCTAATCCAATGCGATGTGCATGTGGTGTGTGTGATCCAGTGGTGTACACGCGTGCATTGTCTGTGTTATTAATGTTTTGGTTTAGTGTCCAAAGATGCCTACGGCGAGGACCCTCCTGACTGCTCTTCCATCAGCAGACTGGGTGTCCTCTGGCAGGGGGGGACTGTGTGGGTCGGGGGTCAGGTCATCACGTATGTCAATATGCAGGCCTTTTTTCATAGCAAAGTTGTGCAGAATACAACATGCACCGATGATCTGACACACAAAGGTAGGGGAATACAATAGGGCCCCCCCAGACTTATCCAGGCATCGGAAACGGGACTTCAGGAGCCCAAATGTTTGCTCCACCACTGCACGGGTTTTGATGTGTGCTTCATTGTATTTTCTCTCTCCTCTGGTTTGGGGGTTCCGGAAAGGAGTCATTAGATGGGGTCCCAATGCATATGCAGAGTCACCTGTAAGGTAAAAGACAGGAGAATGTTAGTCATGCATGTGCGATTTCTGTTGTGCATGACGGGAGGGGATAGTCATGTCTGACTCCCATGTCACTCACCAACCAGCCAACTGTCCCCATACATGTTCTGGTTAAATTCTGCTGGGATGGGGCTCTGACGGTATATGAAACTGTCATGGCTGGACCCGGGGTGTTTGGCACGGACGTGCCATATGAGGCGTTGGGCATCGGCTATCACCTGTACGTTGATGGAATGCCAATGCTTCCGATTGCGGTATATGTGCTCTGTGGCACTGGGGGGCTGTAGGGCCACATGTGTGCAATCAATGGCCCCCACAGTGCGTGGGAATCTGGCAATGTTGTAGAAATCTGTCATTGCCTTCTGCCGCAGCTCCTCAGTGGTGGGTCTGATGAACTGGTTGGACATGCGTCTGAGGATTGCAGGGACAACCTGGTGCACACATCTGCTCACGGAGGATTGTGACATCCCAGCCACCACTCCACTTGTACGCTGGAATGATCCACTTGCAAGGAAATGGAGTGTTGCCAGGACCTTCACCAGTGGCTGCACTGCTTGTGATCGGTGTGTCTTGCTGGTGATGTCATCCTGCAGGGTTGTGGTTAGTTCAAGTATTGCATCTGGGCTGAATCTGAATAGGCGATACACCTCCTCATCCCCCATGCCAAAGAGGTTCATACGAGTGCGGTATATCCTCTCACGTGCCCGCCTTCTTGGTTCCAGGGGACCCATCAGTAGTTCTAGGACCACGAGTGCCCCTGGCATGTTGGCACACAGAGGTGTTGTCCTTGCAAGTGGGGGTGCTCAGCTAGCTCCTATCGTCGGTAACGCTGCTGTAGCTGCTCTCCTGCTGACCTGTGACCGTCTGGAGTAAAGATAAAGCAGCCTTTTGTAGAAATAACTTTGCGCCGGACGGATCAGATACGCGCGGCGCATGTAGCCAGCGTATGGTACTAATCCGTTCGTGAATTGTGAAAAATCCCTCATTTGCATATTTGCAGGGGAAATCAATGGGCGCGACTGATGCGCCCAGCGAAAATAAACGCTGACGATACTCTGGCGTCGGAACGTTCCGCCGGTCGCAAATGACCCGTTATTGGGCGCATCTAGTTTGGTGGGTACGGGCACATAGAAACGTCGGCGCATCAGCACAGTTACGCGGCGCATATCCAAATACTCCAGCGCAAGTGTTCCTGAATCTGGCCCATAGTCTGCATCTATTACTATGTATAAAAATATATTGTAAACCTGTCACTATATATTATCTGATGCATATCAGTATCATAGTAAAAATATATAAAAAATCTATATATATAGAATTAAAATTCAATTAAAATAGTCAAAGTATTCATGGCGGATAATGTTACCAACATATGGAATAGATATTAAATCTCAAAAGGGGGGTACCCGTATGTCCTCTAGTATATTATTGCCTAGGGTAACGGACGTACACCTCGATTGAGCGGACCCCATCTCCATGGTACAGTTCCATTAGCATTCCATAGTTTAAAATTGAAATAAAAATACAAATAAAACAGCTAATATGGAATCTATAAATCTATTCTTATATGGAAATTAAAATTAAAAATTACTCAAGAAACAGTTTAAGTCGAATTCTACATTGAGGCCTCTCGGTGTCAGAGTGTTCATACTATGTATCCATTTAGATTCTAATTGACTGATAGTCCTCACCAAATGGCTCCCTCTCCATGATTTATTGTATTTCTCTATGCCCCAGAACTGTAAATGTTTGGGGTCTTTGTTGTGGACCCTTTCAAAGTGTCTCGATACATTATGTTTTGTGCACCCTTTGATGATCTTTTGGACATGCTCCTTCACTCTAACCTTCAGTGCTCGTTTGGTTCTTCCCACATACTGTAGTTTACAGCTACATTGAAGGACATATACTACTCCTTCCGTGTGACACCCGATAAACTCTCTGATGTCATATTTCTCTCCTGTATTTGTGGAAATGAATTCTGTCTTTTTTCCTTGGAACCTCTGTGCATGTTTGCATGCAAAGCAGTTTCTACAGGGAAAAAAACCTTTTCCTGTAAAGAAGGTGAATGTGTTTTTAGGAGGGGGTTCTATCACGGATTTGACAATTATATCTTTTAAAGTCGGGGCTTTCTTATATAGGATCCTCGGTTTTTCTGGTAGTATCTTCTGTAGATCTTTATCACTTCTCAGGATGTGCCAGTGTTTATTGATCACTTTGGCCACATCCTTATATTGGGTGTTGTAATTAAGGATGATGCTTGGGGCCGTTTGTTCTCCCTCTTTCCTTCCACTCATTTTATCCTTCAATATATTCTCTCTATTCATTTTGTTGACCTCTTGGATTTGGTTGTTAATCCAAGTGTCTTCATACCCTTTCATTTTAAATCTCTTCCCTAGTACTTCTGCCTGATCCTTGTAATCCGATTCTTTTGTACAATTCCTTTTCATTCTTACGAACTGTCCTCTGGGGATATTAAAGAGCCAAGGTTTGAAATGGCAGCTACCCATCGACAGATAGCTGTTCGTATCCACATTCTTAAAGAAGGTTTTCGTTACCACCTTATTCCCTTCTAGGTTAATCTGCAGATCCAGGAAATCTACCGTCCTTTCATCAATCTTCCAAACAAGCTCTATATTCAGATTATTCTTATTAAGACCATTCAGAAATTGCTCCAGATTCTCTTTACTTCCATTCCATACAATTATCACGTCATCTATGTATCTTTTATATAGGGATAGTTCTGGTGGAGTGTTATTATATATAGCGGACTCCTCCCAGCTTGCCATAAAGGCATTCGCTACACTCGGTGCAAATTTCGAGCCCGTGGCTATTCCCGTCGCTTGATTATAGTAGTTATGGTGATACCAGAAGAAGTTATACTTCAGGCAGAAATCCAGGCATTTAACCAAAAACTTCCTTTGTTTACAGATCAGGTCACTATGTTCTCGTAGTACCCATTTCGTTGCTGCTACTGCTTCGTGATGTTTCACTATCGTATACAGTGATGTCACGTCGGCAGTAGCTAGTATTGTCCTCCCTTCCAGGACTGGTACTGTCTCTAGCAGCTGTAAGATTTGCTTCGTATCCCTTAGGAAGGCCTTTGTGTTTTGTACAGCCGGCTGCAGAAAAAAGTCAATATATTGGCCCATTCTTGCTGTTAGGGAATCAATCCCATTAACTATTGGTCTGCCTGGGGGATTTTCTTTCGACTTATGTATCTTCGGGAGAGTATATATTATTGGTATTCTGCAAGCTTCCGGGACCAGATATTTCAATTCTCTCATATTTAGAATATTTTTCTTCCTACCTAAATTTACTAGTGCTTTTAGTTCCTTCTTATATTTGTTAGTAGGATTGCCCAACAATTTCTTATATGTAGCCTCATCCTGTAATTGTCTCATCACTTCCTTGTGGTACTGTTCTTTCGATTGTATTACCACTGCCCCTCCTTTGTCCGCGGGTCGGATCACAATGTCCTCCCTTTTCTTCAATAACTTCATACCCTTCTTAATATGTATCGGATCCGAGTAAGTTTTAATCTTTAAGGACTCAAGGTCTCTTAGGACTAATTTTTTGAACACATCAATATGTTGATTATTGGTCATTTGTGGGTTGTATACGGAGTTATTCCTTAGGGAACTGCATCTCCGTTCCTCTGATTCCTTTACTCCCAATCTCTTGGATTTGAACGGATTATTTAGTATATATTTCTTAATGTTGAGTTTTCTCACATATTTTTGAATGCCAATATACGTCTCAAACTTATTTAGATTTTTGGTTGGAGCATGTTTTAGACCTTTATCCAAAACTGCCAATTCTTCTGAGCTGATAGCTAGACCACTCAGATTCACCACATTCTCTCCCACTATTCTCTTCTTTGTCTGGATTCTCTTTCCCGCTCGGGTACCCCTCCTCGTTCTGGACTTCCTCCGTTCGCTTGTGGGTATCTCTTCGGTGAGCGGTAGGGAGCCAGAGGTTCCAAGAAAAATAGACAGAATTCATTTCCACAAATACAGGAGAGAAATATGACATCAGAGAGTTTATCGGGTGTCACACGGAAGGAGTAGTATATGTCCTTCAATGTAGCTGTAAACTACAGTATGTGGGAAGAACCAAACGAGCACTGAAGGTTAGAGTGAAGGAGCATGTCCAAAAGATCATCAAAGGGTGCACAAAACATAATGTATCGAGACACTTTGAAAGGGTCCACAACAAAGACCCCAAACATTTACAGTTCTGGGGCATAGAGAAATACAATAAATCATGGAGAGGGAGCCATTTGGTGAGGACTATCAGTCAATTAGAATCTAAATGGATACATAGTATGAACACTCTGACACCGAGAGGCCTCAATGTAGAATTCGACTTAAACTGTTTCTTGAGTAATTTTTAATTTTAATTTCCATATAAGAATAGATTTATAGATTCCATATTAGCTGTTTTATTTGTATTTTTATTTCAATTTTAAACTATGGAATGCTAATGGAACTGTACCATGGAGATGGGGTCCGCTCAATCGAGGTGTACGTCCGTTACCCTAGGCAATAATATACTAGAGGACATACGGGTACCCCCCTTTTGAGATTTAATATCTATTCCATATGTTGGTAACATTATCCGCCATGAATACTTTGACTATTTTAATTGAATTTTAATTCTATATATATAGATTTTTTATATATTTTTACTATGATACTGATATGCATCAGATAATATATAGTGACAGGTTTACAATATATTTTTATACATAGTAATAGATGCAGACTATGTCTGATCATATGTTGTTGTGAATACTTCACATCTGAGCATCACTAGGGATAACCCGACTAAATAAGAAGGGCTTCCGTCTGAGTGATGATAGATCGCAAGCAGGACTTCGAGAAAATGGCGGATGAACGTCCGTGTCTTGAGTCCGGTGACGACGTGGTTGTTTACTTCCGGTCTAAGATCGCGGGCATTAAACGTCAATTTAATGGCGATTAACGTCCGCCTAACGATCGGACGCACGACGCTCCAATGGAGCGACGTATTATGGAATATACACGTCCGTCCGACGTGAATATCCACTGGACTCCGACAAAATGGCGGATAGACAATTTCTGCCGGACCATGCAATCATGATGGAATCGGGATACATCCGCCGGCTGACATATAAAATGAATGCTGCCACAGTCAATCAGGTTCCCCAGATGAAGGCAAAGAGCCGTAACGCGTAGGGATTTGGACGTACACCTGGAAGTGACGTGAGACCTTATGGCAGATGCCGCCTTGTTTATTATTTGATGCTTGCTGTGTTTTTTACTGATGTAAGGAGAATACTTTGTTTTAATAAATGTTTTAGTTGTTACATACTACACCATTGGAGGCCTATTTTTCTTTATGTTTCCCTGAGTATCTCAGCGAAGGGTTGATTCAAGACATAGAGAAGAGTGAATACTCCTGGTGTTGTCCATTATTACTGGATCATTGGTTCTATCTAGAGGATTTATTTGGATGCGTTTTTTATCTTTCGAGAGGTGAGAGGCCTGTGAGGCTGTGTGGTTTGGAGTGGCACAGAATAGCTATCTAATATCACGCCATTGATGTATGTCACTAAGGTGAGAGGCCTGTGAGGCTGAATGCACGAAGGAGCACTAGCACTTTACTGCAAGCTTGGCAATTTCACTGAAAGAATTTTTGTGCACTGCACGTTTGCACTTTATGAACTTTTTTGACACCTATGGACTTTATTTGTTATTCACTTTAATTTTACTTCATCTACTTTGCACTATTGATTACATATGTTTTATTGTGTCTGATTGTGTGTTTTTTTGCGCAAATTCACTTTGATATATATATGATTCACTTGTGTATGGTAAACACTTTTAGTTTTTGCTGCAATCTGTATAGTATTATTCTTTATTGCATATTTTAACGCGAAGGATTACACATTTATTTTCTTGGCTAGTTACCTATTTTACCGTTGCTGCTATTATGGATGTCTTCACGTTTGTGGAGAACAGGAATGTCAATTTAGATGATATTTTCAACCCGCAGAACAAAACACACACTAGTGATGTAGATAGTCTAATTAGAAGGTTGGGCCAATTAATGGAGAAAAAAGTCAGCCTATGGTGGGACATCAACACATTTGACAGATACATTAAGGAAGAAATCGTCCCCAGGAGACTTTGGTGGGATATACCCCCGAATGATGGCCTGACAGACAAGGAATCAATGGACGAATGGTATCAATTTTTTAATAATAAAAGTCTAGAAGGACTGAGATTCCTGATGAAACGCAAACAGAAAAAAATCAGAATGGTGGAAAAACAAATAGAGGATATGAAATCTAAACTGGATCTACATAAGGAGAGTACAGATTTCAACAAATTATCAGCGCAATTGAACAAAGACCTCATCAGTAAGGACCTAGAAGTACAACAACGTAAGATCAAGAAGTTTCAGAGGGATATAGCAGATTACAAAGCGGATAATGTTTTTAAATGGCAACAGAAGACTGAAGTAGCAGTACCTACGTCTACCTACTCCACACCTGAAAAAGAAGTAAGGATTGAGGATCCAATAAGGACATATGTCCAAGATGGAAGAAGAATGGTAGAGAGAGAGAGAGATGAGAGACCTCATCAACAAAACAATGAACACTACAAAAAAACACCAAAGAAACAATGGAAGAAACAGTTTAAGAAACATTTTAAAAAAGTCTACCAAAATACACATAATAATGATAGGGATCAACGAGATACAAGAGGCCCACCACAACATTATGAACATCAGGATGGGTATGGGAGATCCCCAATATATACACAAAATAGATTTGAACCTATCAGGAATTATTCAGATAGAAATGAATATGAACAACGCCAATACCAGCAACAAAACCAATATAATACACAACGTCCTTTTTTAGACAGGGAGAGGAGAGACCACTCCCCAAGACGACAACCACAGGCTCCCTACCGCTCACCGAAGAGATACCCACAAGCGAACGGAGGAAGTCCAGAACGAGGAGGGGTACCCGAGCGGGAAAGAGAATCCAGACAAAGAAGAGAATAGTGGGAGAGAATGTGGTGAATCTGAGTGGTCTAGCTATCAGCTCAGAAGAATTGGCAGTTTTGGATAAAGGTCTAAAACATGCTCCAACCAAAAATCTAAATAAGTTTGAGACGTATATTGGCATTCAAAAATATGTGAGAAAACTCAACATTAAGAAATATATACTAAATAATCCGTTCAAATCCAAGAGATTGGGAGTAAAGGAATCAGAGGAACCGAGATGCAGTTCCCTAAGGAATAACTCCGTATACAACCCACAAATGACCAATAATCAACATATTGATGTGTTCAAAAAATTAGTCCTAAGAGACCTTGAGTCCTTAAAGATTAAAACTTACTCGGATCCGATACATATTAAGAAGGGTATGAAGTTATTGAAGAAAAGGAAGGACATTGTGATCCGACCCGCGGACAAAGGAGGGGCAGTGGTAATACAATCGAAAGAACAGTACCACAAGGAAGTGATGAGACAATTACAGGATGAGGCTACATATAAGAAATTGTTGAGCAATCCTACTAACAAATATAAGAAGGAACTAAAAGCACTAGTAAATTTAGGTAGGAAGAAAAATATTCTAAATATGAGAGAATCGAAATATCTGGTCCCGGAAGCTTGCAGAATACCAATAATATATACTCTCCCGAAGATACATAAGTCGAAAAAAAATCCCCCAGGCCGACCAATAGTTAATGGGATTGATTCCCTAACAGCAAGAATGGGCCAATATATTGACTTTTTTCTGCAGCCGGCTGTACAAAACACAAAGGCCTTCCTAAGGGATACG
Source organism: Rana kukunoris (assembly GCA_029574335.1). Lineage (NCBI taxonomy): Eukaryota > Metazoa > Chordata > Amphibia > Anura > Ranidae > Rana > Rana kukunoris. Next base: position 75,811,214 of record CM056058.1, on the reverse strand, counting down.
AAGCAAATCTTACAGCTGCTAGAGACAGTACCAGTCCTGGAAAGGAGGACAATACTAGCTACTGCCGACGTGACATCACTGTATACGATAGTGAAACATCACGAAGCAGTAGCAGCAACGAAATGGGTACTACGAGAACATAGTGACCTGATCTGTAAACAAAGGACGTTTTTGGTTAAATGCCTGGATTTCTGCCTGAAGTATAACTTCTTCTGGTATCACCATAACTACTATAATCAAGCGACGGGAATAGCCATGGGCTCGAAATTTGCACCGAGTGTAGCGAATGCCTTTATGGCAAGCTGGGAGGAGTCCGCTATATATAATAACACTCCACCAGAACTATCCCTATATAAAAGATACATAGATGACGTGATAATTGTATGGAATGGAAGTAAAGAGAATCTGGAGCAATTTCTGAATGGTCTTAATAAGAATAATCTGAATATAGAGCTTGTTTGCAAGATTGATGAAAGGACGGTAGATTTCCTGGATCTGCAGATTAACCTAGAAGGGAATAAGGTGGTAACGAAAACCTTCTTTAAGAATGTGGATACGAACAGCTATCTGTCGATGGGTAGCTGCCATTTCAAACCTTGGCTCTTTAATATCCCCAGAGGACAGTTCGTAAGAATGAAAAGGAATTGTACAAAAGAATCGGATTACAAGGATCAGGCAGAAGTACTAGGGAAGAGATTTAAAATGAAAGGGTATGAAGACACTTGGATTAACAACCAAATCCAAGAGGTCAACAAAATGAATAGAGAGAATATATTGAAGGATAAAATGAGTGGAAGGAAAGAGGGAGAACAAACGGCCCCAAGCATCATCCTTAATTACAACACCCAATATAAGGATGTGGCCAAAGTGATCAATAAACACTGGCACATCCTGAGAAGTGATAAAGATCTACAGAAGATACTACCAGAAAAACTGAGGATCCTATATAAGAAAGCCCCGACTTTAAAAGATATAATTGTCAAATCCGTGATAGAACCCCCTCCTAAAAACACATTCACCTTCTTTACAGGAAAAGGTTTTTTTCCCTGTAGAAACTGCTTTGCATGCAAACATGCACAGAGGTTCCAAGGAAAAAAGACAGAATTCATTTCCACAAATACAGGAGAGAAATATGACATCAGAGAGTTTATCGGGTGTCACACGGAAGGAGTAATATATGTCCTTCAATGTAGCTGTAAACTACAGTATGTGGGAAGAACCAAACGAGCACTGAAGGTTAGAGTGAAGGAGCATGTCCAAAAGATCATCAAAGGGTGCACAAAACATAATGTATCGAGACACTTTGAAAGGGTCCACAACAAAGACCCAAAAACATTTACAGTTCTGGGGCATAGAGAAATACAATAAATCATGGAGAGGGAGCCATTTGGTGAGGACTATCAGTCAATTAGAATCTAAATGGATACATAGTATGAACACTCTGACACCGAGAGGCCTCAATGTAGAATTCGACTTAAACTGTTTCTTGAGTAATTTTTAATTTTAATTTCCATATAAGAATAGATTTATAGATTCCATATTAGCTGTTTTATTTGTATTTTTATTTCAATTTTAAACTATGGAATGCTAATGGAACTGTACCATGGAGATGGGGTCCGCTCAATCGAGGTGTACGTCCGTTACCCTAGGCAATAATATACTAGAGGACATACGGGTACCCCCCTTTTGAGATTTAATATCTATTCCATATGTTGGTAACATTATCCGCCATGAATACTTTGACTATTTTAATTGAATTTTAATTCTATATATATAGATTTTTTATATATTTTTACTATGATACTGATATGCATCAGATAATATATAGTGACAGGTTTACAATATATTTTTATACATAGTAATAGATGCAGACTATGTCTGATCATATGTTGTTGTGAATACTTCACATCTGAGCATCACTAGGGATAACCCGACTAAATAAGAAGGGCTTCCGTCTGAGTGATGATAGATCGCAAGCAGGACTTCGAGAAAATGGCGGATGAACGTCCGTGTCTTGAGTCCGGTGACGACGTGGTTGTTTACTTCCGGTCTAAGATCGCGGGCATTAAACGTCAATTTAATGGCGAATAACGTCCGCCTAACGATCGGACGCACGACGCTCCAATGGAGCGACGTATTATGGAATATACACGTCCGTCCGACGTGAATATCCACTGGACTCCGACAAAATGGCGGATAGACAATTTCCGCCGGACCATGCAATCATGACGGATTGGGATACATCCGCTGGCTGACATATAAAATGAATGCTGCCACAGTCAATCAGGTTCCCCAGATGAAGGCAAAGAGCCGTAACGCGTAGGGATTTGGACGTACACCTGGAAGTGACGTGAGACCTTATGGCAGATGCCGCCTTGTTTATTATTTGATGCTTGCTGTGTTTTTTACTGATGTAAGGAGAATACTTTGTTTTAATAAATGTTTTAGTTGTTACATACTACACCATTGGAGGCCTATTTTTCTTTATGTTTCCCTGAGTATCTCAGCGAAGGGTTGATTCAAGACATAGAGAAGAGTGAATACTCCTGGTGTTGTCCATTATTACTGGATCATTGGTTCTATCTAGAGGATTTATTTGGATGCGTTTTTTATCTATCGAGAGGTGAGAGGCCTGTGAGGCTGTGTGGTTTGGAGTGTCACAGAATAGCTATCTAATATCACGCCATTGATGTATGTCACTAAGGTGAGAGGCCTGTGAGGCTGAATGCACGAAGGAGCACTAGCACTTTACTGCAAGCTTGGCAATTTCACTGAAAGAATTTTTGTGCACTGCACGTTTGCACTTTATGAGCTTTTTTGACACCTATGGACTTTATTTGTTATTCACTTTAATTTTACTTCATCTACTTTGCACTATTGATTACATATGTTTTATAGTGTCTGATTGTGTGTTTTTTTGCGCAAATTCACTTTGATATATATATGATTCACTTGTGTATGGTAAACACTTTTAGTTTTTGCTGCAATCTGTATAGTATTATTCTTTATTGATTATTTTAGCGCGAAGGATTACACATTTATTTGTGGTCAGAGTATTGTCCTCCACTGGCTTGGGCATCACTATCTATCCCTTCTTCCTGGTCCTGGAGCGGTGGTGGTGGGACCACCACGGTTGGCGGTGGCAAGACGTTGTGTTGCTCTTGAATGGCAGAGGCAGCAGGGATCGAATGTCTTGCAACTAAAGCATCCAAGTCAGCTCTACCCAAACTAGGACAGATCTGACTATAATACAGTAGGATATACCCATGCCGGACTACAGAAAGGGTTAGAGCCCAGCCATCAGCCATGTATCAAACACGGCACTTGGTGCAGCTCCTGGAAAATGTAACTGTACCTGTGCCAAACAAATTTTTATGCAGATCGCAACCTGATTTGTATCAAACAAATCTCTGATCCGTACCAAACAGATCCTGTCCCTTAATCCAACCAACCTCTTTCCCTTTTTTGCAAACTTATCAGAGCTAAGGTGATAGAATGTGCCAAAAATCAGGTACAATTCACTCACCTTTGATGACTTTGCACCCCGCTATTCTGACACTAGTCTGATGGGCACTTGAACTGGACAGCTGGCTAGCTCCCACACAGGGCCCTGATAACAAATAATGACTCTGCAAACAAGATGAGGTCAAAAATATGTTCATTTAATAGGATAACCCTTATACATAATAAAAGAAGGTTGGAATTCAATACATTAGGGTTTGGTTACCGAGAAAAGGGATGGTAATTCTAAGAAAAGGAATTTATCTCCATATGATGTGCAGTCTCATAATATTTTTGGTAAAAAGTACAAGCTAGAATGTTCTCACAATAAACCAATCACACTGATCTATTAGCCTAAACAATTCTAGTAAGTAAATACATTCCAAGTCAAACTCAAGTAATACGAATGAGATGGAAATATACAGAATAGAAACAGCATAGAAACATCACTAACCCTTCAGACGTGTTTTAAGCAAGTGGTGGGAAAAATAGGATAGGTGGAAGGCTTGCGTAAGAATAACATTTGTAAAATCTTCGCTAGTCAGAAAGACTTTACTTCCTCCCTTTTTCTCTCAGTGTAGCCTTATATCTAATATGATACAAGAGATGTGCTTTAATGGGCAGACAAAACTCTATACTGAATACACTACTGAAATGGGATTTCTCTAATGAAAAATACACACTCCCAGTCCAAGATAATATTTGCTACTATATTAAATATCAATATTTCTACATTCCCTTCAGAAAACATTGAACAATGTTAAAGCATTTTCAATAAGTGCCTACACATTTTATACCTATCAACACAATTCATAACAAACCATTTACCCATAAAATGAATTCATTACTTAATTCACAGCTTGCTTTGTACATTTGTTACAGAAATCACTTGCCGATTTTATGTGAGTTCCATGAAAATGGAAATAAATATCCAATCATAATGAACAGTAAACACAAATGCCAATGCACTTGTAGTATGATTGAGTTACTAGCAATAATGGAGGGCTCAGTGTGCTGGTATAAATAAGCAGATTTGCAAGGCAGAAAATTCTCTTGGAGTTCAATTGTCATGAAGAATAATTTAGTCCAACATCTTGCACAACAAATAATCTTTTTAATGTGTAAGTTCAATCTAAATCCTGCGTTCTTTCAGATGTATGCACTTGAACAATAAACAGCAGTATTTAAATATGTTAGTAAAATATGTTATTAAGTCAAACAAATGCAAAAGACTTAGGCTGCAGTTTACCAAAAATGTGCTTACTTGTTTCATCCAAAGATAATGAATAATGTGTTGGTATATATTTTATTTAATAATTTGCAAATGACTATAAAATATTTAATCATTTATTATGTGTATTTATTTATTTATTGCATAACCAACAAATAAATAAAAAACAGAACCAAGTGGACCATAAAGGAACAGTCAGGCATTTATAAAAAGTTCAATTTAAAACAAAGTATTAAAAAAACATGAAAACATGAAAAGAGTACTCTAATTGGATAATACAAACCAAATCATAGAACTACAGTAGTGGATCTTTGCTATATGTTCCAACAGGTCGATGCTTTTTGCATCTAATGGCTTCCTCGGGACCTCATTGCCTTGATAGCAAAGAACATTGGCCTATCCAAAAGAGAAAAAAAGCAAAATAATCAATAATTAGCACACAGCAGGGAATCATCCTTTGTGCAAACTCACATGTCAACCCAAGAGTACAACCCAAGGATGGTGGTACTAAACTTGGTGCAAAGCAAGTGCCCACTAGACATGTGTAATACATTTTTGGTCTAAATACAAATTCATACAATTTATTCAGAGATTTGGATGTATCTGAATCTCCAAAAAAAATAACAATGAATAGTAACACATTTTGTTAAAAAAACTTTAAGGCCGCGTACACACGATCAAATCTATCTGCTTGAAACGGTCTGACAGACCGTCTCAGCAGACAGATTCGATCGTGTGTATGGGCGAGCAGACGTGTTTTTCCAGCAGACAGATTTTAAAGCATGCTTTAAAATCTGTCTGCTGGGAACCCGTCGGACCGATATGTCTGCTGGTTAGTACGCTAACCAGCAGACATATCTGCCCGCACATGCGTCGAATGGATTCGACGCAAGCGCGGAAGTGTTTTACTTCCTGGTGTGGTGACGTGGCGGCGTCAACGTCACCGACACGTCACCGCGCTGTCTGCCGGCGGGGATTTTGGTTTAATCGTGTGTACAGCGATCAAACAAAAACAGCCAGCAGACAAATCTGATCAAATCGGTCTGTCCGACCAATTTGAGCAGATTTATTTGGTCGTGTGTACGCGGCCTAAGATGTGTTTCATCTATTAGTTTTCTAACAAATTTCAACTTTTCAGAACAATTAGAATTCGGTTCTTTTGAAAAACAATCGACCAATTCAAATTCTGTGTGAAGAAAGAGCTGGTTTTTAAGCAGCGAGCCAGGAAGCCGGCCGGACGCCCACATCCTTAAGAACCATAAGTCATTATCTGTCAGTGGGCTTCTCCACTGACAGATGAATGTAAAGATAAAAAATGACAGCATTTCCCGGAAATAGAAAAATGTAAAAGAAAAAACGGTGAAGGGTCCATGACGTGACACAAGAAGGGCGCGGTGACACTGGGTGGGCCTGCCCCTTACCTATATAAGAACTGTCAAAACGCAGAGCAGGCATATGCCGGGTAGCCTCCCAGAAGGTGGAGCGTTTCCAAAAATATATATATTTTTCAGGTCCAGCGGGAGTTGTGATTGACAATGAGACACTATTTATTTGTTTTAAATAAAAGTCTTGTTAATAACTACTTCTTGTGTTTTTTTTACTTTTTGACACTTTTTTGGTGAATGGGTAGGGGTACCTTAGAACATTAATAAATGGAGCGCATTTTAACTAAAACCAAAGCAAATTTTACAAAAACTAAACAAAACTAATTCTGAAACCAAGCTAAACAAATTCCAACCTAAATTAGTAACATACTGTAACAAATCTATCCGAAACTAAACAAATATTTCTGTTCTGCACATGTCTAGTGCCCCGACAATGTGGCTAAGATAGCTCTCAAAAATAGCCTTAATTATGGATCACATGAATAGTCAACTATGCATGGCAGAGAGAGATAAGATCTCTAGTGTTGAATATCCCATCCTTCAGTGAGACAGGGCAACCTGTGTGCATATGTTGTTACACTGAAGCAACAAGAGAAGTATCCAATTCTTAAGCTTATTTATAAATGTATATGCCCATTATTATGCTGGCATCGGCATGACAGTCCATCAAAGGAATAAGCAGCAACTGCGTACCACCATACACTTTATTTTTTTTGTTTCTTTTAGATGGATACATTTGGAATATTGCATATAAATGTTTTATGCAAATAGAAGGTGGCATGCTCAAGGATACTCTTAAGTATTTTTATATAACCTTAATAACTTGTGTGTTGAATAGACATACTGTAAATAGCAGGAGATAAAATCACATGCGCACAACTTGAAGCATCAGAGGTAGAACACTGATACAGCCCCTTCTCCCTTTCTCCTAGCCAATATGAACCTGTTTGGATTTTTATTACAACTTACAAACAGTGAGCAGGCAGTGCAATGCTTTCTCACTGGAAGGCTCAGCAAAGTAAATATCGTTGAAGCACCCTTTATTAACAGTGTATTAGGTAACTGCATTTCATGTTTGGTGACCCTGCATTTTAAGCCACCAGATACCAGCACTGGGTCGGGTCTCCTACAGCTACTCATCTGTGTTACATGCCCTGAAAGCCCTCCAGTTGTTCGCCTGAGTACCCAGTTCTACCATGGACTTCACTGTCAGAAAGACTAAGCAAAAGTTTATGTTTATGCACTGTACTGATTACTAAAATTGTAGTTGTTCTCTAGTATCTTTGATTAGTGACACAGTTTTTTGTTGTAGTATTACTGCTATATTGGTCAGACAGCGCACTGACACCTTTGCAGCCATTGTGCGATTTGCTGGTTCAGTGTGCTTCTGTACCTTTAAGAAGGGGTGGGATCCCTTTGGCCCACCTGACCTCCACCTATCCATCAGAATGCATGTGCTTCCATTGTGGAGTCTCTCATAAGCTAGAGATAGGACCACAGATACCAGGGTGCCTTGCCGAGGCTCTGTGGCTTACGCATGTATTTGCAAATGTGTGCAGACTAAATCCCTGTTTTAACGCATAATGTTAGATAAGTTAATTGGGTTGTCAGCAGGCTGACCGGTGAGTAAAGCTTGGATTTTTCCTTGGATTTATCCTTGGTCTTGTTTATATCATTCTGTGGTTAGAGAGCCTTATAGACTGTGGCGGCTGGTGCTCAACATTTTTGGGGGGCGCAAACAAACTTAACATTAAATTAAATTAACATTAATTGCAGCCTTATTGTGCCCATTAAACGCAGCTTCTGTGCCATCAAATGCCACTACTGTGCCCATCAAATGCAGCCACTGTGCCATCAATCAAAGCCATTGTGGCCATCAATCACAGCCATTGTGCCCATCAAATTCAGCCACTGTGCCATCAAATGCAGCCACTGTGCCCATCAATTGCAGCACCTGTGGCATCAAATGCTGCCACTGTGCCCATCAATTGCCGCCACTGTGCCCATTAAATCCAGCTAGTGTGCCCATGAAACGCGGCCACTGTGCCATCAAACGCTGCCACTTTGCCCATCAAATATTGCTACTGTGCCCATCAAATGCTGTCACTGTGCCATCAAATGCTCCCACTGTGCCCATCAAATGCTGCCACTGTGTCCATCAAATGCTGCCACTGTGCCATCAAATGCTCCCACTGTGCCCATCAAATGCTCCCACTGTGCCCATAAAATGCTGCCACTGTGTCCATAAAATGCTGCCACTGTGCCATCATTATTCACGAAAGGCAAATCCACTTTGCACTACAAGTGCAATCTACAAGTGCAAAGTGCACTTGAAATTGTACTGAAAGTGCACTTAAAAGTGCAGTCGCTGTAGATCCGAGGGGGACATGCAAGGAAAAAAAAAAAAAAAACATTTTAGCTTGCACATGATTGTATGATAAAATTATCAGAGCTTCCCCTCATTTCAGATCTAACCCTCAGATTTTTAGCGATTGTACTTCCAAGTGCACTTTCAGTGCAATTTCAAGTGCACTTTGCACTTGTAGTGCAAAGTGGATTTGCCTTTTGTAAATAACCCCCACAGTTACATCGTTACATAGTAGGTGAGGTTGAACAAAGACAAAAGTCCATCAAGTCCAACCTATAAAAGACTATATAAGACTTTTGATTCCTTGGTTAAAGATGAAAGTTTAAAAATTAAGCATTACATAAATTGTGGCACCGCCTATGTCCTATATCTCATTTACTGAACAGCATGTCGTTTACAGTATGTGGGATTTTGTGAAATTGAGAGATGGGGATAGATTTTGCAAGTTATTACAGAGTGAGGTATAGTGGATATACAGGATGCAGACCAGGAAATCCTGGGGTTTAAACCTTAGGTGGGACCTGGATTTGCATTTATGTTAAATCCTTCACCTTCACAGATTTCATTATTTATTTGTTTACCATCCCTGGCTTCACATGAAATAATTGTATTCATATTTTTTGTGTTTGTGGGTAATTATTGATCTTAATCTTTGTCTTTTGACTATAGTGACCATCAGTTCACCCCCACTCTGGCAGTCATGCCAAACAGATGCAATCATTCTTGGTAATTACCGAGGTGTGTCAGACTGTGTGGCTATATATTTGTTTTGTAAATTTTTATGTAACCAGCTATGAGTAAGGTCATCTTTTGACTCAAACATGATAGCGTTGTTTGCTCTATGGAATATTTTACTCCTTGGAAATAATAAAGAAGAAACTTTTGTACTCACCTTGTTGCTAATATGTTGTGATTTGCATGTGCATACGCCAAAGCACTAGTGCCATGACATGTGCCTCCATACATAATGTGATGCATGTCATCATGCTGCGCAACATCCACAGGATTTTGATTCTTATTGTTGAGCAGATTGGGTTTGGAGGGAGTGGGAGGAGTGTTGGAGGAGTGTGTGTGTGTACGGAAAGAGGTGTTTCCTCCCCAAGTGGTGTTTTTACCATTCTGGGTGTCATTATACATCATTCTAATGTTATTTAGCAGTCCTGCACAGCCTATAATCTTGAGGCCTTTGATGAAGTTTGCTGTGTCCAACGAAACTAGTTTTGAAATGGTGTCTCCCTTTTATGAGAATTTAAGGATGGACTTTTAACAATCCAGATGCCATTTCACCTTTCCTTTGGAACTTTGGGGCAGGGAGTGATTCATCCTGCTTCTTTGATGCATTATTGCTTGTCTATGGATTTTAAGTGGAGACTGGCTGAATTGATTGCATTTAAGTGGTCCCCATGGAAGTATGCACATGGTGGATATGTGTCTGAGCACTACTAATTGTGAAAGTACAGGATAAATCAACCTAGCGATGCACACGCACTTGAAATGCATTAGTATCTTGGATTGGCTCATTATGAATTATCTACAACAGCATTCTATGTGTTACCTCACCCTGGTTGGACCTATTATGCTGCATTTGTCATCTTATCACAACAATGTTATATATGGCAATAATTATGCTGAACACATGCATCATAGTCTTATTGAGAAATCTATACAGGTTAAATCCACCTGTGAATATGTTTATGAACAGTCTAAAAACATTCTCTTCAGATAAACCATTCTCGTTTTAAGGAGCCGTCCCCAGCTAGGTTCCCAACCAGTGACTCTTCCTTACTTTAAGCCCTGGTTCACACTGGGCTGCGGGAGTGAAGCAGTGCGAGTTCAGCTGAACTCGCACGATTTCACTCCCGCCCGGCAGTCCAAATCGCATGTCAAAACGCACCAGTGTGAACCAGGGCTTAGAAGCAGGGATGGCTTATCGGCTGTTAAGAAGCCAACACCCACCAGCTTCCAAATAATGATTAATCATCAGCTGACTTTCATTGCGATTGATGCTGGATTCACATTGAGGGGCATGTTTCATATTTTTTTTACAAATAAAGGACTTGTCAAAAACTGTGTGTGTGTGTGTGTGTGTGAGTGTGTTTTTATTTACTTTTGACATTTGTTTTGTGAATGAGTAGGGGAACTACCCCATAATTATTCTCAAGGGGGGAGCTAGGATCTGGGGGCTAAATGGGGCTTCCAGATTTCAATAAGCTCCCCCACACCCCAACAACCACTGGGCCAGGGTTGTGGAGAAGAAGCCTTTGTCTTCATAAACATGGGGACAAGATTCCTTGTTGGGGGGGGGGGGGTACCAGCCTGGTATGGTTCAGAAGGGGCTCCACTCACTTGCCTCCCCTCCCCTTTCCTGGCCTTTTGGTTGCCTGCTGGGATAAGGGCCTGGTATGGATTTTGGGGGAGACCCAATGCAATTTTGTCATGGGGTCCCCCTTAAAATTCATAACAGACCCAAAGGGTATTTATATATGGTTTGAGGAAGCAGGCAAGATCTGTTAAACGTGTAACGATTCTACAATCATGTTACCAAGGTCATCCCGGGTGGAGAAGGGCAATGAGTCCAGCTCAAATTTTACAGGGAAAGTCAATTTCAGCATTTAACATCAGCTGTTTAAAAATCTCGATCTATCAATTATTTGACATGTGATGTATACTCTGATTTTATACATTTTCATCATATTCTTAGTTTCAGGTGCTAAAATTTATGACAAGTTCATTTTGATTTAAATACCAGTTGCCCACTCAGCACTTTCCCCACTTTTTCTGCACACTTATGTATGTGGAAGAAATGTATGTGGTTTGCCCGCTTAGTGGGAATTTACAAATGCTTTTGGCGAGAGCTTCTCTCAGTGTAAAATAAAGCACAGTTGTGCTTGCATTTGATTTGAAAAAAAATGTGTTTCATGCAGAAATTATTGTAAGACAATGTAATTAAATGAACTAAAAAGTAATAGGACTATATATAATTAAAACACCAGCATTCAAATATGTACACTTATATACAGCATATACTGTGAATATATGAAGTATACACACAGAGATTATTCAAAGAGGTCTCTTTGTCTGACCAATGAATCAGATATGCAACAAGATATTCTCTCTTGAAATACACAGGACATTTTTGAGGTAAATATTTATATTGATAACCTATATAAAACTAACCAATAATTAATAAAAAAAAATACCATTATTCGATGTGGTATTGTGATATGAATACTGATGCCTCTTTCTTTGCTACAAACTTTACAAGATTGATTTAATATTGAATTGCTTGAATTGTGGAACAATTTATAGTTTCATAGATATTTGAGAGATTTATAATTATTTTTGTTTGTAGATTCCACATATTCAGCTCTTTATATTCTGGACGGATGCGATCCTGGTTTGCTCCACGGCCGCCAATACGCTGATCTGTTTTGTTTGCCTCTTTTTTATCCCGTTCTGGGATACAATTTTCCTTTCACACGACTTTAGGGTCCTGTGGATATTCCCCAATCCTCGTTTTATTTTTTTATTTTTTTATTTACGCTGCAGACTTCCATGCATGCGTGTCTATGTAAGTATGCCTCCGCCATGATGTATTCAAAACTTATACCCCTTTTTTCATCCATCTTTTGTCATTTTGATGATCTGAAAAATGTGAGATGGTAAAATTCTCCCTGAAGGAGTTTGCCTCCGTAACGCGTAGGAATGCTTCATTGTATGATGTATATACCCATGTGTATTTTCATGTATTGCATATTCCATTGTTATATGGCTGCATGTTTTATATGATACATACATTTTTTCTATATCCTATTTTGTACAAATAAATATTATTTTTTTTACCCTTTGTGGTTATACAATCTGTGCCTACAAAGTCCAGACCTTGAGGGGGAACTTTTTTCTACACACAGAGATAGAGAGATAGGGATTCAATTATAAGTTGAATTAGGTGTCAGTGTAATGATTTTTTTTTTAACCCTAAACGTTATAGTAATTGTAAAATATTTCCAACAATAACATTTAATTGAAATAGTGTAAAAACAGATTCAATTTAAATATATTTTTGAAAGAAAATCTTGTTTTCCTGCAGGAAGAACATGTATATTTGGAAATGTGCAATTAAAACCAGGGGGATGTGTGCTCAAAAAAATGTGTGTTCCTAATTTAAACTGAAATGTGTATGCCTTTAACCACTTAAGGACCGCCTACTGCACATATACGTCGGCAGAATGGCACGGCTGGGCACATCAATGTATATATACGTTGATTTTAGTACCCAGCCGTGGGTCACGGGCGCGCGCCCGCGGCGCGCTCCCGTGACCCGGTCCGAAGCTCCAGGAACGGGACCGCGGGATTCGCGGACCCGATCGCCGCTGCAGTGCAGCGATCCGTCCCTGGAGCTGAAGAACGGGGAGAGCCGTGTGTAAACACGGCTTCCCCGTGCTTCTCTGTGGCCGCAGCAACGATCGCGTCATCCCTGTAATAGGGGGACGCGATCGATGATGTCACACCTACTGCCACACCCCCCTACACTTGTAAACACACACACAGGGAACACTCAAATTCACAGCGCCCCCTGTGGTTAACTCCCAAACTGCAACTGTCATTTCCACAGTAAACAATGCAATTTAAATGCATTTTTTGCTGTGAAAATGACAATTGTCCCAAAAATGTGTCAAAATTGTCCGAAGTGTCCGCCATAATGTCGCAGTCAGGAAAAAAATCGCTGATCGCCGCTATTAGTAGTAAAAAAAAAATAATTAATAAAAATGCAATAAAACTATCCCTTATTTTGTAAACGCTATAAATTTTGCGAAAACCAACCGATAAACGCTTATTGCGATTTTTTTTACCAAAAATATGTAAGCCAAGAATACGTATCGGCTTACATATCGGCTTACGTATCGGCCTAAACTGAGGAAAAAAAATTGTTTTTATATATTTTTGGGGGATATTTATTATAGCAAAAATTAAAAAATATTGATTTTTTTTCTAAATTGTCGCTCTATTTTTGTTTATAGCGCAAAAAATAAAAACCGCAGAGGTGATCAAATACCACCAAAAGAAAGCTCTATTTATGGGGGAAAAAGGACGCCAATTTTGTTTGGGAGCTACGTCGCACGACCGCGCAATTGTCAGTTAAAACGACACAGTGCCGAATCGCAAAAAGGGGCAAGGTCCTTTACCTGCATTTTGGTCCGGGTCTTAAGTGGTTAATGAGCACACACAAGTGCATTGCATTCATGTTTGTTAAATTTCAGCAAGGCATCCCTGTAGCATTTTCCAAGATTGACAGCTTGTCATGCAATCTTTCTGTCTTGATGAAGATCAAGGTGTTTAGTTGCTTGTGAATTTCTCTTTGGACTGGGTTCATTTTTGCATTTTTGCCTGATTTTGTGTTGAAACCAATAGAAATGCTTGAAAATACACATCGACAACAATGAAATGTGTGGAATGTGTGCTACACACATATAAAAGATAATGATACCATCTCCTGTAAGTTCACATAAAAAAATAATGATTTATTGAGGCACTTTCATGGTACAATATGAACGACACAATGCTTAGGTTTAAAAATGCAAATATTTATTACAGCAAATATATTAAAATTCACCCATGAAAAGGGGGAAAAGATAAGGAAACAAAACAATGGACAGATTATTGGTCCATAAAGGACACAACACAATTCTTTTAAGACATCACTCCTTTAAATACAGATTGGTCAATAGATGAGGTGTCCTCCATTGAATGAGGGACCTCAATCAACATAGTTCCAGTCTCACACACTACATGTTTCACAGACTAACCATTTCTTCAGAAGTTGTATTCATGAGGAATGTACTGTAATCTATAAGAGAAATATACAAAAGAAACAATAATATACAAGACGCAAATAGAAATGTCTTAGACCGCGTACACACGATCAGACATGTCCAATGAAACTTGTCCGACGGACCGTTTTCATCGGACCACGCTGAAGTGGTCTGTTGGTCTGACAGACACACCATTGGACCAAAATTCCATCGGACCAGAACGCGGTGACGTAGAACACAACGACGTGATGAAAAAATGAAGTTCAATGCTTCCAAGCATGCGTCGACTTGATTCTGAGCATGCGCAGGTTTTTGGTCCGACGATTTTGTGTACTACCCATCGAACCTGTCCGACGGACAGGTTTCCAGCAGACAGGTTTTAAAGCATGTTTTGAAACTCTGGTCCGCTGGAAAATGGTCCGATAGGCCGTTCACACGATCGAACATGTCCGCTGAAACTGGTCTGCGGACCGTTTTCATCAGTCAAAACCGGTTGTGTGTGGACGCCATCGGTTATTTAACCATCAGTTTAAAAAAAAAAACTTGTTTTAAATTTAACCGATGGATACCTAACCAATAGCAAATAAAACGATCGTTAGTAGGCACGACCATCAGTTAAAAATCCAGGCATGCTCAGAATCAAGTCGGCGCATGCTTGGAAGCATTGAATTTCATTTTTTTCAGCACGTCGTTGTGTTTTACGTGTTCTGACACGATCGGTTATTTAACCGATGGTGTGTGGGCGTGACGGACCATCAGTCAGCTTCATCGGTTAACCGATGAAAACGGGCCATCAAACCGTTCTCATCGGATGGACTGATCGTGTGTACACGGCATAACAGTGCACAGTCAAACGGCGGTGGAATATAAACCAGAAAAAGTTCTCACAGATGATGTATAGGAAAAATTAAACCTAAGAATATTTAAATAAGGCAAAAAATAATAATAAAAAAACAAAAACAAAGCTTTAAACTGTTGGGTGTGTTGACAAGAAGGGTTTCTGGATTACAAAGAAGGCCTCATCTTGCAAGGGTTCATAAAAGATTGTATATAGTGGGAAGATATTAGTCCACATAGATCACATATAGAAAAAATCACAGCATACAAGAAGTCTGGTCTACAAGGGAGAAACAAGACCCAATCGTAACCTAAAAGCATATAAGCAAAAAATGTACAAATGTAGAGATGTAAATAATCTTCTAATACAAACTAACACTTAAGAGAGTAAAGAACCTTACCTTAAAGAACCCAAACACCCAAAAGGCCGGTAAGACTAATGCATGGATCCACATCAAAGGAACGTTCAACAGGAGTAAAATAATACCGCTCAGACATCCACAGGAGATATACATCTACCAATGAAGCAGAGGTAACAAGGTTCTAGAGTCCCATCAAGTATAAAAGCATCTGTGAAGAAAGGGCAAGTCAAAGAGCCAGTATGAAGCACTGGGAGTAATGATCTTCTGTAACGAAATGTCCCACACTCCGCTCAACTGTTTTCGCCATATACCGCTTCCTCTCAGTCTGAATATAGATATCATGAACTGTTTATTAGAACACAGAATACAGTCTTATATACACTAGAGGAGGAGGTCCCCCATCCTGCTCATATTGCTCTAACAATACACCTGTAACTAGAAACATAAATTAACATGAGCTAATTAACTAATCATTTCCAGACTAGGTGACTTCGAGATATGACTTTTCAGGTCCTAGCCTTGTTGTCTCTTAGATCCCCACACATTATCATGAATATCAACACAAAAACTCCTTCACTCAATAGCAATGTTAATTTATACAAATAACAATGGGTGAAAAACCCTAATGCCGCGTACACGCGGTCGTTTTTTGCGATGAAAAAAAACGATGTTCTCTGTAAAGTAAAAAACAACGTTTTTGAAACATCACTTTTCAAAGACAATTTTGCATACACACCATCGTTTTTTCACAAAAAGCGAGGTTACGTTCACCACTCTTTTCCATTGAAGCTCGCTTCATAACTAGCTTCTGGGCATGCGCGGGTTGAAACACGTCGTTTTGAATGACGTTTTTGCTACACACGGTGACTTTTTGTGAAACAAAAAACAACGTTTTGAAAAACGACACAAAAAATTCAAGCATGTTGGAATTTTTTTTTTGTCGTTTTTTTGAAGACAAAAAACGACGTTTTGCCCACACACGATCAATTTAAATGACGTTTTAAAAAACGTCGTTTTTTTTCATCGCAAAAAACGACCGTGTGTACGCGGCATTAGAAACCACACTAGACTTGTTTAAAATAAACACATTATAGCAGACAACAGACAGACAGGTGGCTGGAGTTGATGACATCAGCATCAAGTCCCAACAGTATGAAGTGATCACTATTTCTTATATGGCATATGCAGGGTTCCCAAAGTCTGTGTTTTGGGAAACATGCACTTAAATCCAAAGCAGCATTACTTCAAGGGTCCCCAGGCATACACATTTGTTCCCTTAAAATCCAGGGCCCATAATCAGTAGGCAAGAAGCTAGCATTCAGTCTCCTCCAAAAGCCTCTCTCCCAGCTAGGTTTGTAACACCTTCCAACCAGTGTGCAATCTAATGATAGGTTTTAAAGCATGTTAGGCACTGCTTTGACTATCAAGAAATAAGATACTCTGAATAACGTGTTGATCAAAAATAAAAAATGTAAATTAAGGGAGAGCTAATCACTCTCAGCCATTAAAATGTATTCAAACAAACAAACTTGTAAAAGGCAGTGGGACCTGAGTAAAGTAATAGTGTATGACCATAGCAATTATCATACTGTATATGCAGATAAAAAAACATTATCATGTGTGAGTGTGACCTCTCATATGTCCTTATATGCTCTTGAACATAAGGTAAGGCATGACGTCACCTTTGACCAATTCCAATGGTCGAGAGCCATTAAAGATTACAGGGGCATTGATGTTCCAGTCAAACAACAAAATCTAGAACATCAGGAGGGGATTCACTTGGCTGGTTACCCCTGGGGAAACAATATTTGTGTGCATAATGGGAGATGGCAACATTTTTTGTGTTACCTTTTTGTACAGAAAGTTATGCCGCGTACACACGGTCTTTTTTGCGATGAAAAAAAACGTCGTTTTTTAAAACGTCATTTAAATTGATCGTGTGTGGGCAAAACGTCGTTTTTTGTCTTCAAAAAAACGACCAAAAAAAAATTCCAACATGCTTGAATTTTTTGTGTCGTTTTTCAAAACGTCGTTTTTTGTTTCACAAAAAGTCACCATGTGTAGCAAAAACGTCTTTTAAAACGATGTTTTTCAACCCGCGCATGCCCAGAAGCTAGTTATGAAGCGAGCTTCAATGGAAAAGAGTGGTGAACGTAACCTCGCTTTTTGTGAAAAAAACGATGGTGTGTATGCAACATCGTCTTTGAAAAGTGATGTTTCAAAAACGTCGTTTTTTACTTCACAGAAAACGTCGTTTTTTTTTCATCACAAAAAATTATCGTGTGTACGCGGCATTAGTTTCAAGATGTGGCATGTGGCAGCTTTGACCAACCTGCTGTACCTACTTTCTGTAACCAGCCTGATGCATCAGTCTGCTGTGTCCTGCTTGCGGCTATGGTTCTGATGTGTGCTGCCTGCACGAGCCAGCATCCTTTCGCCACTCCAGCGTCTTTTACCCTTAGCTCAGCTGACAATTCCAACTTCTTTGGACTTAGTGATCTTCAGGAACACCAAGCACTCAGTCGCAAGGAGAGCTCCCTCATAATTTCGGCTTCAGGACCAGGTATGTGACAAGCTGACTACTTCCACATGGATGTGGGGTGTTTTGCTTTCAAGTCCTGGCTTACAAGGCTTTCCGTCTTCTGGCATGTATATGGGCACTAACTGCACTCATTACATCACTACAGGAAGGCTTTATCTAAAAGGGGACCTACCTCCCAATGACTTACAGAAATTCTCTGTTACCACACTATTTTGGGACAGAGCCACCTTGTGGCTGACTAGTTAACTGAACATGCTTACACTTACTCTCAGGGCTTTTGGATGTCTACACAAAAAATGGCAGTTCAATATTTTGGAGTGATATTTGTTGAAATGTATGGTCTGGCGAGAGGGTCTCTTTAAGTAATATTGTAGTTAAAAGGCCAATTGCAGAAAAGCAGGGTGCTGGCGTTATTACGTGCAGAGAAAATATCATGTTTGGTAGATGCCTAAAAAATACATTATTTAAAACTATACTTTTTACTATCCCTTTACTTCCATTCAACAAAATAACTATTATTATATAACATAAACAATGTTTATAAATAATGATTTTATTACCATATTTGCAGCATTGTTTTTAACTCCTGAAAAAAAAAAACTTCTTGTAAAATTACATTTATATCATTGTAAATTGTATTCATTTGTTTCTTTCATCCATTTATTTATTCATATAGTCTTTGTGGTTTAAAAATTGTCTTCTGCACAGAGTTTTAGCAGGGTAATTGCAAAGAAATATTCTTTGATTTATCTACACTGTTAATACGGTGTAAGTATTCTGGGTAGGGAATGTCATTAAAACGAATATCTTTAAAGGGTGACTCATCACTGAGAACGAGCATTGTTCTGTATGTAAAGTCATTCAGTAACATGGACAGCAAATGTCACATAAAAACAGGCATAATAATGTTGCGCAACTAGAATGAAATACATCTAAACCCAGCATTACCAGAATAAACCACTTTGTATTTCAGATGAAAACGGATGATGGAGTTTCTGAGATGTAATACTGATGTTTTTTTTTTTTTTTTTTTAGGATACCTTCTTTCAATTCAAAGTTCTTCTCTCAAGGCCTCAAGTATACTTTAAATGAAATAATTTCCATTACCACATTCACAGAACTGTTTTTCACAGAATTTTCAAAACATGGTTAATATTTTTCTTTATATTATAATATTTGTTATATTGTACTTCAGTCATTCAATCATGGCAACATTCCTATTTCATATTACCTGGCCTGCACATGATTGGCTATCTAACATGAACACAAGTTCACCTTTTATTTCTGAACTTTTAGTTCTTTAGTAAATCAACTCTGATACGTCTGCAGTCTTATCTATCTGCCTCTGTCTAGCTTTTTATGGTTAAACTGAAACAAAAGTGGAATTGTTGCCCATGTCAATCATTAATATTAGGGTACCGATACTTTTTTTCATGTACTTGCCGATACCGAATACCGATACTTTTTTTTAAAATGTGTCCCCAAATGCAGCCATGTCCCCCCACAAATGCAGCCATGTCCCCCCATAAATGCAGCCATGTCCCCCACATATGCAGCCATGTCCCCCCACATATGCAGCCATGTCCCCCCACATATGCAGCCATGTCCCCCACATATGCAGCCATGTCCCCCACATATGTAGCCATGTCCCCCCACATATGCAGCCATGTCCCCAAACATATGTAGCCATGTCCCCAAACATATGCAGCCATGTCCCCACATATATGCAGCCATGTCCCCCACATATATGCAGCCATGTCCCCCACATATATGCAGCCATGTCCCCAAACATATGCAGCCATGTTCCCAAACATATGCAGCCATGTTCCCAAACATATGCAGCCATGTCTCCAAACATATGCAGCCATGTCTCCAAACATATGCAGCCATGTGCCCCACATATATGCAGCCATGTCCCCCACATATATGCAGTCATGTCCCCAAACATATGCAGCCATGTCCCCAAACATATGCAGCCATGTCCCCCACATATATGCAGCCATGTCCCCCATATATGCAGCCATGTCCCCCACATATGCAGCCATGTCCCCCCACATATATCCAGCCATGTCCCCAAACATATGCAGGCATGTCCCCCATACCTAAATGATGATGCCACCGCCGCCGCCACCGCGTTAATCAGCGTGCGAGGAACATTACAGGCAGCTTTCATTTAAATAGCTGTTTTCCCAGCCAGACCGTGTATAGACACTCCCCCTTGCTCGGGATTGGACAGATCCACCCAATCCCGAGCAAGGGGGAGTGTCTATACACGGCACGGCGGGGAAAACAGCTATTCAAACGAAAGCTGCCTGTAATGTTTGCCGCACGCTGATTAACGCAAATACTCAGTATCGGTCCCGATACCGATACTGGTATCGGGACAACCCTAATTAATATGGTCAATTTTTCCAAAGAATTAAAGTGACACTTCACAGGGTATAAACCTGTACAAACCTGTACAACAGCAGCCCCTGGCAAAAGAAGAATTGTAATACTTAATTGTAATTGTAATTTAGGTGTTGTTGGATAGGGAGTCCATCACTAGTCCTGTGTTACCTTCTGATGAACCCTATGTCACTACTGGGTCATGAAGTGTAAGAGTTGATGGGAGGAACCACAGCAACCAACAGGGGACACACTATCCAATGTACCCAGAAGTGTCAGATAGCAGCAGCTCTTGGAGCTGTTGAAAAGAGCTTAAACATACTGTCCAACATAAAGAGTCATTTTTTTTACAGGGTTTTCAACCCCCTAACATTTTACCCACTTTGCATACGGGCCAATTCTGGCATTTCTCTCTTACATGTAAAAATCATACTTTGTTTGCTAAAAATGTACTCAGAACCTTCAAATGATAGATAGATAGATAGATAGATAGATAGATAGATAGATAGATAGATAGATAGATAGATAGATAGCGTCTGCAAAAGTTTGGGCACCCTGCAGAATTTATAGCATGCACTGCCCCCTTTGCAAAGCTGAGATCTGCCAGTGTTGTGGATTGTTCTCAATCATCGTCTGGGAAGACCAGGTGATGTCAATCTCAAAGGTTTTAAATGCCCAGACTCATCTGACCTTGCCCCAACAATCACCTGACCTGGGGTGCCAAACTTTCGATCCCCACTGTAGATAGATAGAGTATCTCACACAAGTACACAAGTACACCCCTCACATTTTTGTAAATATTTTATTATAACTTTTCATGTGACAACACTGAAGAAATTACACATTGCTACAATGTAAACTAGTGAGTGTAAAGCTTGTACAACAGTGTAAATTTGCTGTCCCCTCAAAATAACTCAACACACAGCTATTCATTTTAAAAACTGCTGGCAGTGAAAGTGAGTACACCCCTAAGTGAAAATGTCTAAATTTGGCCCAATTAGCCATTTCCCCTCTCCGGTGTCATGTGAATCATTAGTGGTACAGGGTCTCAGGTGTGAATGGGGAGTAGGTGTGTTAAATGTGGTGTTATCGCTCTGTTGTTGCTCTACATAAAGATCACCTAGGATATAAGAAGATTTCCAAAAGCCTGAAACTGAGCTGCAGCAGGGGGGCCAAGACCATACAGTGGCTTAACAGGACAGATTCCATTCAGAACAGGCCTTGTCATGGTGGCCCAAAGGGGCTGAGTGCACATGCTTAGCATCATATCCAGAGGTTGTCTTTGGGAAGTATAAATTTAGAAGTTGTGCTGCGCTGTTAATAAATACAGTAGGTGATAGGCAATAAATGAATGGTCAAAATAGCAACAATAAAATATAAATAATCTTATACTTTATACTTTATCGTTTTATGTCTTTGGGAAGTAGATGTATGAGTGCTACCAGCATTGCTGCAGAGGTTGAAGTGGTAGGGTATCAGCCTGTCAGTGTTTATATCATACCGCCACACACTGCATCAAATTGGTCTGCATGGCTGTCATGCCAGAAGGAAGCCTCTTCTAAAGATGATGCACAATAAAGCCTGCAAACAATTTGCTGAAGACAAGCAGACTAAGGACATGGATTACTAGAACCATGTCCTGTGGTCTGACAAGACCAAGAAAAACATATTTGATTCAGATGGTGTCAAGAGTGTGTGGCAGCAACCAGGTAAGGAGTACAAAGACAAGTGTGTCTTGCCTACAGTCAAACATGGTGGTGGGAGTGTCATGGCCTGGGGCTGTATGTGTGTTGCCCACACTGGGGAGCTACAGTTTATTGAAGGAACCATGAATGCCAACATGTATTGTGACATACTGTACTGAAGCAGAGCATGATCCCCTCCCTTTGGATGCTGGGCCGCAGTGTAGTATTCCAACATGATAATGACCACAAACACGCCTCCAAGACAAACACTGCCTTGCTAAAGAAGCTGAGGGTAAAGGTGATGGACTGACCAAGCATTTCACCGGACCTAAACCCTATTGAGCATCTGTGGGGCATCCTCAAATGGAAGGTGGGGGAACGCAAGGTCACTAACATCCACCAGTGTGGAAGATGACCAGTGCTGGAAAATAATGGTAGCCACACAAAATATTGACACTTTGGTGCCAATTTGAACATTTTCAGTTGGGGTGTACTCACTTTAGTTGCCAGCAGTTTAGACATTAGTGGCTGTGTGTTGAGTTATTTTAAGGGGACAGCAAATTTACACTGTTTTACAAGCTGTGCACTCACTACTTTACATTGTAGCAAAGTGTAATTCCTTCAGTGTTGTCACATGGAAAGATATAATAAAATATGTACAAACATGTGAGGGGTGGGCCCTGATGGGCACCGGCCATCTGAATAACATTAGTTTGTTGGTTTTTGGAAGTGCCTACCAGAGCCAGCGGCTCTGATAGGCTTCCCGATTACAGCCTGAGGCCTGTAATCAGCTTCCAAATAATTAACCAGTGGACGCACGGGGTGTGCGTTCCCTGGTTAACACTGACACTCGTCTCAGCCAATCAGGTTCACCGGGTCTGGTAACCGGTAATCTGATTGGCTGAAGCAACATTGAGGGTGGGACTTGGGAGAAGACATCGATGGAGCGCAGAGGGAGGATGGCTGACCTGAGAAAGGTAAGTGCCGGGGGATGGGGGGAAGAAATCTGGCGGTTTTTAAGGGGGCAAACTGGTGGCAATTGATGGGCACAGTGGTGACAATTGATGGGCATAGTGGTGACAATTAATAGGCACAGTGGTGATGATTGAAGGGCACAGTGGCGACAATTGATGGCTCAGTGGCTGCGTCTGATGGCACGGCACAGTGGCTGCATTTGATGGCATGGCACAGTGGCTGTGTTTGATGGCATAGCACAGTGGCTGCGTTTGATGGCACAGTGGTGACAATTGATGGCACAGTGGCGACTATTGATGGCATGGCACAGTGGCGACAATTAATGGCCCAGTGGTGACAATTGATGGGCACAGTGGTGACAATTGATGGCACAGCGGCTGCGTTTGATGGCATGGAACAGTGGCTGCGTTTGATGGCATGGCACAGTGGCTGCGTTTGATGGCACAGGGAAGACAATTGATGTGACAGTGGTGACAATTGATGGCACAGTGGCGACAATTGGTAGCATGGCACAGTGCGACAATTTTTGGCATGGCACAGTGGCGACAATTGATGGCACGGCACAGTGGTGACAATTGATGGGCACAGTGGCTGCGTTTGATGGCACAGTGGTGACAATTGATGGCACAGTGGCGACTATTGATGGCATGGCACAGTGGCGACAATTAATGGCCCAGTGGTGACAATTGATTGGCACAGTGGTGACAATTGATGGCACAGCGGCTGCGTTTGATGGCATGGAACAGTGGCTGCGTTTGTTGGCATGGCACAGTGGCTGCGTTTGATGGCACAGGGAAGACAATTGATGTGACAGTGGTGACAATTGATGGCACAGTGGCGACAATTGGTAGCATGGCACAGTGGCGACAATTTTTGGCATGGCACAGTGGCGACAATTGATGGCACGGCACAGTGGTGACAATTGATGGGCACAGTGGCTGCGTTTGATGGGCACAGTGGTGGCAATTGATGGGTACAGTAGCTGCATCTGATGGGCACAGTGAGGCTGCAATTTATGTTTTTTTTCATTTGTTTGCACCCCTCCAAAAATTTTGAGCACCAGCCGCCACTGGTCCACTCCTTCTGAATCTCCCCCTAATTCTTGAATGGGCTTTGCTTCACAATCCTCTCAAGGCTGCAGATATATCTGTTGCTTATGCACCCTTTTCTACCACACTTTTTCCATACACTCAACTGTCCATTAATATGCTTGCCTCTTTAGCAATGACCTTTTGTGACTTACCCTCCTCATGAAGGGAATCAATCCCTGTCTTCTGGACAACTGTCAAGTCAGTGGTCTTCCCCATGATTGTGTAACCATCTGAACCAGACTGAGAGACCATTTAAGAGCTCAGGAAACCTTTGCAGGTGTTTTGATTAAGGCCTCGTACACACGATGGACCGTTTCAGCAGACATCTCCGCTCGTGTGTATGGGCTAGCGGACAGATTTCTCCACCCGACAGATTTCAAAGCATGCTTTGAAATCTATCCGGTGGGAATCTGTCCGCCCGACATGTCTGCTGGTTAGTACACTTACCAGCAGACATGTCGTCCCCCACCGCTGCCGCGCCGCCGCCGAATGGATTCGGCGCATGCGCGGAAGTGTTTGACTTCCTGGTGCGGTGACGTGGCTGTGACGTGGCGGCGTCAACGTCACCGCCGCCTCACCGCCACGTCACCGCGCCGTCCGGCGGCGGGGAATTTGATCCGATGGTGTGTACACGCCATCGGATCAAACTCCCGATCGGACATATCCGATGGAAATGGTCCGCGGACCGTTTTCATCGGATATGTCCGATCGTGTGTACGAGGCCTAAGAGATACTGAATCTTGGGTTTTTACTAGCTGTAAGCCATAATCATTAAATTAAAAAAAAGACATGCTTGAAATATATCACTCTGTGTGTAATGAATCTATATAATATATGTGTTCCACTTGTTGAATTCTATTACTGGAATAAAATAACTTTTTGATGATATTCTAATTTTTTGAGATGCACCTGTGTGTGTATAAATGGTTTTCATCAATTTTTACAGATAAATATATATATATGTGTAAAGGTGTGACATGCCTTTGTATTCAGCCCCCTTTACTCTGATACCCCCAACTAAAATTTAATGGAACCAATTGCCTTCAGAAGTCACCTAATTAGTAAATGGAGTCCACCTGTGTGTAATTTAATCTCAGTATAAATACAGTTGTTCTGTGAAGCTCTCAGTGGTTTGTTAGATAACCTTAGTGAACAAACAGCATCATGAAGGCCATGGAACACGCCAGACATGTCAGGGATAAAGTTGTGGGGAAGTTTAAGCCCAGGTTCACACTGGGTACGATTTGCTTCGATTTGAGATGCGATTTCACATGTGAAATCGCATCTCAAATCGGCGGCATTTGCCGGCAATTGTCGGCAATGACACCATCCTAATCGGTGCGACGCCGCATCTGCAACGCTGCACCGATTTCAAAAAGTAGTTCCTGTACTACTTTTTGCGATTTTGGGCCGCGATTTACATTGACATCTGTGCAGAAACCTGCACAGATGTCTCTTAAATCGCGGCCGAAATCGGGACTGCCAGCGGGAGTGAATTTGTGCGAGTTCAGGTGAACTCGCACGGCTTCACTCCCGCAGCCCAGTGTGAACCAGGGCTACAGCAGGGTTAGGTTATAAAAAAATACCCCAAGCTTTGAATATCTCATGGAGCACTGTTCAATCCATCATCCGAAAATTAAAAGAGTATGGAACAACTGAAAACCTACCAAGACATGGCCATCCACCTAAACTGACAGGCCAGACAAGGAGAGCATTATTCAGAGAAGCAGCCAAGATGCCCATGGAAACTCTGGAGGAGCTACCGTGATCCACAGTTCAGGTGGAAGAATCTGTCCACAGGACAACTATTCTTCATGCACTCCACAAATCTGGTCTTTATGGAAGAGTGGCAAGAAACAAGCCATTGTTGAAAGAAAGAAGTCCTATTTGCAGTTTTCCAGTTTGCAGTTACAGAGGTAGTTCGAACATCGTTTGCATATGTGGGCACGATATATATATATATATATATATATATATATATATATATATATATATAATTTATTTTATTATTTCATTATTATTTTTTTATCACTTTTATTCCTATTACAAGACATGTAATCATCTCTTGTAATTGGAATAAAGAGTGACAGGTCCTCTTTTTGGAGACACCTGTTGTCACAAAGACCCCAGATCTCTCCTCTACCCTGGAAAACATGAGATTTAAAAAAAGTTGATCTCTGCATTATAGGGTAAAAACTGGCAGTGTTTATATCTGCCAGCACCGGAAATTATGTTATGACGTCACGTTTGGCCTCCAGGCATCATAGAGATCGCCATCTGGTCTATGACCAGCTTTATGTTAATCCAGCGGCATTGCCGGATCTGTTCTCTGTGTCCCTGATCGCACGGTGGGGAGAGTCCGGAGAGGTAGCGGAGGGCGACGGGAGGGGGGACGTCCCGTTCTGCTTCCTGTAAAAGCAATCCAGCTGCTCATGTAAAAGTAATCTAGTTGCTTTTCACAAGGGAAACGCTGGCTGAAAACTAAGATATCTGGATGATGCCTTCCAGATATCACCACTTCAATCCAGGACGTCATACGAAGGCCTTCCGTCAGGAAGTGGTTAAAGATTAAATCTGATAGGTCTGTGAATGTAACAGCTCTTTTTTTGCTCTTATGCTCTTTTCTCCATTTTTCAATAACTCCGAATAAAGTGTCATTTTATATTGGTGTTTCTCAACTGCAGTCCTCAAGGTGCACCAACAGGTCATGTTTTCAGGATTTCCATTATTTTGTACAGGTTATGATCAGTTTCACTGCCTTAGTAATTACCACATCTATTTCATCTGAGGTACATCCTATAAAACATGACCTGTTGGGGCGCCTTGAGGACTGGAGTTGAGAAACACTGTTTTATATGCACAAATATTAGGTGTGATAGGTATTCGGATAACAAATCATACTTTAAACATGTATCAAGATCTGAACTTCTTGAGAAAATATAGGCATTTCAGGAGTTAGTAGACTCAATCCTCACCATCTTGTAGACACCAGTCAAACCAAGAATTAGGTGTACAGGAAAAGAACTGATTGTACGAATAGGTTGTAGCCATTATAATAACTTTACATTTTCAGCGCAGCTACTGATTTAGCTTTCAAAGGGAAAGAAACATCACGTGCACACAGTTTAATGTTGTATACAGTACATGTACTCGTTTTTTTTTTCCTGGCTATAGTTCTCCTTTAAGAATGGAGGTGAGACTTCCGGTTCCGGCGCCGCATGGAGTAGCTGCCCTTCACTGCAGCTCCCGCAGCACGACCGAATCCTGCCTATAAAACCGGCTCTAGGAGCCCTACAACCTCTCCTCCACCTCTGGGCACGTCTCCCAGCACCCATGGACCGATTCCTGGAAAAAACGGGCGCTCGCGCCCAAACGGCCCAGACGCTACAGCCGCCGCCGGCCACGCCACAAATCGAGGCCCCGGTCTCGGCCTGCTCCGCTCCGCGGTCCGCAACGCCGACGGCGGCGATGGAGGTAAGCGGCGACACCTCCCCCCCTCCAACCCCTCAGGCACACACTGCTCAGGACATGGGGGATAACATGGGGGATAACACCACAGAGCGCATCGCTCAGGCCGTTGCTGCCCTGCTGAACCCCATGATCGCAGCATCTGTGGAGAGGGCCGTGAACGCAGGGATGGCGCAAATCAAGGCTCAACTGGGGGAACATGGCTCCAGATTAAATGAACTGGAGCACCGCTTGTCCAGCGCAGAAGAGGACCTCTATCAGTCACAGGCCCTGGAACATGCACAGGATAAGACAAACCAATATATCCTTCAAAAGTTAGATGACCTGGAGAACAGATCCAGGAGGAGCAACCTTAGGTACGTGGGGGTCCCGGAATCACTTCAAACATCTGCCCTCCAAGATCTCTGCTCTCACCGCATCCCAGAAGCGCTAGGCCTCCCAGGCCCATGCTTGGTAGAACGCGCCCACCGCATGGGTGCCTTCAACTCGGAACGCAAATCTCCGCGCCCGATAATTGCCAAGTACCTCAACTATGCTGATAAATCCCTCATACTACACACCTTCCGTCAAGCCCGTCAGCTACAGATAGACGGCATGAAAATTCTCGTGTTTGCTGACTACTCTATAGAAGTATCAAAGAAACGCAAAGCATTCCAACAGATCTGCACAGAACTCTTTAAACAACAAATTAAATTCACGCTAGCCTTTCCAGCCATACTCCGTCTCAAGGCCCCGAACGGGGACCAGCTATCCTTTCAAGACCCATCTGAAGCCGAAGCTTTCCTGAGGTCGCGGCAATCACACCACCTTCCTCAGACGCCATCCAAAGCCCCACCACTCAACCGCCCCTTGGATCAAAGGAGCCCCAGAAAAGACTCTCCTAAGCGCTTCAAGACCACAGGAGTGGACCCAACCCGACCCACCACGAGATGATGTGTTTTCAAAGTGGAACTCTCCCCTGGCTATTCTCCTCTGACCCACTCAAGCCAACCTCTTTGGGCACCCTCGCTAGGCCGGGTCTGCTCTTGAACTTCCTAGACCTACGATCGGCAGGTGATCTGCACTTCCCCTCCCACCGGTCAGGTAGCCTATGTGAAATGACTTTCGTTGCCCTCATCTAACGTTTTCCTTTGCAGGCTCATCTTCGCCATTCTTGTTATTGATGTTTTCTTTTTTTTTTCTCTTGTTATCTCTCCCCTGTGTTAGGTTGTTTTAAATACATTTACGCCAACCATGTTCCCCCCTCCCGGTTGCCCACCAGTTAATATGTACGTGCCTACCAGCTATTATATTTATGCAACCTCCCATTCCATGGCGTCCCTTGGCATCACTGTATGTACCCCGGAAGTTTATTTCCCTCTGCCCAGTATGCTGCCTTTTTCTTTTTTTTTTTTCTTAGCCGCATGTCACCTTGCTCTTTACTCTGTACTCCTGTGCCCCATGATAACAGAGTCGTGGCATGGGAGCCGGCTCATACAGTGACTCCATGTGGAAAAAAGTGAAGCTCTTATGTCTGGTTATGTTGTTCTTGTTGTTCTCGCTGATTTCTCCCCTAGCTGCCCCCCTAATTCCTTTCGCCTCCCCTCCCTCTCCCTCCGGTACCAACGCACCTCTGCCTTTAACCCGTCAATCCTCCAGTGACATTCACCCCCTACCCTCTCCTAATATGGTGACTCCTCTCAACCCCCACATATACGGTGCTTTTCCTACAAATACATCTCAGACCCCCTTTCCCACGCCCATTACATGAAAGTGATTTCATGGAACGTAAAGGGACTTAGATCCCCAAACAAGAGGATGAAAATCCTCAGACACCTAAAACGACTCAAAACAGATGTAGCCCTACTCCAGGAGACGCATCTGTCGGCTCCCGACTTCTCACGCATGAAAAAACTATGGGTAGGCACGGTCCTGGGCTCAGAAGCCGTCGACCGTAAGGCTGGCGTTCTCCTACTGATCCACAAAAACCTCCCTTGTTCGGTTCTTGCAGTTAACTCCGATACCCATGGCAGATTTCTGTCGGCGCACGTTAGGATAGGTAGTAAGGAACTGGTCATCTCTAATATCTATGCCCCTAACAACCCGGGTAAGGCCTTTTACCGCGAGCTGTCCTCGTGGCTACTACAAAATACACAACTCCCCCACCTGATCGGAGGTGACTTTAATGACACCCTACACCATATAGATGACAGGTCCTCTCCCAGACGGTCTAACCCGGTAACGGTCACTTCCAATCCCTCACCTTTCGCATCCACTATGGATTCCCTCCATCTCCGTGACATCTGGCGACTATCCCATCCCACGGACAGGGAATTTACATTCTACTCCAACCCCCATGCAGTCTTCACCAGAATAGACTATTTCTTTGCATCGGACGACTTGATCCCCTTGATATCGACCACAGATATACTTGATATCGCTGTGTCTGACCATGCCCCGATATTGGTCTCGTTAGACAACTTGGACCTTCCCCCCCACCCAAAGATATGGCGCTTCCCTTCATACCTTCACAACCATTCTGACTTTCAACTTTTTATGAAAAAAGCCTGGGAGGAATACTCCTCGGCGAATGCCCCCCACACGGAAGACCCTAACCTCTTTTGGGACGCCGGGAAGGCGTTCCTCAGGGGTCAGATCATATCCTATGCAGCCTCTTTCAAGCGTAATGCTCTATCTCGGTATAAATTGGCCAGCTCACGTTTGCATCAAGCTCAAAGAACTCTTTACTTGTCCGACTCCCCCACCAACAGAGATGAATGGCACGCAGCTAAACGATCGTTTGATACCTGGGCAGACACGCTAGAAACAATCAAAAGGGCCACTTTAGATGCCACTCTTCATAAATTCGGGAACAAATCCGGCAAATTACTCGCCAGACTATGCAAGGGCCCCTTTACCCCCACTCATATCACATCCTTACGGGACTCCACCGGAGTGATCCACACCTCACCACCGGCTATTAACAAAGCAATGCTTCAGTACTACAGTACACTGTATGCGGCGGACCCCTTTGATAGAAACGCGGCAGTCACCTTCCTAGACAACCTGGCCATCCCCGAAATCTCCCCCTCTCAGCTAGAAGCCCTTAATGCCCCGATCTCCCTGGCCGAGGTATCTAACACCATTCGTAAACTTACCCCCTCTAAAGCCCCGGGCCCAGACGGCTTCACAGGCGAATTTTACAAGACCCTGCAAAGTATAGTAGAACCCACCCTTCACAAAGTATATAGCGGCGTGTGGTCCGGCGGCCCTTATCTTCCCTCCGGCAACCAGGCCATTGTTAAACTTCTCTCTAAAAAAGGCAAAGACCCCCTTAACCCTGGCTCGTACAGACCGATATCTTTACTGAACCTAGATGTAAAAATCCTCTCCAAAATCATCGCCAATAGGCTCGCCGACATTATCCCCTCCTTAATCCATCCGGCACAATCAGGATTTGTGAAGGGGAGAACAGCTTGCCTAAACATCCGGAAAGTGATGCTGGCCCTGGAACACGCCAAGCAACACCCGGATGGGGACTATGCCATCATTACCCTAGACGCGGAGAAAGCCTTCGACAATGTCAGCTTCGACTGGCTCTCCCTGTCTATGGCGAAAATGGGTTTCTCCGGGCCTTTCTGTCACCTCATTAAGGCGATGTACGCATCCCCGTCGGCAAAAGTGGTGGCTGCCGGAATACTTTCGGAGGACTTTCGGCTTCACAAGGGGACGCGCCAGGGTTGCCCTCTGTCCCCCCTCCTTTTCAACCTAGCCCTGGAACCCCTATCCAGACACCTCACCCAAGTGGCCCCCCTCCACGGTATAAAATGCGGCGCCCATGAATTACGATCCTCCCTCTTTGCGGACGATGTCCTTATTTTTTCGACAGACCCCTCTTCTGATATGCTCACCATTAAAACCATATTCGACAATTTCCGTGCATGCTCTGGCCTACGAATAAATTACTCCAAAAGTGAAATCCTCCCTTTAGGCTCCCGCCCCGATCCCCCGTGGACACGACACTCCATCTTTTCTGTCGCCACATCACACATCACCTACCTCGGCATAAAAATTGGCAAGCTACCCTCCTCCCTGTACCACTTGAACTACCCCCCCTTGATCAATAAAATCTCTCAGGAATTGACGAACTGGTCGGATCTGCCGCTCTCGCTTCTGGGGAGATGCCACCTAGTAAAAATGGTCAGCTTTGCCAGACTGCTGTACCCGATGCAGACTATCCCTCTACTGCTCCGCCATAAGGACATCAAGCTCATTGAATCGGCTATCTCTAAATTTATCTGGCACGGTAAGCGACCACGCATAGCTATGAAAAAACTCTTTCTCCCCAGACGCGAGGGCGGAGTTAGTCTCCCAAATGTTAGACTGTATAATTTAGCATGTTTACTGAGAACCAGCTTGGACTGGATATCACGTTCCTCCCGATACTCAAACTACGCCCTCGAATCAGATATGGCCCACCCCTTCTCCCTAGTGGCGCTACTACACTGCAGATGGAAATCGATTCCCCCCCCGCTCCAACATAACCTGATACTTAGGGACACTGTCATCGCCTGGAGGGAAACCAGAAAACTCCTTGGACTGTCCCCCTATGTGTCCCGTCATCTCACCATCCAAGGCAACCCGAGCTTCCCAGCGGGACTTGACCATAAACCCTTCAGACTGTGGCAGGAAAAGGGGCTTACACTCTTCACCTCCTTATGTGACCCCTCAACAGGCCGAATCCTACCCTTCGCAACCACGGCAGAGACTTTCGGATTACCCAACTCTCATGTCTTCCATTACTGGCAATGTGCCAACTACCTACGTTCCTCCTGCACTGAGCCACGCAAACACTTCTCTCTTACTTTTGCTGATCGACTTCTCTCAGAAGGCGCCTACAAAATCTCAGACATATACAAGCCCCTACTCAGCGAATCCGCATCCCCCTTATCCGCAACGTCTGCTTCCAATTGGGGAAAGGACTTCCCAGTCGACGATCTGATACCCAAGTTGCTACAAGGCCTCAACACAGTTCAACGCATCACCCCGAACGAAATTTGGAGAGAAACCCAGCTGAAAATTGTCCACCGAGCACACATCCCCTTCCTTTACTCATCACAAGATCCAGACGGTCCTATCTGCCCTCTGTGCCACCATCCGAAGCCATCCCTGGCACACCATTTTTGGTCATGCTCATTCATCTCAGCCTTCTGGGACCAGGTTCTGGCATACACCTTTAAGATCACTCTAATGAAGCTACCCAAAGACCCCCTTCTCCTCATATTCGGCTACTGGGACCCACTACTGCTCCAGAGGTCACAACAAGATGTCTCCTCCGCCTCAACCACGGCACCTACCTCACAAACCAGCAAGCAATGGCCATTGACTTGTTTTCTTGTCGCACGCAGGGCAATCCTCAGAAATTGGATCTCCTCTCAACCCCCATCCATCACCCAGGTCACGCACGACCTCCTTCTTCTCCTCCACAGAGAACGAGCCACCACGGACTTCAAACAAGCCACTGCTAAGTCTCGCTTCCTCTCGATCTGGCATTCTTTTATGGACTCAGCGCTTTCCCAGGATGATTTGATCGCATTTGAACACTACTCCTTTTCATACTTCAAACCCCCTCCCCATGGACCCCCGGACGGTCACCCACCCCCTGATGCTCAATCCACCACTTCATCCTGATACCATCCGATACCCTGGATGTCACCCCCCCCCTCCACCCTCCCCCCACCCAGTCACTAAATGTGCAACTTCTAGGTGCTCCCCTTCCTCCCCCCCGCCTCTCCCTCCCCCTTTAGCTCCCCCTACCCCTCCGCTTAGCAGGACTTGCAACTGTTTTTTTTTTTTTCTTGTTGTTCTTATTCTTTTATTTTTGTATGTCATAGCAGTGATATTTTGCTTTTTGCAATTTACTGAACGCCTGATCCCCCCTACTAGACTGTCTCTCAGATCCCACCAGTTCAGACCCAGTAGGGCTAGTCTTTTATATCTTCCTCCCCTCCAGGGGGCAGGCAATATCTGGCACCTTCCCTCATGTCCTACCCCCTCTTCTTTTTGCACTTCTTCCCCGCCCCCCTTCCCTGTTTTACCTATGTCGAGTTGCATTTATTCACTGCATTGTATGTATCAAATGTTTTTTTTTTTTTTTTCTGAAAACTCAAATAAACACTTTTTGAAAAAAAAAAAAAAAAAAAAAAAAAAAAAGAATGGAGGTGGCCAATTGTGATGTCAAGAATATAAAAGAGTCTAGCTAAAGTATTATAGCTGCAGACCCCTTATAGAGAGAAATGAAACATTTTCAGATGTGTGTCGGAGCAATTTTCCATGCGGTATGACCTAGACTGATATTCGAGCCTAATTTGCTACGCTTTGCTTTTCTTGCCCTCTTCTGACTCCTAAGAAAGTGCAGAGATGAGCTTCCCTTGTGAATCCCTGGGGTTTTCATCTCAGCCTGGTGTTTTGGAAACCAGTTACCCTGACAACTTTGTGAAGGGAGGAATTTGACAGCTGTAACGGGAGGTGAGCAGGGAGCAAAGGTCATGGTGTTTTCTACAATCCATTACTGGAAAAGCTGTGAAAAGAGGAGAGCACTTCAGGAAATCTGCTGTTTTTTCACTGCCAATATAGGATTAAATAGGAAATCTATTTTTTTTTCAATCCCTTGGATTGTGTTGTGTTGCTTTTTGTTTGTGTTGCTGTCAATTTACAATTGAATTTAAATATTTTTAGCCACTAGAAATACAAAACAAAGCAATACATGAAAATCATCTTCTGTGTGCATAAAAAACAAATGTCAATTGGAAAAGTAAAGCAAAGCAAGGGAGAAATTTAAAAGTAAATATTAATTTATATCTGATTGACTATTAAGTCCATCTGTTGGTTTACTGCATTTTGCACATTAGGCCTCTTACACACAGATCAGTTTTTCTTCAGGTTTTTCTTTTCAGTTTACCAAATCCATCTAATATGAGGTCAAACCTCAAGAGTCTCAATTTGTATGCAATCAGGCAGGCCCTTGTACTACATAGTTTTGGTAAACTGAAAAAAAAAACCTGAAGAAAAACTGATCTGTGTGTAAGAGGCCTTAGACTTGTGCACAAAGGAAAAAATTGTTTAGTTTTGTTTTGTTTCTTTTCCGTCCTGTTGATTTGTAATCATTCATAATTTTGCTAAACAGGATTTTTCATGTTCGGACTAATTCGTATTTTCGCAAGCGTAACTTTTCGTTGAATCAGAAAGATTTGTATTAATGTAAGCCTTATTTTTTGTTGATTTATAATTCGTACTTTTGGTAGAGTACATTGTTTTTCGTTGATTCGTATTTTTTTTCTTGGTTCGTTGATTCGTAATGTTCCATGTCTCTCTCACAATGGCACTGCCTAACGTGCTTCGAATGGATTTGTAAATTTTTTTAAATACATTGCAGTTATTTTTCATCGGAAATTCCGATTGTGTGTGGGCCCCATCAGACTTTTTTCCGTCGGTGTTTAGAAATAGAATATGTTTTATTTTTTCCAATGGAAAAAAATGATAGGAAATTCCTATCGTCTGTGTGCAACTTCGACGGAAAAAAACCCCATGCATGCTAAGAATCAAGTCGACGCATGTTAAGAAGCATTGAAATTAATTTTTCACGGCTCGTTGTAGTGTTTTACGTCACTGCGTTTTGGACGGTCGGAATTTAGTCTGACAGTGTGTATGCAAGACTGATGGAAGTCAGCTTCATCAGAATTCCGACGCAAAATTCCATCGGAAAATCACAAAAAAAATGCACTGCAAATGCACATTGTGCTTGTATTGCCATTCATTGTTAATAGCACCCCAAACACTGTGAGCAGACATGCGTTTTGCAGTCCATTTTGTTGTGTGGCAAATGTGCTACAAACGCTACAAACGCCCCAAAAGAAGTGCTGAAAAAAAGAGTAACGCTCCACATGCAAAAAGGTTTTAAAAATTCTTTGGTGTATTTATCCTGTGAAGGGCAGCCCGTTGAAATTAGTTATCTGCGCTCTGCAAGACACGTGAAGACGTGAAAAAAATGCATTTCTGCTACACAAAGTGTGAATGGGGCCTTATGACCCATACACACGATCTGAATTTCTGATGGAAAAGGTCCGATGGACTTTTTCCATAGAATTTTCTGATTGTGTGTAGTGCCCATCTGAGTTTTTTCATCAGAAATTCTGATAAATTCCATCGGACTTTAGATATAGAACATGTTCTATATTTTTCTGATGAAATTCCATCGGAATTCCGATGTGATTTGGCTGGGCAAAAGCCTGATTGTGTGTACGCGGCATTAGACTTTCTTTCTCAGTGTTTGAATCCCTAAAATCTCAATATTAATATTGCAGGCATGGTTCGGAGAGCCAGGTGAGTCACTCCACTGAATCCTTCAATTGTGCATGTAGATTTAGGCTTAAAGCATTTGTTACCCCAACATTTCATATTCCTGAAACTACCATGTACTTTTATGAGAAATTATCCTGTTCTATCTTCATTTCATCATTCACTGCATGGTCGCAACCAGGGCCGCCATCAGGAATTTTGGGGCCCCTTACACAGCTTCAGGCATGGGCCCCCTGGAGCAGAGAACCGGGGGGGGGGGTGCCGCATGAAATTGAGAAGCGGGGGGGGGGGGGCTGCTGCCGCGAATTGAGAATCGGTGGGGCCCTTTACAAAAAGAAGAAATACAGAAAAATATAAAAAAGGGGGGTAGCCATCTGGGGCCCTGGGGACCTCTGTGTCCTTTAATGAAAAGAAAAAAAGAGAGAATATATATATAATATATATATATATTTTTTTAAAAAGGAACCAACTGGGGCCCCGGGGACCTTATTTTTTATTTTTATAAAATGAAATTATACAAAAAAAGAGGGCCTTTCCATTCGGGACCTCTGGGCCCTTTAATAAAAAGAAACCTCTGGGCCCTTTAAAAAAAAGAAAGAAAGAAAAAAATATATATATATAAAAAAGAAATAAACATTTATATATAAAAAAAAAACAAGGGGGTTGCCTTCCAGGGCCCTGGGGACCTCTGGGCCCTTTAATAAAAAATAAAAATATAAAAAAATATATAAACAAAAATAAAAAATACAATTATAAAAAAAGGGGGTTTGACACATGGGGCCCTGAGGACCTCTGAGCCCTTTAATAAAAATGCATCTATATATTAAAAAAAAGAAATAAAATAATATAAAAAAGTAAAAACAATTATAAAAGAGGAGGATTGTCACCCTAAATATAAAAATAAAAGAAATAAAAAAATATATAAAAAATATATTTTTTTTTATAAAAAAGGGGGGTTGTCACCTGGGGCCCTGGGGATCTCCAGGTCCCTGTGGACTTCCGGACCTCTAAAAAAATAAAAGAAAAAAAATTGGCCCTTAAATAAAAAAATAAAGGAAAAATAATATTAAATTATAAAAAAAATAAATAAAAAAGAGGGGGTTGCCATCTGGGGCCCTGGTGGCCTGCGGGCCCCTAGACCCCTAAAAAAATGGCCCTTTAATAAAAAATAAAATAAAAATATATTAAAAAATATATATATTTTTTTATAGAAATAAATAAAAAAAGGGGGGTCTCCATCCGGTGCCCTGGGGGCCTCCGGGCCCCTGTGGACCTCCAGACCGCTAAAAAAAATAAAAGAAAAAAAATTGGCCCTTTAATAAAAAATAAAATGAAAATATATTAAAAAAATATATTTTGTTATAAAAAAATATATTTTTTTATAAAAAAATATATTTTTTTATAAAAAAAAGGGCTTGCCATCTGAGGCCCTGGTGGCCTCCGGACCTCTAAAAAAAAAAAAAAAATTGGGCCTTTAATAAAAAAATAAAATAAAAATATATTAAAAAAATATATTTTTTTATAAAAAAAAAAAAACAATTATAAAAAAAAGGCTTGCCATCTGGGGCCCTTGGTGGCCTCCGGACCCCTGGGGACCTTTTATAGGGTGGTTCCCATCCGGGCCCCTGGGGACCCCCGGGCCCCTTACAGGTGTAATGCCTGTACCCCCCTGATGGCGGCCCTGGTCGCAACCAGGAAAATTATTGCATCTAGTTAGAAACAAGCAGACTCCAGAACACTCATCTTTTACTGCCAATCTCAAGACTCAATTTGAACTTATGTTCTCCATCAAAAATGGCAATGGCCAATCCTGCTGGTCTCAATGGTTATGTTGGTTACAACATCTGTCCTGCACAGTGCGTTCATAATGATGGCACAATAACACCTACTGTCTTCTCTTGGAAGCCATTCTTTATGTTTCACAAGACTATTGCATGTTTGCTTTGCTTTTTAATGAGTACAAGACTAGGTTTTTCTCCCTCAGATTGTTAATCTTGGTTAAATGTATTTACAGGTGAAACTCGAAAAATTTGAATATTGTGCAAAAGTAATTTTTTTTCACTAATGAAACTTAAAAGGTGAAACTAATATATGAGATAGACTCATTACATGCAAAGCAAGATAGTTCAGGTCGTGATTTGTCATAATTGTGATCATTATGGCTTACAGCTCATGAAAACTCCAAATCCACAATCTCAGAAAATGTGAATATTATTTGCAATCAATAAAACAAGAATTATACATAGAACAATATCGGACCTCTGAAAAGTAGAAGCATGCATATGTATTCAGTACTTAGTTTGGGCCCCTTGTGCAGCAATTACTGCCTCAATGCGGCGTGGCATGGAAGCTATCAGCCTGTGGCACTGCTGAGGTGTTATGGAAGATCAGGATGCTTCAATAGTTGCCTTCAGCTCTTCTGGATCGGTCTCATGTCTCTCATCTTTCTCTTGGCAATGCCCCATAGATTCTCTATGGGGTTCAGGTCAGGTGAGCTTGCTAGCCAATCAATCACAGTAATCCCACGGTCATTGAACCAGGTTTTGGTGCTTTTGGCAGTGTGGGCAGGTGACAAGTCCTGCTTTAAAACAAAGTCAGCATCCCCATAAAGATCGTCTGCGGAAGGAAGCATGAAGTGCTCCAAAATCTCCTGGTAGACGGCTGTGTTGACCCTGAACCTAATGAAACACAGTGGACCAACACCAGCAGATGACATGGCTCCCCAAACCAACACAGACTGTGGAAACTTCACACTTGACTTCAGTCATCTTGCAGTGTGTGGCTCGCCATTCTTCCTCCATACTCTGGGTCCTTGGTTTCCAATTGAGATGCAAAATTTGCTCTCATTAGAAAAGAGGACTTTGGACCACTGAGCAACAGACCTGGTCTTTTTTCTTTAGCCCAGGCAAGGCGCTTCTGACGTAGTTTGTTGTTCAGGAGTGGCTTGACAAGAGGAATACGACATTTGAGGCCCATGTCCAGGATCCGTCTGTGTGTGGTGGCTCTTGATGCACTGACTCCAGCCTCAGTCCACTCCTTGTGAAAGTCCCCAACACTTTTGAATGGCCTTTTCCTGACAATCCTCTCCAGGCTGTGGTCATTCCTACTGCTTGTGCACCTTTTTCTTCCACACTTTTGGAATAAAAAAAAAGAAGAAAGTATCCTGTTATCTTTGTATTGTTTCCTTTATCTGAAATTCCTAGTGTTCCTGACAATCTCTCAGCTTTCCTATTAGAAACTGACCACACTAAGCAGGAGAGCACACTGTGGTCAGTTCTATAGCTATGCTGGGAACTCAGCCTGCTCTCCTCCAATGATCAGACTTGTCCTGACATGCCCCCCTGCACAGGCATTCACTGGGAAGCTCAGTGTGCTTGCTACCCCCCCCCCCCCCAACTCTTATGCAGCTGAGAACAGAAGGGAATGTGATCACTTATTAAGACTGGGTTCACCCTGATACTACACGACAGTGATACGACTTTCATCTTACTTTGATCTGCAACATCAATCCTACATTGATCCTACATTGGCCCTAAATCCATCCGACTTTCATGAACAGGATAAGTTCCTAGTTTTTTCACCGATGGATAAAAAACCGATGGGGCCCACACACGATCGGTTCGTCTGATGAAAACGGTCCATCAGACCGTTTTCATCAGATGAACCGATCGTGTGTAAGCAGCATTACAGGATAGGATAAACAGGATTACTAATCATAAATAGAGACACCGTCACTTGTGCCCGTCCTCCAGTGTTCACCCAGCCACTCATAGATGGAGTCAGGCTGGGATGCCGACATGCCCTTCAGAATCAAAAAAATAATGAATCTTTTTTTGGGTGGTGTAAAAGGTTTTCATTTTACTGGGGCTACCTTGCTTTTTATGTTTCAAGCCTTACAGTAGGATATTATTTTGGCTGAAGGTGAGGGAGTATAATAAAATAGGGTCTTCAAGAAGGATGGGCAAATGTTTGTGAAATACTTTTTCCATCCTTCTGAATTGGGTATTAAAATTGTGTGATAAATCAACCTATAGAAGGAGCAGTGAAGCTCCGGGTATGTAGCCTGTCTGCAGCACCTATCCTTCCCCTCTGTGAGGTAATATCCTGTCCATACAGTGCCTGCCGCCGAGAATGTGTTTATAGCACGACAGCATCGCGCTGATTCTCGGCGACAGGCTGCCGACATCTCGCACTCGCTGGAATAGTAAAAGCACATTCCAGCGAGTGCGTCATAGAAGCGACAGGGATCCGACGCGGATTCCTGCCAATTCTACACGTGGGCGGAGTTTGTTATGAATCCTGAGAAGGAAGTCCCCGCCGGATTTTAAATAAAAATCCGGCATGGGTTCCCCCCTCAGGAGCATAACGGGCCCTTAGGTCTGGTATGGGTTGTAAGGAGACCCCCCTACGCCGAAAAAACGGCGTGGGGGTCCCCCCACAATCCATACCAGACCCGTATCCAAAGCACGCCGGCCGGTCAGGAGGGGAGTGGGGGGCAAGCGAGCGCCCCCCCCCCCCCTCCTGAGCCGTACCGGGCAGCATGCCCTCAACATGGGGGGGTCAGGTGCTCTGGGGCAGGGGGCGCACTGCGGCCCCCCACCCCAGAGCACCCTGTCCCCATTTTGATGAGGACAGGGCCCCTTCCCGACAACCCTGGTCATTGGTTGTCGGGGCATGCGGGTGGGAGGCTTATCGGAATCTGGAAGCCCCCTTTAATAAGGGGGCCCCCAGATACCGGCCCCCCACCCTAAGTGAATGAGTATGGGGTACATTGGACCCCTACCCATTCACCTGCAAGAAAAGTGTAAACACAAATAAACCACACAGTGTATTGAAATATTTTATTAGCTGGCCGCCGGGGGGGGGTGTGTATGATCGCTTTTATAAAAGCGCCCCCCTCCGGCGGGCTTCTGCGGAGGGGTGGGTGCCGCTGTTCTTCACCGCCGTTTGGTTCTTTTCCGCCGCCGGGGGGGGGGGGGGCGCTTTGATAAAAGCG
Source organism: Rana kukunoris (assembly GCA_029574335.1). Taxonomy (NCBI): domain Eukaryota; kingdom Metazoa; phylum Chordata; class Amphibia; order Anura; family Ranidae; genus Rana; species Rana kukunoris. Next base: position 75,770,235 of record CM056058.1, on the reverse strand, counting down.
CCCACCCCCTGGTGGGCTTCCTTAAACATGTTTGGCGGCGGGGGGGTCTTCTCCCACTCTCCGGGGTCTTCTCCCACTCTCCGGGGTCTTCTCCGGCTCTCCGGGGGTCTTCTCCGGCTCTCCGGGGGTCTTCTTCTTCTTCAGGACTCGCCACCGCTATCTTCGTGTTAGCTCAATTACTGGCGGCGGCGAGTCCCCTCTTCTGTGACGTCTTCTTCTTCTCTTCTCCAGATGTTGACGCGACGCTTCCTTCCGCTGTTATGGCTGGCGCGCGGCTCGCAGCGAGTTATATAGGCCTGTTTTGTGACGTCGCTGTCCCATCATGCTTCGGTAGGTAGCACGCTGCCTGGTACGGCTCAGGAGGGGGGGGGCGCTCGCTCGCCCCCAACTCCCCTCCTGACCGGCCGGCCGTCGTGCTTTGGATACGGGTCTGGTATGGATTGTGGGGGGACCCCCACGCCGTTTTTTCGGCGTAGGGGGGTCTCCTTACAACCCATACCAGACCTAAGGGCCCGTTATGCTCCTGAGGGGGGAACCCATGCCGGATTTTTATTTAAAATCCGGCGGGGACTTCCTTCTCAGGATTCATAACAAACTCCGCCCACGTGTAGAATTGGCGGGAATCCGCGTCGGATCCCCGTCGCTTCTATGACGGCTTTGTCTCCATCGCGGCAAGCCAGCTCGGCGCTGGCTCCCGCAATGGGGCTCGCAAGTGCTCAATCTCGCCGAGAAAGGGAGCGAGATTGACACAATATCGCGGTCAACCACTGTATGTGCACTCCAAGCTGGTCTAGGAGACTTACCATTAGATATGTGCGTTCCCATTCGTAACAAATGGATTTTCGTACAAATTTGTTAGTATTCGTACATTCGTATCAATTCGAACATCCAAACAGCTGAAAGACCCAAAATACGAAAATTACGGAATTACGAATAAGCAAAATAACGAACAAACGAAAATACGAACATACGAATGGACAATCTTACTAAAATAGGGAACACCGAAAAAGCAAAAGAACGAAAATTACATCTATAACGAACGATTTGCATTCCGCATTTTAAATCCTTTGTCTGTTAGTATTTTCATTCGTATGTTCGTATTTTCATTTGTGTGTTTTGTAAATCTCTTTCTTTGTCTGTTTGTAAATTTGTGTACTTGTAAGTTGTAACATTCTTTCGAATGGGCAGTGTAGTTAGTAAGTGATGTATCGTACTTAATATCTTAGCCAATCAGCTTATCTCATTTGTGCTGAGTCACCTTGTTGGCAAAAAGTCAGACCGTGTGTATGGGGCTTAAGAGAAAGCATATCTTAATATGGATTAGCCGCGTGTTGCTATGTATTTACGAAAGTACAACATTTACGAATCCATTAAACGAAAATTATTATCTAACAAAATTACGAATTTCGAATCAACGAACATAAATTAGACAGAATTACGAATCATGCAGTATAAACGAAAATAAATCTGTTACGAAAATACGAACGGAAACTTGCGTCTTACGAAATACGAACGGGTCCGAATAGGAAAACTTGAATCTTACGAAATTACGAATCTTTACAAATCTACGGAACGAGACGAAACGGAACAAAAAAATACGAAATTTTTTGTTGTGCACATGTCTACTTACCATTGCCATTCAGAATCTTAGCCTGACTTCATTCACTCATCTATCAGTGGTCTGTTGAACACTGGCGGATCCTGTAGGACTGGGAAAAGCGGCGGTGCCTCTTTTTATGATGAGTGATCCTGTTTGTCCTGTGAGTGTTTTTAACCATTTAAAATTAACTACTTGCCGACCAGCTGCCACAGTTGTACTGCATCAGGTTTGCATGGCTGCGAGAATTGGCGTCATTGTACGTCAGCCTTGAAATAGATATGGATATCCGCCGGTCACCCACGATCGCTCCTTACAGAGCCAGAATGGGGATCTGTGTGTGTAAACAAACAAATCCCAGTTTTGTCAGGGGAGTAGAGACAGATCGTGTGTTCCTACTAGGTAGGAACAGTGATATGTCTCCTTCCCCAGTCAGTCCTCTCCCCCCACAGTTAGAACACACAGTGAGGAAACACATTTAACCCCTAGATCGCCCCTTAACCCCTTTCCTGACATTTATACAGTAATTATAAAGCTATTTTTAGCTCTATAAATGTCACTGGTCCCAAAAAAAGTGTCTTATCTGTCTGCCGCAATGTCACAGTCCAGATAACAATTGCAGATCGCTGCCATTACTAGTAAAAAAAAATTATAATAAAAAATGTTGTTAGGAGACAACGTCGCACTACCACGCAATTGTCAGTTAAATCAGCGCAGTGCCGTATTGCAAAGAATGGTCTGGTCTTTAAGGGGGCAAATCCTACTGGGGCTTAAGTGGTTAAAATATGCTTTTAATACTGCACTTAGTGAGTGCTTTCCCTTTTTCTCTTATTCTTTTCTAAACATAAAGAATAGCAAAATCAGCTAAGATTAATCTGGTAAGCATGTAAAGGGGCACCTAAAAAAATAATTTGTAATTTTTCATTAGCTGGGAGTACATGCCTTGCGGCTTCACTGCCAGTCTGCCAGTCTCCCTTACCCAAGATGGTGGCGCCAGCACCTGAGAGCCGATTCAAGAACAGCAGGACTCTCGAACAGGTAAGTGCTCTAATAGTAAAAATCAGCAGCTACAGTATTCATAAAAAAGGGGTATGTCTCTATGAGACATTAACAGCGCTATATGATTTTCAAACAAACCATGAGGTTCATAATCTGCTCTTATAAGGTGCAAGTTTCCACCAGGAATACCTATCCTATGATGGTTGCTATCCTCAGATAAATAAATAAATGTAAAAACAATAATATAAAAAAACGACTGAAATAAGCATATATAAAATATACAGCAACAGTCCATACAGTAAGTAGTCTTACTGTAGGTGGATGTGTTTTGAAACATGAAGTATCGTACAGGCAGAACTAATTACACCCGGGACACATCAGCTGGAGACGGAGCTGAAAAGCCTGGCTAACTGAGTGAGCTGTGATTTTACTACTGCTGTGCAAACTACTTTTATATATTTTGTAAGCATAACTTTGGAGTGGGGGTTGTTTTTCATAAATGAATGCAGGATTACACTATGTCCTCTCCTTCTATATTAATTTACTTATGACCGCTCACGCTGCACACACGCACTCAACCCCATCCACATTCATTGGGAGGAGAAACACTGCCGCTGAGCCGAGCTGGATCCAATAGAAGGGAGACTCCAGAGTATTGAAGCAACAGAGATCTTAAGGCATCAGACACCATAACCATCTGGTGAGTACAAAACCTTAAGGGGGACAACAAGTGAAGGATATCCTGGATTTTTAGATCAATCCAAGCACCACTCTTTAACAATGAAAATATTGATATAAAAGACTATGGGCCAGATTCTCATAGAAATTCGCCGGCGTAGCATAAGCCATTTACACTACGCCGCCGCAACGTAACAGAGCAAGTGCTGTATTCTCCATGCACTTGCTCCGTAGTTTGCGTTGGCGTAGCGAAAATGGCCCAGCGTAAGGCTGCGTAATTCAAAGGGGGCGGCCTGTATTTAAATTAAGCGCGCCCCCGCGTCGATCGAACTGCGAATGCGCCGGCCGGGGAAAAAGCCCAGTGCGCATGCTCCAGCTCACATCGGAAAGCGTTGTGGAAACCGATGTCAAAACGACGTGATCGACACTACGCAATGCCCTATTCGCGAACGAGTTAGTAAAACGACATAAGCCACGGAAAAAGCCGACGCTGACCCGACGCCATACTTAACATGGCATTCGACGGCACCTGACGGCATCCGACGGTACTGCGTAAGGTTAATACTCAAATTAGCAGGGGTAACCTTACGCGGACGAAAACGACGTACGCGACGACGGGGCGGCGTAAAAGCGATCAGGAATCAGCGTAGTAGCCTCATTTGCATAGGCAAATGAGAAAACAACGTAAAGGCCACCTAGTGGCCGGAGTTGTCATTATAACTATGATCCGCAAGTGTAATGCCAAAGTGATTCTAGGAATCATTCGCATAGATACGAGGCAAAAAAAAACGGCGATACAACGGGGTATCTGAGATACTCCGTCGTAGCGCCACTGAGAATCTGGCCCTGTGTGTTTCAAAACACATGCACCTAAGACTACTTATGGACTGTTGCTGTATATTTTATATATGCTTATTTCAGTAGTTTTTTTATATTATTGTTTTTACATTCATTTATTTATCCTCTTTAAGCACATTGCTTATCTGTGAGAAAATTATAAAATCTATTATGTTTGGCTTCAACTTTGCACTTGGTGATATTCTTAATCAGCCTACCCTAAAACAAAAGAAAGTAAGGACAATCAACTTTGCAGCTGTATGATGTGGGTCACAGCACCTACCCACACATCAGCTTTAACCGCTTGCCGACCGCCCACCGCTGTTTTACCGCGGCAGGTCGGGTCGGCTGCGCAAAATCACGTAGTATAAAAAGATTTTGCTTTGCGGCCACTAGATCGTTCATCGAAAATCGAACAAAACGGGCCGTTCGCGCCAAATTCGCGCCAGTGACGCGCGTCGGCCCATAATTCACTGCGGCATTGCACACTGATGATTGACCAAGCATGCACCATGACCCCGCATGCTTGGCCAATCACAGCGCCCAAAAACGAAGAGCCATAATTGGCCGAAGCCTGGGTGCTTTGGCCAATTATGGCTCAGGGCTTTAGCACACGCCCCACACTATAAAAGGCCGCATTCCGGGCGTCCTTGTGTAGTGTGTTCCGGCTTTGTTAAAGAGAGCAGTCAGAGAGACAGAGAGATTATCTTTTTAGCTAGCTAGATAGAGCAGGCTAGTCAGTTTAGCTTTATTACAATGTGTAGGGAATATATATATATACATCCTTAGGAGTTGTACATATATTTATACACTGTATTGCTTAGCTAGATTTGCTATTAGTATTTGTCAGGCAGGAGATTGTGCAGGCAGGAGATTGTGCATAGCTGCAGTGCTCTAATGTGTTGTATTGCCTGTGGCTGTGTGCTGTGTTTAGTTTACACCTAAATGTAATGGGTGCAATTGTCCTGCTTATTTGCACCTAAGCGCATTTGCTTTAAGTGCAAGTTTGCTGTGTAATCACACGTAAGCGCATTTACTGTAAGTGCACGTTTGCTGTGTAATCGCACGTAAGCGCATTTACTGTAAGTGCAAGTTTGCTGTGTAATCGCACATAAGCGCATTTACTGTAAGTGCACATTAGCTTTGTAATCGCACATAAGCACATTTACTGTAATTGCAAGTTTGCTCTTTAGTAGCACGTAAGCGCATTTACTGTAAGTGCACGTTTGCTATGTAATCACACGTAAGCGCATATACTGTAAGTGCAAGTTTGCTGCGTAATCGCACGTAAGCGCATTTACTGTAAGTGCACGTTTGCTGTGTAATCGCACGTAAGCGCATATACTGTAAGTGCAAGTTTGCTGTGTAATCAAACGTAAGCGCATTTACTGTAAGTGCAAGTTTGCTCTTTAGTAGCACGTAATCGCATTTACTGAAAGTGCAAATGTGCTCTTTAGTAGCAAGTAATCGCATTTACTGTAAGTGCAAGTTTGCTCTTGTGTGCCACTGTCATCACCCTTGGACTACTCGATACTACATGGGTTTACCTGCATGATGACCGGCCGGATGCTGCAGGTTTAAGGCCTTTCTTTTACTGCAAAATGTGAGTGTATTTCTTCATTATTTTGTACAATAAATTTTAAGTGATTTTACACTATCGAGGCATTCTTGTCTCCTTTTACATTCATGTGACCATTGTTATTGGAGCCACTGTCGGATGACCCAAGCTGAATTGTTTCACTCTCTCACCGAGCCCAGCTGTTTGCTGATCCTGTATGCTGTTTTGGTCTCCTCTCAGCCAGGGACCATTTACATTTGGTAAGCAGACTTGCATATGTGTGTGGTGGAGGTCTTCAGCTGCATGTCACATCAGTGTTAACCAATATCCTGCTGACTCATATTGGGATTCGGCTTCACCAGGGTGGATGTTACATTTTATTTCCTCTGGACTTTTGTTGTTTATAATTTATTATTCACAATTGGTTGTGTATGGAACCTTGCTAGCCCTCTCACTTTGGACTACAAAGGCCTTTTTTTGTTTTATGGACACTCAATAATGTTTGTTTTTGTTTTTTGGATTGTTTTTTCAACCTTGCATATATCACATTAATTCATCGGTGTGTCCACATATTCTTTAATGCATTTTATGTTTATTGGTCATTAGCGCGGTTTATTTTTATTTTTCTCACATTGCTATTCTGTTTACATGACACAGTTTAAACCGCAGCTCCATTTATGTTTAGTTTGCATTTCACGTGCACCTTTTACTTTATTTGATTTGATGCACAGCATCATATATTGATTAGCGCAATTGACCTCACTTTTTTTCACGTAATAGCATTTACTGTAAGTGCAAGTTTGCTCTTTAGTAGCACGTAAGCGCATTTACTATAAGTGCAAGTTTGCTCTTTAATAGCACGTAAAAGCATTTACTGTAAGTGCACGTGTCCTATTTATTTGCACCTTAGCGCATTTCCTGTAAGTGCAAGTTTGCCGTTTAATCGCATGTAAACGCATTTATTAAAAGTGCAAATTTGCTCTTTAGTAGCACGTAATCACATTTACTGTAAGTGCAAGTTTGCTGTTCAGTAGCACGTAATCACATTTACTGAAAGTGCAAGTTTGCTCTTTAGTAGCACGTAATCGCATTTACTGTAAGTGCAAGTTTGCTCTTTAGTAGCACATAAGCGCATTTACGGTAAGTGCAAGTTTGCTCTTTAATAGCACGTAAAAACATTTACTAAAAGTGCACGTGTCCTGTTTATTTGCACCAAAGCGCATTTCCTGTAAATGCAAGTTTGCCATTTAATCGCACGTAAACGCATTTACTGAAAGTGCAAGTTTGCTCTTTAGTAGCACGTAATCGCATTTACTGAAAGTGCAAGTTTGCTCTTTAGTAGCACGTAATCGCATTTACTGAAAGTGCAAGTTTGCGCTTTAGTAGCACGTAAGCGCATTTACTGTAAGTGCAAGTTTGCTCTTTAGTAGCACGTAAGTGCATTTACTGTAAGTGCACGTCTGCTGTTTAATCGCACGTAAGCGCATTTACTGTAAGTGCACGTTTGCTGTGTAATCGCACGTAAGCGCATATACTGTAAGTGCAAGTTTGCTGGGTAATCGCACGTAAGCGCATTTACTGTAAGTGCACGTAAGCACATATACTGTAAGTGCAAGTTTGCTGTGTAATCGCACGTAAGCACATTTACTGTAAGTGCACGTTTGCTGTGTAATCACACGTAAGCGCATTTACTGTAAGTGCAAGTTTGGTCTTTAGTAGCACGTAATCGCATTTACTGAAAGTGCAAGTTTGCTCTTTAGTAGCACTAATCGCATTTACTGAAAGTGCAAGTTTGCTCTTTAGTAGCACGTAATCGCATTTACTAAAAGTGCAAGTTTGCTCTTTACTAGCACGTAAGCGCATTTACTGTAAGTGCAAGTTTGCTCTTTAATAGCACGTAAAAGCATTTACTGTAAGTGCAGGTGTCCTGTTTATTTGCACCTAAGCACATTCCTGTACAGTGCCTGCCGCCGAGAATGTGTTTTCAGCACGCCAGCATCGCGCTGAATCTCGGCGACAGGCTGCCGACATCTCGCACTCGCTGGAATAGTAAAAGACATTCCAGCGAGCGCGTCATAGAAGCGACGGGGATCCGACGCGGATTCCCGCCAATTCTACACGTGGGCGGAGTTTGTTATGAATCCTGAACGAGAAATCCCCGCCGGATTTTTAAAGAAAAATCCGGCATGGGTTCCCCCCTCAGGAGCATAACGGGCCCTTAGGTCGGTTATGGGTTGTAAGGAGACCCCCCTACGCCGAAAAAACGGCGTGGGGGTCCCCCCACAATCCATAACAGACCCGTATCCAAAGCACGCCGGCCGGCCGGTCAGGAAGGGAGTGGGGGCGAGCGAGCGCCCCCCCCCTCCTGAGCCGTACCGGGCAGCATGCCCTCAACATGGGGGGGTCAGGTGCTCTGGGGTAGGGGGCGCACTGCGGCCCCCCACCCCAGAGCACCCTGTCCCCATGTTGATGAGGACAGGGCCCCTTCCCGACAACCCTGGCCGTTGGTTGTCGGGGTATGCGGGTGGGAGGCTTATCGGAATCTGGAAGCCCCCTTTAATAAGGGGGCCCCCAGATACCGGCCCCCCACCCTAAGTGAATGAGTATGGGGTACATTGTACCCCTACCCATTCACCTGCAAATACAAAGTGTAAACACAAATAAAACACACAGGGTATTGAAATATTTTATTAGTTGGCCGCCGGGGGGGGGTGTGTATGATCGCTTTTATAAAAGCGCCCCCCTCCGGCGGGCTTCTGTGGGGGGGTGGGTGCCGCCGTCTGGTTCTTTTCCGCGGCCGGGGGGGGCGCTTTGATAAAAGCGCCCACCACCCGGCGGGCTTCTTTCGACGTCTTCGGCGGCGGGGGGGGGTCTTCTCCCACCCTCCGGGGTCTTCTCCCGCTCTCCGGGGGTCTTCTCCCACTCTCCGGGGGTCTTCTCCGCTCTCCGGGGGTCTTCTTCTTCTTCAGGACTCGCCGCCGCTATCTTCGTGTGTTAGCTCAATTACTAGCGGCGGCGGTCCCCTCTTCTGCGACGTCGGCGTCTTCTTCTTCTTCTTCTTCTTCTGCTGTCCAGATGTTGACGCGACGCTTCCTCCCGCTGTTATGCCCGGCGCGCGGCTCGCAGCGAAATATATAGGCCTGTCTTGTGACGTCGCAGTCCCATCATGCTCCGGTAGGTACCACGTGGTACCTACCGGAGCATGATGGGACTGCGACGTCACAAGACAGGCCTATATATTTCGCTGCGAGCCGCGCGCCGGGCATAACAGCGGGAGGAAGCGTCGCGTCAACATCTGGACAGCAGAAGAAGAAGAAGAAGAAGACGCCGACGTCGCAGCAGAGGGGACCGCCGCCGCTAGTAATTGAGCTAACACACGAAGATAGCGGCGGCGAGTCCTGAAGAAGAAGAAGACCCCCGGAGAGCGGAGAAGACCCCCGGAGAGTGGGAGAAGACCCCCGGAGAGCGGGAGAAGACCCCGGAGAGTGGGAGAAGACCCCCCCCGCCGCCGAAGACGTCGAAAGAAGCCCGCCGGGTGGTGGGCGCTTTTATCAAAGCGCCCCCCCCGGCGGCGGAAAAGAACCAGACGGCGGCACCCACCCCCCCACAGAAGCCCGCCGGAGGGGGGCGCTTTTATAAAAGCGATCATACACACCCCCCCCCGGCGGCCAACTAATAAAATATTTCAATACCCTGTGTGTTTTATTTGTGTTTACACTTTGTATTTGCAGGTGAATGGGTAGGGGTACAATGTACCCCATACTCATTCACTTAGGGTGGGGGGCCGGTATCTGGGGGCCCCCTTATTAAAGGGTGCTTCCAGATTCCGATAAGCCTCCCGCCCGCATACCCCGACAACCAACGGCCAGGGTTGTCGGGAAGGGGCCCTGTCCTCATCAACATGGGGACAGGGTGCTCTGGGGTGGGGGGCCGCAGTGCGCCCCCTACCCCAGAGCACCTGACCCCCCCATGTTGAGGGCATGCTGCCCGGTATGGCTCAGGAGGGGGGGGGCGCTCGCTCGCCCCCACTCCCTTCCTGACCGGCCGGCCGGCGTGCTTTGGATACGGGTCTGTTATGGATTGTGGGGGGACCCCCACGCCGTTTTTTTCGGCGTAGGGGGGTCTCCTTACAACCCATAACAGACCTAAGGGCCCGTTATGCTCCTGAGGGGGGAACCCATGCCGGATTTTTCTTTAAAAATCCGGCGGGGATTTCTCGTTCAGGATTCATAACAAACTCCGCCCACGTGTAGAATTGGCGGGAATCCGCGTCGGATCCCCGTCGCTTCTATGACGTCTTTGTCTCCATCGCGGCAAGCCAGCTCGGCGCTGGCTCCCGCGATGGGGCTCGTAGGTGGTCAATCTCGCCGAGAAAGGGAGCGAGATTGACACAATATCCCAGTCACCTACTGTAAGTGCAAGTTTGCTGTTTAATCGCACGTAAACACATTTACTGAAAGTGCAAATTTGCTCTTTAGTAGCTCGTAATCGCATTTACTGTAAGTGCAAGTTTGCTCTTTAGTAGCACGTACGCGCATTTATTGTAAGTGCACATTTGCTGTGTAATCGCACATAAGGGCATTTACTGTAAGTGTAAGTTTGCTCTTTAGTAGCACGTAATCGCATTTACTGAAAGTGCACGTTTGCTCTTTAGTAGCACGTAATCGCATTTACTGAAAGTGCAAGTTTGCTCTTTAGTAGCACATAAGCGCATTTACAGTAAGTGCAAGTTTGCTCTTTAATAGCACGTAAAAGCATTTACTGTAAGTGCACGTGTCCTGTTTATTTGCACCTAAGCACATTTCCTGTAAATGCAAGTTTGCCGTTTAATCGCACGTAAACGCATTTACTGAAAGTGCAAGTTTGCTCTTTAGTGGCACGTAATCGCATTTACTGAAAGTGCAAGTTTGCGCTTTAGTAGCACGTAATCGCATTTACTGAAAGTGCAAGTTTGCGCTTTAGTAGCACGTAATCGCATTTACTGAAAGTGCAAGTTTGCTCTTTAGTAGCACGTAAGCGCATTTACTGTAAGTGCAAGTTTGCTCTTTAGTAGCACGTAAGCGCATTTACTGTAAGTGCACGTCTGCTGTTTAATCGCACGTAAACACAGTGCACGTGTGGTGTTTATTTCCACCTGAACGCATTAAATTGTCTGGAAGGACAACAAAGAGAGGCACAGAGTCACGAGGGCAAGCAGGCTCTGCATCTAGAGGCAACACTGGTGGTGGACGCGGTGCATCCTCTTCAGCACGTGGCCGCTCATCCTTCTTTTTGGGAGCTGGCCGTGTTGAGCCTCAACATGCAGATAAAATAGTAGATTGGATGACCAAGCGGTCCTCATCCTCCTCATTCTCTCTCACACAGACTGATCTTAGTTTGTCTGGCAAAGCAGCTAACAAGGCTTCCTCTTCCCTCTGTACAATGGCATCACACAATCCTTCCCTAGTCCCACCGTGTCCTCCTGAGGAGTCCCCCGAACTGTTTCAACACAGTGTTGGGTACATGCTGAATGAAGATGCGCAGCGTTTTTAAGGCTCTGATGATGGAACACAGATAGAAGAAGGCATTGATGTGAGCCCAGGCAGAGGGGGTGGCCGAGAGGGACAGCAATCTGTCAGTGATGTTCCCCCAGCTGGAGCATACTGCCAGGTGTTTGACAGTGATGAGGAGGGAGGGGATGATGAGGTCACTGACTCTACCTGGGTGCCTGAGGAGGAGGAGGAGGAGGAGGAGGAGGAGGAGGAGGACAAGGCACAGGCACATCTCCAAAAAGGCAGGATGCCCTCCAGGGGTCACCTTAAGGCCACACCAACTGCATTACAGCGCACATCTATGCTTGTGCATGGCGCTGCTGTGTCTGAATGGTACAGCAAAAGTTCTTTGGTGTGGGCCTTTTTTGAAACATGTCCATTGATCGTACCTTTGCTATTTGCAACATATGTCGCAAGCGTATCTCGCGTGGCCAAAACATCACCACATGCTTGTCCAGACATGCAGCTCGTTGGCAAGCACACCAGAAAGACCCACACCAATGACCAAAGCGGACCTCCCCTTGCCCTTCTGGGACATCCAACCCCACTAGACCCCCAGTCCTCTCTGAAGCCTGCACTGAAGGTGTAGAAATAGGTGTGTCATAACCTAGTAGTAGTAGTAGTACATGCGGGCAATCTACTGATAGTACCAGACAAATTTCCCTGCCCCAGCTGCTGCAGCACCTGAAAGAAGTACTCTCCCAGCCATCCACATGCCCAGCGGTTGAATGTTAGCTTAGCAAAATTGCTAGCACTTCAACTGCTACCTTTTCAGTTGGTAGATTCTGCCCCCTTCCGTGAGTTTGTGGAATGTGCATTACCTCAGTGGCAAGTACCCAAACACCACTTTTTCTCACGGAAGGCGATTCCGGCTCTCTACCGGCATGTGGAAGGCAATGTCCATGCATCGCTGGACAGGGCAGTCAGTGGTAAGGTGCATCTTACCGCTGACTCATGGTCCAGCAGGCATGGACAGGGACGTTACCTGTCTTTAACGGCGCTTTGGGTGACTCTGCTGGCAGCTGGGAAGGACGCAGGGCAAGGTCCAGTAGTTTTGGAGGTTGTTCCGCCACCACAGCTCCAAAGCACTACTACTGGTTGTGACACACCTCTCTCCTCCACCCCCTCCTCTTCTTCTTCCTCTGTGGCCTCTTCCTGTGGTGATGTTTCCTCAGAACCAGCCGTGCTCCGTAGGCGTACGAGGGGCTACGCAGGAATGCAGGCCAAGAGATGCCATGCGGTGCTAGAGCTGGTGTGCTTGGGAGACAGGAGCCACACTGGGGAAGAGGTTTTGTCAGCTCTGCAGGGGCAGGCTCAGAGGTGGTTGACGCCACGCCAGCTGAAGCCTGGAATGGTGGTCAGTGATAATGGCACCAACCTCCTCTCTGCCCTGCGACAGTGAAAACTCACCCATGTGCCCTGTTTTGCGCATGTCCTGAATTTGGTGGTGCAGCAGTTCTTGGGCAGGTACCCGGGCTTACAGAATGTCCTAAAGCAGGCCAGAAAAGTCTGTGTGCATTTTCGGAGGTCATATAATGCCACTGCTTGGCTGACAGACCTCCAAAGGGAATACAACCTGACCAAGAACCGCCTAATCTGTGACATGCCCACCAGATGGAACTCTACGTTGGCCATGCTGCAGCGGCTGCACATGCAGCAGCGGGCCATTAATGAGTACCTGTGCCAATATGGCAGTAGAACTGGGTCAGGGGAGCTAGGTTTTTTTCCCCCACGCCAGTGGGCCTTGATCAGGGATGCATGCACTGTCCTGTCACCATTTGAGGAGGCCACGAGGATGGTGAGCAGTGACAGTGCATGCATCAGTGAGACTGTCCCTCTTATTCACATGTTGGAGCACACGCTACGTGGAATAATGGACAGGGCCCTTGAGGCAGAACAGAGGGAGGAAGAGGAGGACTTCCTTACCTCTCAAGGCCCCCTTTACCCAGACAGTGGTCCTGCTTGCCCACCTAGCACACAGGAAGAGGAGGAGGAGGAGGAGGAGGAGGATGATTGTATCAGTAGCATGGAGGTGGAGCCTAGCACTCAGCATTAGCAGTAGCAGTCTTCAAGGGATCATTTACAGTCCCAAGGAACACGTGGACTTTTACGTGGCTGGGATGAGGTGCCTGTGGATCCTGTCATCCTCAGTGACCCAGAGGACTGTGCCCTGAATGCCTCTGCAAACCTACTCTGCATGGCCTCCCTGATCCTGCAAAGCCTGCATAAGGATCCTTGTGTACGTGCTATCAAGGAGAGGGATCATTACTGGCTGGCAACTCTCCTTGCTCCACGTTACAAGAGTAAGGTTGCGGACCTTATGTTGCCATCGCAGAGGGAGCAGAAAATGAAACTTTTGCGGGAGGCCTTGTAGAAGGGTCTGTGCAATGCGTTCCCAGAACCGGGGGAATTACCAAAACCTGGCCCTGGACAACGTCTTGCTGAGGCTTCGGTGAGTCACAGAAGGAGCGGTGGAGAAGGTGGCCGTCTGACCGATGCGTTCAGACAATTTTTTAGTCCGCAGCCAAAAGGTCTGACCGGTTCCAGCAACCATCGCCAGCGTCTGGTTTACATGGTCCGGGAATACCTAGGGGCAAGATCCGACTTGGACACCTTCCCCACCGAAAATCCTTCTTTCAGAACGCACATTTAGTGCTGCTGGAGGCTTTGTGACCAATCACAGGGTGCGCCTCTCCACCGACTCTGTTGATCGACTGACCTTCATCAAAATGAATCAGGCTTGGATCAACACCAGCTACCAAGCACCTGATGCTGATGTTACTGAATAATAATTTTTTGTTGAAATGTCGGATCCCTTTGAGACTGCGTATGCTGATGCTGAGTGACTGTCCTGTTATGCTGCTGATGGAATATCCTTCTCCTCCTCACTTTTCTTGCTGATAGCTAGTAGGAAATGTTGTGTTTCTGGGCTCCGGCACCAGTGCCTAAGGCCAAATTTTTGTGCCCCTGTTTAACAGGGGCGTCTAATAACAATTTTTGATGCAATACTTTGCATGTGGCTCTTTGTTGTGCTCCAATTAGAGTTATTGGGAGGGGTTGCAGTGTAGTGTTGTGCCTAAGGCCCAATTTTTCTGCCCCAGTTTAACAGGGGTGCCTAATAAAAAATTTTGATGCAATACTTTGCACGTGGCTCTTTGTTGTGCTCCAATTAGAGTTATTGGAAGGGGTTGCAGTGTTGTGTTGTGCCTAAGGCCAACATTTTCAGCCCCTGTTTAACAGGGGCGCCTAATATCAATTTTTGATGCAATACTTTGCATGTGGCTCTTTGTTGTGGTCCAATTAGAGTTATTGTAAGGGGTTGCAGTGTTGTGTTGTGCCTAAGGCACAATTTTCAGCCCCTGTTTAACAGGGACGCCTAATAACAATTTTTGATGCAATACTTTGCACGTGGCTCTTTGTTGTGCTCCAATTAGAGTTATTGGAAGGGGTTGCAGTGTTGTGTTGTGTTGTGCCTAAGGCACAATTTTTCAGCCCCTGTTTAACAGGGGCGCCTAATAACAATTTTTGATTTAGTACTTTGCACGTGGCTCTTTGTTGCACTCCAATTACAGTATCTTTGAGGGTGCCCTTTTTTTCTACAATTTTTCTTTCACAAAAAAATAATTGATTGAGCCAAGATTTGGCATTGTAATGGCCCCCCACCACCCCTAAAATAATCGACAAATTGTTGCCACGCAGCATGGGCGCAAGCAGTATTAAATTACTTTTTTTCTGAGAGTAATCTCATGTTGTGCAGGGACATTTCTAAACACGTGCCACTACTATAGACACCCAGCAGGTACGATATTTAAAGGAATTTTTGATTTTTTTTTTTTACTTTAAGCATCATTAAAATGGCTGCTCCGGAAAAAACGGACGTTTTTAAAACTTTTTTTTCCATCGATACATGTTCCCTGGGGCAGAACCCAGGTTCTGAAAAACGTTTTCCAACATTAAATGGAATATTGGTCTTTAAAATTATAGTTTTTGAATTCGAACGTTTGAGTCCCATAGACTTCAATGGGGTTCTAAATGACCCGTGGCAGACCCACGGTCTGTTCGAACGTTCTGGTGCGAACCGAACGCAGGTATGTTCGCCTCATCCCTACTCGTGACAGAGCGAGAACTGGGAGCTGTGTGTGTTCTTTTATGGGGAGAAATGTACAATGTATGAACAGCGATCTGTCATTTCCCCTAGTCAGTCACAACCCCCTTCAGTTAGAACACAATGAGGGAACATTTTTAACCCCTTAATCGCCCCCTAGTGTTAACGCCTTCCCTGCCAGTGACATTTTTACAGTCATCAATCCATTTTTATAGCACTGATCGCTAAAAAAATGCCAATGGTCCCAAAAATGTGTCAAAAGTGTCCGATGTGTCTGCCATAAGGTCGCAGTACTGATAAAAATCACTGATTGCTGCCATTACTAGTAAAAAAAAAAATATTAATAAAAATGCCATAAAACTATCCCCTATTTTGTAGACGTTATAACTTTTGCGCAAACCAATCAATAAACGCTAATTGTGATTTTTTTTGAAAAATATGTAAAAGAATATGTTTTGGCCTAAACTGCAGAATTTATATATATATATATATATATATATATATATATATATATATATATATATATATATATATATTTTTTTTTTTTTGGGGGGGGGGGATATTTATTATAGCAAAAAGTAAAAAAATATTATTTTTTTTCAAAATTGTCGCTCTATTTTTGTTTATAGCGCAAAAAATAAAAACTGCAGAGGTGATCAAATACCACCAAAAAAAATCTCTATTTGTGGGAAAAAAGTCAATTTTGTTTGTGAGCCACGTCGCGCGACCTCGCAATTGTCAGTTAAAAAGACGCAGTGCCAAATCGCAAAAAGTGGCCTGGTCATTGACCAGCAAAATGGTGCGGGGCTGAAGTTGTTAAATTTGAATTTTTTTTTTCAAACTGTTAATAGTTTGAATGGGCGCTAAGTCCTTTTAACTTAACTATCCCCTATTTGCACCAAGCCCAATTATGTAAAATTGCTAGCCTACAGTGTTACTAAACCCAGGACCCTGCATTTTCTATATCTGGTCTCCCACAGTACACAGAACATGAAAATGCAATTGTTTTAGTAAATATAAACTGCTAAATTTCTTTTCTCATCAGAACAGTATATAGCAGTCTTGTGACTTGTATTAGTTCCTGGTTAAAGTTCGTAGAAGAAATTTGCATACTACACTGAGCTTTCCTATGAAGATGCAGGACCCTGACCCTTTTTCTGAACAGTGCTAATTGACCCTGTGCTGATCTCATGCACCTTCCCAAGAAAAAAAATGGTGGACTAAGTCACCCACTGATTTCTATTAGGTCTTTGGGATTCCAATGAGAAAGTTTTTTACCTTCATGCATTCTATGCAGCTCAACCCCCTCCCCACCCCCCTTATACTCACCTGAGTTCCCTCTTGATTTCTATTAGATCTTTGGGATTCCAATGAGAAGATCTTACTGTGTTTTCACATTTTCATGGTTTTAAAGGCTCAAGGTTTTTCACCGTTATGCATTCTATGCGCACCTAAAAACGATCCCTTCCTAAATTCCTAACTCTAAGCAGACCAGTTCCAGCGGACATATCCGATCGTGTGTACGGGCTAGCAGACAGGTTTCCAGCAGACAAAAGTTTTAAAGCATGCTTTAAAACTTGTCTGCTGGAAAGCTGTCTGTCGGATATGTCCGCTGGTTAGTACGCCTAACCAGCGGCCCAAAATCCCCTGCATGCGTCGAATGGATTCGACGCATGCGTGGAAGTATTTTACTTCCTGGTTTGGTGACGTGGCGGCGTCAAGGTCACCGCCACGTCACCGCGCTATCTGTCTGCGGGGATTTTGGTATGACCGTGTGTACACACATCAGACCAAAATCTCCCAGGAGACATGTCCGATGAAAACAGTCCGTTGGACCATTTTCATCGGATATATCTCCTCGTGTGTACGCGGCCTTAGGCCACGTACACAGACCAGTTTCAGCGGACATGTTCGATCGTGTGTACGGCCTATCAGACCATTTTCCAGCGGACCAAAGTTTTAAAACATGCTTTAAAACCTGTCCCTCGGACAGGTTCGATGGTTAGTACACAAAATCATCGGACCAAAAACCCGCGCATGCTCAGAATCAAGTCGATGCGTGCTTGGAAGCATTGAACTTTGTTTTTTCATCACGTCATTGTGTTCTACGTCACCGCGTTCTAGTCTGATCGGATTGTGGTCCGATGGTGTGTACGCACATCAGACCATCAGACAAGTTCAGAGTTGTCTGATGAAAACGGTCCATCAGACATGTCTGATCGTGTGTACAGGGCCTAAAGCTAAACCTTTCATTTAACCCTTAACTTTAACCCCCTAATTCTAGGTCTAACTCTTAGTTAAACATTATTCTAGCTAATCCAAAAACTAAGCTATCACTTAAATTATTAAGGCAATACTTACATTATTAACCCTAAATGTACCTTTTGCCCTGAAGCTAACACCAACCAAATGTATTGATAGCAAGCTGATTCCTCCCAGTGCTGGAATCACATTGTCTTAAACTAGTGATCTGTAAGCCTAGTGAAATTATTAATTTTCCCAGGAAAGCCAGATCATTTTCTTTAATAGTCTAGTACTGTATATTCTGACCACCAGGCAGCATTGAGACTACAGTTAGGCCGCGTACACACGATCAAATTTATCTGCTGGAAACGGTCCTACGGACCGTTTCAGCAGACAAATTCGATCGTGTGTACGGGCGGACAGACAAGTTTTTCCAGCAGACAAATTTGAAAGCATGCTTTAAAATCTGTCTGTTGGGAACCCGTCCGTCCGACATGTCTGCTGGTTAGTACACTAACCAGCGGACATATCTGTCCGCACATGCGTCGAATGGATTTGACGCATGCATGGAAGTTTTTTACTTCCTGGTGCGGTGACGTGGCAGCGTCAACGTCACCGCCACGTCACCGCGCTGTCTGCCGGCGGGGATTTTGGTTTGATCGTGTGTACACGATCAAACCATTATATCCCAGCAGACAAATCTGATCAAATCGGTCTGTCAGACCGATTTGATCGGATTTATTTAGTCGTGTGTACGCGGCCTAACAGTAATTTCCCTTTTACTGAACAGAGCTTAGTGACTACAAGAGTGATACTTTAAAATTGACAATAGTAAAAAAGAAAAAAAAAGTATGTTTCTTCTACTGCATTGCATTACAATAAACTATCAGTAGTGAACAGCACCCTCTCCTGTCTTGTTAATTTATTATTGAAACAATACAGACTGAAAAACAATATAATGTTATGTATAATCGACTATCACATCTCATTTTCATCATATATGATTGACAATGGAGAATGGACTGTTAGTGTTCTAAAAATGGAATCTGTATTAAAAAAAAAAGCACATGTGCACATTCTGTGAAAGATAAAAAGCTAACAGCAAATTATGGAGTAGATTAAAAATAATTACTATAAGAAAGGATGCCAGGATGGTCCAAAAATAAAAATAATAGGGCTTCTATATTAATCTGTCTCATATATAAAATGTATGCATCTGCCTGGGACAACTGTTCCAATTTATATTTTATTTTTTAACTGCCATTTTTAATACTGGTTTGAGCCTGATTGGCAAAACATACAATCTGCATGAAACACACTCAATACGTGTAGTGACTAATAAAGTTTACGTCAAAATGTATAACTGCTCTCTCTTACCCCAAATTAGTTTTCCGTACCTTACAGCCCTTTGTATGGCATTTTTAACAATAAATCATACTTTTTATCATAGATTAGGAGTACTGGTTATTCAGAGGTGCTGGCATGAGTCCCTCTATATTTTTACTATTAACCAAGACATTGCCCCCTAAGGCTGCATTCATAATCCAGAACGTAATCGCTGCGAATTCCGTCCCATGATTGCAAGTGGCTGCAAAATGCAGGACGTTTTTGCAATGCCATTACCTCCCCATTACTACCCCAAATGTGCCATGATTTTGCCATGATTGCCATGTTGTAAATTGTGGCAAATCGTAACTCGCAATGGTATCATCGAAAAGAAGCTCATGTTCCTTTTTGAGCGACAAGAGTCTCGCATTGCAATTGCAGGGAGATTTACCGCTCAACAATTGACATTGATTGTGGTGCCATCAAAAGTAATGGCATCGCAAACAAGCCCTGCGCTTTGCAGCCATTTGAAATTATGGGATGGAATTGCGACCATTCTGTCTGCAATCATGTGTGAATGCAGCCTTAACCACTTCCATACAGGGCATTATCACCCCCTTCCTGCCCAGGCCAATTTTTAGTTTTCAGCGCTGTCGCACTTTGAATGACAATTGCGTGGCCGTGGGACGTGGCTACCAAACAAAATTGATGCCCTTTTTTCCCCCACAAATAGAGCTTTCTTTTGGTGGTATTTGATCACCTCTGCAGTTTTTATTTTTTGTGCTATAAACAAAAGAAGAGCGACAATTTTGAAAAAAAAAACACAATGGCCCAGATTCACAGACATCAGCGCACATTTATGCCGCCGTAGCGTATCTCTTTTACGCTACGCCGACGCAGCACAGAGAGGCAAGCATGGAATTCACAAAGCAAATGCTCCCAACAATGCACCAGCGTGGCGTATATTTCGTAGGCGTAAAGCCAGCGTAAGTGGAAGTAGGTGGAAGTGGGCTGGAAGTGGGCGTGATCCATGCTAATGAAGTGTGAACCCATGCAAATGGTGGGCCGGGCGCCAGACAAGTACTTAAAACAAACTGCGCATGCGTCGAGACGTGGCCGTATCCCCATGCGCACAACCACGTCGGAACAACTGCCTAAGATACGCCGCATCACTGTGTACGCTGTTAACGTAACCTACGCCCAGCCAGACCCACGTCGGCCCATATTCACAGACGTCCAACGTACAATACGTAGGCTTGTGTTCCCTGGTCCATACCTTTGCATGGGTTGTGCCTCATCTATGGGGAATAACTATACGCCAAACTTAAAACTTACGCAAACCGCCTAAATCATGCGCCGAGCGCAAGTACATTAGTGAATCGGCGTATCTCCCTCGTTTGCATATTTGAATAGAAAATCAATGGGAGCGCCACATGCGTCCAGCGTAAATATGCGCCCACTCTACGCCGCCGTAGGCAATTTACGTCGGTGGGATGAAGTCTGTTTTTAGGCGTATCTTAGTTTGTGGGTCCGGTGCACAGATACGACGGTGCATATTTGTACTTACACGGCGTATTTGGAGTTACTCCGGTGTAAGTGCTTTGTAAATCCGGGCCAATATCTATGTGTCAGACATATCGGACACTTTTGACACATTTTTGGGGCCATTAACATTTACACAGCGATTAGTACTATAAAACTGCACTGATTACTGTGTAAATGTGACTGGCAGGGAATGGGTTAACAGTAGGGGGCGCTGAAGGGGTTAAATATGTTCCCTAAAGTATGTTCTAACTGTAGGGGGAGGGGACTCACAAGGGGAGGAGATCGATGTGTGTTCCTCTGTACTCTGTAAGCACAGTACAGTGTTTTTTTTTTTTTACTGATCTTAAATGCAGCCCGCTGTTAATAATGTGCTAGTACATGCAATGTGCCTGTACATGCATGTGCATAAACAAGCACTGCTTATTCTTTAGAAACAAAAAATAGAAAAATCTGTGTTCCCGGTGAGTATTTTGCGCCTGTATAAGCAAACAGTTTGATCAGGCAATGGGAAAAGTGAATAGAATTCCATAATGCATCACTAGAGGGGTCACCAGCAGGAGGAAGGAGATCCTGATTCCCCTATATAGATCTTTAGTAAAACCAAAATCAAGAACACCTCAAACAAACTAGAGGAAAGTTCAAAACTAATCTTAGAAAGTATGGGCCAGATTCACAGAGCCCTTACTCCGGTCTATCTCACGTTAGACCGGAGTACTTTCAAATTACGCGCGTCGTATCATTAGTCTGAATCCTCAAACCATGATACGACGGCTTCGGGCTTCAATCCGACTGGCTTACGTGTTCGTACGCCTTCGGATCTATGCTGCAATAGTTTTGCGGCCGCTGGGTGGAGTTCCCGTCGTTTTCCGCGTCGGGGTATGCAAATGAGCTTTTTCCGACGATCCACAAAGTTACGAGCGTCCTTCGCAATCTCTCATGGCATCTGTAGTCATCTTTTTGCTGCGTAAAGTTATTCCAGCTATTATCTGGTCTATAGTTAGACGGCCCATGTTAAGTATGGCCGTCGTTCCCGCGTCGAGTTTCAATTTTTTTTATTTATTTTTTGCGTAAGTCGTCCGGGAATAGGAATGTACGTAAACGACGCTACTCAAAAAAAAAATGACGTAACTACGTTATTTCGCGCAATGCACGGCGGGAAATTTCAGAACGGAGCATGCGCAGCTCGATCGCCGCAGGGACGCGCCTAATTTAAATGCTTCACGCCCCTTAATCGCGTATTTCGATTCTGCCGCGAGAAATCCACTACGCCGCCGTACCTTACGGGCTAAAATCTACCTGAATTTGTCGTAGAGCCAGGTAAAATACGGCGGCGTAGTGTATCTCTGATACTCTGCGCCGATGTAATTGTACCTGAATCTGGCCGTATAATTTTACTGAAAGGGTAGTCGATGATTGAAATAAACTATCAACAGAAGTAGTGAGACAGTCAACAGTAAATGGCTTGGGATAAACATAGATCTATTGACAGACAATAAGGTTAATAAAAACATAAACAAATAAAACACGAAAGACGAAAAAAAAAACACAGAAGAAAACAAAGAAAAAAATGAATTAAATAGGCAGACTTGATGGACTACTCAGTCTTTTTCTGCTGTAATTTATCTATGTTTCTATAAATATTAATGATTTTTCCCTGGGAATGCATTGTGTGCACAAATATGCAAAAGCCATATACGCACATAGATATACACAGAACAAACACCTAAATTTACGTCCAAAAAAGAAGATGCTCAAAGACAGGATGAAAACGTTTATTTATCATTCTGTATCAACAAAGAAGCAATGTTGTCCCCTAAGGACAGGACTTCAGTAACTGTGCCCTCTCTTCATCTTCATAACATAGAGCGGAGAGGTACTATCCTCCTCCGAGGATCATAAAACTGATGAGAATGGAGCAAAGAGCATGGGAAATTATCAGCTGAAGATTTCTGGAAGGATTATTTTTCTGCACCTATCAGATATAACAAACCAATTTCAATGGTATTTTTAAAGGTGTTGTAAAGGTACAATTTTTTTTTATAAATAGCTTCCTTTACCTTAGTGCAGTCCTCCTTCACTTACCTCATCCTTCGATTTCTGTCTGTAACTCCACCCAGTAATGCAAGGCTTTCTCCCTGGTGTGGAGTGTCATGCTACAGGAGAGTCAGGACGTCCACTAACATACAGCTCCTTTCTCTATCTGCAATGTAGAGAGCGTCCTGACTCTCCCGTAGTCCAAGGCAGGGGGCGAGCACGACACTCCACACCAGGGAGAAAGCCTTGCATTACTGTGTGGAGTTACAGACAGAAGACAAGGAAGTGAGGATTTCTCAGAAGAAAAGGACATTTAAAAGCAAAATCAATGGATGAGGTAAGTGTAGGAGGACTGGACTAAGGTAAAGGAAGGGAAAAGGGAAAAAAAGGACCTTTACAACCCATTTAAGAGAATAAAAAGGAACACATATATGTACATTGCTATGGCTTGCATACCCTTTAATGAAATAAGTGAGAGATTTTTTTGGAGAACTTCTTTAAACTATAAATGTAAGCCAAAACCAAAGAAAGACAGTCAATGTGAAGTATGTTTACAATGTAACATCAGTGGGAACACTTATTTTTACAAGGAAATATCAATAGTTTCTTGGTCTGAATTTGATCTGTAAACCTGTTTCTTTCTTTCTGTATTTCCAGCAGACAGCAATCAATGGAAGCTGTAGGAACTGACCTATAGGATGTGGATGATAAAGGGAGAAAAGCTGCATGGTAACTGATGGAAAAAAAACAGCCATGATGGGAAATTTCTCTATTTTCTCTAATTGTACTTCCAGAAACAATTCTGTTTTCAAAGGTTACATTGTAATTTATTTATTTACCTATTTTTGCATTTGTAGCATCAACAATCTATTAAAAAAAAATAGTCAGGTTGCAACTTTATTGTGCCTTAAACATCCACATAACTACTAGAAATGTCTACAATTATACTGAAGGAGACATCTACAGTACACTTAATAGAAACAGTGTTGATTCTGCCTCACAAGCAAAGCAGGTAGAAGTGTTAAATTTTTATGTATACTTAACGACTTAAGCCCCGGACCAATATGCTGCTAAATGCCCAAAGGTGTTTTTACAATTCGGCACTGCGTCACTTTAACAGACAATTTAACAGTCGTGCGACGTGGCTCCCAAACAAAATGTGCGTCCTTTTCTTCCCACAAATAGAGCTTTCTTTTGATGGTATTTGATTGTCTCTGTGATTTTTTTTTTTTTTGCGATATAAACGGAAAAAGACCGAAATTTTGGAAAAAATATGATATTTTCTACTTTTTGTTATAAGAAAAATCGAATAAACTACATTTTAGTCAAACATTTAGGCCTAAACGTATTCAGCCACATGTCTTTAGTAAAAAAAAATCGCAATAAAAAAAAAAACTAGCTACCTAGCGGCTACAGCAACACTAATACAGCTATCAGAAAAATGGTCGCTTAGTGACACTGGCAATAGGGGATGAAAGGGTTAACTAGGGAGGTGATCAAGGGGTTAAACCTTTATTAGGGGGTGTACAGGGGCTATCCTGGACCTAACACTAACTGCCTGTCACACCAACTGTCACACTGACACTAAATGCAGTGATCAGTAAATATATGATCACTGCTATTAGTGACACTGTGACAGGGGGCTGGGGGGGTTATCTGAAAGGGTTAAGTGTGCCTATGTGTGTGGTGTCAGTGTAGTGTTGGTGCGACTTACTTGTGATGTCTTCTCTCCTCTCGCCGGATTGAAAATACCACCGAGAGGAGAGGTGACATCACTTCCTCTGCCTGTGTTTACATTACACAGGCAGAGGAAGTCCAGAGCAGGGAGGGAGCGTATTCGCTGGGAGCGATAGCGAGGGGGCGGACAAAAACGAACAGCCGCCCCCTCATTCCGGATTGCTCCCACGGAATTACCGACCGCCGCATGTACCGGGGCCGATTGGACCCCCGACCCACGCCAACCTCCCAGAGCGACTTTGGCATGACTTGAATACAACTTCTTTAACAGAAGTCAATGCAAGCCATGCCGAAGTAGCACCAAAAGTAGTGCAGCAAGTCAACTCAGCTCAAGTCCCTCCTATTATAATGATTCAATTGCACTTAATAGAGCGCGACTTGTGCTCTCAAAGTCTGAGCCTAAATAGAAGTTAAACCCAGTTCAAACCAGCGCATTAAATAAATATGCATTTAGTGTGCATCCACGTGTGCTATCCAGTGTGAATCCAGTCTGCTGTACAGTCTCAAAAGGGGGAAGCATGTTATTTGAACATCTATCCTGGGTAGTAATCAATTTATATTTTCAGATTATAATTAATTTAGGGTTTCTATCAATGTTATATTTTTTAATTACGGTAAAAGACATGTAACTATGGTAGCAATACAAATCCATGCAGATGTAGCACCCTCTGTATGTACAGTATAAGAACATTTAGTTGGGCTCCTCTGTAGGCAGAGGAGCCAGGGTTAATTTGTTTAGAGGTAGCTGGCAGAGCTCCAAGGGCTGAGTCTCTGTTACCTTCCCATGGCTTCTGAAACTGCTGTAGAGTTCTAGAACTTGGAGAGGCAGAGATGAGACCTGGATATTTATGGAGTATTCTCCAATGCCTTTGTGAAAATGGCCCAGAAGGTGGGGAGATGGATAAATATTCTAGAGCCTGGCCATGTGGGAGTCCAGGGTCCTGTTGTCTGGAGGGAACCCATGTGCTGGGTGGCTCTGTCCTGGGCAGAAGGAAGAAGAAAGAGGCAGAGAGAGAGAGAGAGAGAGAGAGAGAGACGCAGCAAATCCCTGATACCCTTTCAGCCATTCTGGGAGCCATTGGGACCTGTTCGGCAGGATGCCTGTTCAGCAGTCACATGAGTTTAAGATCCACCAAAGGGACTGAGTGAGTAGCTTCAACACCCCAGAGCCTATGGAGGAGAAGCAGTCAAATGCAACACTCATCTTGCTTGCTACTAAGGGGCAGCTTAGAGCTACTTAAAGCCAGTACAGCTACCCTACACCTCTTGCTTGGGATTCTAACCAGCAGTTTGTTGCCTTGGCATCTTTCTACAGAGAGAAAGCGCCTGCATTCAGTGTTTGAAATCCTTTGTTACCAGTTGAGTTGATTCGGGTATCCTACAGGAGGACAGCCTATTTAATTGTTGGTAGTCAGAGCAAGGGCGGATCCAGAGTCTAGTCTCGGGGGGGGCACTGCCAGAAAATAAGGTGTCGCTTACAGAACTCAATTAGGTGTCCGATGTGTCCGCTGCAATGTTGCAGTACTGCTAAAAAAATCAATGATCCCTGCCATTACTAGTAAAACATATTTAAATATGAATGCCATAAATCTATCCCATGGTTTGTAGACGATTGTCAGGGACTGCAGACGTGGTACAAGAGATGGTCAGAGACTGCAGACGTGGTACAAGAGATGGTCAGAGACTGCAGACGTGGTACAAGGGATGGTCAGAGACTGCAGACGTGGTACAAGAGATGGTCAGAGACTGCAGACGTGGTACAAGGGATGGTCAGAGACTGCAGACATGGTACAAGGGATGGTCAGAGACTGCAGACGTGGTACAAGAGATGGTCAGAGAGTGCAGACGTGGTACAAGGGATGGTCAGAGACTGCAGACGTGGTACAAGAGATGGCCAGAGACTGCAGACGTGGTACAAGGGATGGTCAGAGACTGAAGACATGGTACAAGAGATCATTGCAGCCTCACTGTGCATATGAACGCAGCCCCACCTTTGTATATCAATGCAGTCCCACTTTTGTATATCAATGCAATCCCACTTTTGTCTATCAATGCACCCCCGCTTTTGTCTATGAATGCAGCCACACTGTGCACGGCACTCACCATGGCATTGCCTCGATCACACACAGCAGGCATCTCCTCTCCCGACGTGTGTACAAGAGATGGTCAGAGACTGCAGACGTGGTACAAGGGATGGTCAGAGACTGCAGACGTGGTACAAGAGATGGTCAGAGACTGCAGACGTGGTACAAGGGATGGTCAGAGACTGCAGACGTGGTACAAGAGATGGTCAGAGACTGCAGACGTGGTACAAGGGATGGTCAGAGAGTGCAGACATGGTACAAGGGATGGTCAGAGACTGCAGACGTGGTACAAGAGATGGTCAGAGAGTGCAGACGTGGTACAAGGGATGGTCAGAGACTGCAGACGTGGTACAAGAGATGGCCAGAGACTGCAGACGTGGTACAAGGGATGGTCAGAGACTGAAGACATGGTACAAGAGATCATTGCAGCCTCACTGTGCATATGAACGCAGCCCCACCTTTGTATATCAATGCAGTCCCACTTTTGTATATCAATGCAATCCCACTTTTGTCTATCAATGCACCCCCGCTTTTGTCTATGAATGCAGCCACACTGTGCACGGCACTCACCATGGCATTGCCTCGATCACACACAGCAGGCATCTCCTCTCCCGACGTGTGTCATGGAACAAACAGGAGCTGAAGGTCTGTGTTCGGTAGGCCAGTGTGCTCTAGCAAGGTCCCCCCCTAGACAGGCTTGTGTGATAGACAAAACACTGATTGTCAGGAAAGGTCCCCCCGCTGGTGATTCTGCCTGTTATTTGGGCTGCAGTACTGGCCTCCACCAGTGGGGAGTTCTTGGCAGTATGGAGCACACAGCCCTTCCTGCGTTCAGGTGTGACCTGAATGCAATCAGCACGCCTCTATAATACCCGGCGTGTGTAATCACTCCTCGCCCTGGTATCTGTCTACTAACCTGAGCCTGATATCTGACCCTGAGCGTGCTGTCCCCTTTCTTGACTTCTGATCTGATCCGACCTGACCTGATCCCTCTCCTGGACATTCCCTTCCTGCCCATTCCCTGTCTGCAGCTTCTTCTGTGATCTCCTGGTATATGACCTCGGCTTGGCTTTTGGTTTATGATTACGGCATTTCCCCTTCACTTATATATGCTTTGTTGTCATTTGTGCACTGTTTGACTTCACCTGTTTTGTTCACCTTGTAAATAAACACCTTTTATTTCACTGCATACAGTGTTGGTCTCCTCTGTGTAGGCACACAGTACTGGTCTATTTAGAATCCCTGACACTGATTCAATCAGTGTTCCATCTCTATCTACTATCACACGAGCAGGTCTAGCACAGGCAGCACAGCCGAACACAGATCCAGCTCTCACACACAGCCAGAGATGCCCTATGTCAGCAGGAGAGAGGGGAGTGCTGCAGTCAGCAACAGCTCAAAGCAGCCTCAGGACAGGCAGCCTACCAGCCCTGGTGATGAGAGAGAGAGAGAGTGACAGACTCGGCAGCAGCAGCTGCAGGCACCGCAAAGCAGTTTAAAAAAATGATTAAAAAAAAGTTATAAAAAATAAATAAAACAATATATAAAAAAAAAAAAAAAAAAAAAGGGGGTTTGACACATGGGGCCCTGGGGACCTCTGAGCCCTTTAATAAAAATATATCTATATATAAAAAAAGAGAAAAAAAATAAATAAAATATAACATTTTTTAAAAAAAATATAAAAAAAAGGAGGGTTGTCCTCCGGGGGCCCTGGGGACCTCTGTGCCCTTTAATAATAATACTAACAATAATAATAATAATAATTTATATATATATATATATATATATATATATATATACACACATTTAATAAAAAAGGGGGGTGGTCATCTGGGGCCCTGGGAATCTATGGGCCCCTGGGGACCTCCAGACCCCTAAAAAAAGGGGGGGTTGCCATACGGGGCCCTGGCGGCCTCCGGGACCCTGGGGACCTCCGGACTTCTAAAAAAAAAAAAAAAAAAAAAATATGTTAAAAAAATATTTTTTTTTTATAAAAAAAAAAAATAAAAAAAGAGGGGTTTGCCATCTGGGGCCCTGGTGGCCTCCGGGCCCCTGGGGACCTCCGGACCCCTAAAAAAAAAAAAAAAAAAAAAATTTTTTTTTTTTTTTTTTTTTTAAAGCCAATGTGACATGATTGCCTCGGGGGGGGCAATTTCCCCGTTGCCCCCCCCCTGGATCCGCCGTTGAGTCAGAGACAGTTAGCATATCTTTAAGCTAAATATCAAAAATAAGGGAGATTGTTTACAAAAAAAGTTCTGTTGCGATACTGGCCAACATCCTAAACTAATATAGAAAATAAGTTTCCCCTCAAGGGCTGGACTTTGTAGGCACAGATTGTATAACCACACAGGGTAAAATACATTAAATATTTATGTATTTATTGAGCTGAACTCAAGTTACAATTCTGGACATCTCATACCTTACCATCCTTATCCAAACCCATACCCTAATAAACTAAAGACAAAACAAAGCACCCTGGACTGGTTCTTGACTACTGTATGGATCATTGTTGCCTGATTGTGCAAGAGAGGGGGGACTAAAAATAACACACAAAGAAAATTGGGTGAAGAAAGAAAAAACTTTACTCTAGAAAAGTGGTTACTCCCAAGGTGTATTTGGACATATATCCAGACAGAGTGAAAAGATTATATAGCTTATTCAAGCAATATTGTCATTATAAAAGTATGCTAATCAATTACTTATGGCAATTTGTACTTTTTTTGATTTGTCAAAAAATATTTGTGATTAGCACACTTTTCAATATTGTTTGAATAAACAAGATAACCATTTCACGCAGTCTGGATATATGCCCAAATAGTCCTATGAAGTAACCACTTTTCTAGGGTAAAGTTATTTTTTCTACCCTCAATTTTATTTGTATGCTGTTGATTTTTTTACATGGAACTACACCTAATGTGTGTATGGGGCCACCAGACGATTTTATTGCTCTAATGTAATAATTATATTTAAAGGACCCAAAATCCAGCAGCTTCAAAGGGGGTAGCGCTACACAGACGGTGCCCACCGTGTGAAAGGATGACCAGGGCTTAATGGCAAAATACTAACCACTTGGCTCTGTGCTTCCATAGTTTATTTTAAGAACGTCTAATTTAAAAACAATATCCTACATATAATTATTTCAGGATTGCTGTTTAATAAGTGTGGGTGACCTGTGCAAGAATTTACAAAGTTTGAAATGTGTTCTTTTTCTACAGCAAAACTGTTATTATTAAATGATTAGCTAGTTATTAGAATTACTACACTTGTGACGGAATTTGCAATTATAGATGATTTTAGAAGGTATTAGATAAGAAACAAAAGAAATAATGTAGATGCCATTACACAAAAATAATAGTTATATTTAACTATTTCTATAATTTTATTAGAAAAAAAGCTGATATGTAGCTTCATGAAAATGCAGTAAACTGTTATGTTTGCCGGTCACAGGCTATGCCCATTACAAGAAAAATGCCTTTGTCTACTCCCTCCTACTCATTAAATGAACCATGTACCCAATGGAATTTCTATGATGTTAATTCAAACACTGCTTGATTCTGTAAGTGTGTTTATTTTTAATGACTATGGATTTGTGGCCCTGTGAGTGCCCCTCATTAGCACATCATTTACCTCTAATGAGCCAACCTTGTCAACATCCTTATTCACCCGCTATGACACGAGGTGTAATGCTCTGTATCGGTCATCGTGCTCGGCATGTCTTGCCATTCCCTGCCTTTGTTTGATATCATCTTAACTGAAAGGAATTCTTACTGTAGATAAATAGAAAAATAAATATCACATTCAGTAACTATTTTCAGACACGTTAACTTTGTTTTTCACGTTATATACATGTCACAATAAGTCAGATTTTATATCCTAAATATGTATAGTGCAAATATAATAAAGTGGTTGTATACCCGAATTTTTAACCTTTACCTACAGGTAAGCCTATAATAAGGCTTATCTGTAGGTATAAAGAATATCTCCTAAACCTGTACGGTTTAGGAGATATTCCACCCACATTGCGCCGCTGATTGCAGCGGCGCATGCGCTGTGGTGATCCTCGGCTAAAGAACCGGCAGCCGCCGGACCCGGCCGAATTGAAGTCTCCCACGCACATGCGTGGGAGTGACGTCATCGCCGCTCCAGTCAATCACAGCGCTGGAGCGGCTATACCCGGAAAACACGCCGGAGCAAGATGACATCTCGCTCGGCGTGGACCAGGTTAGTTCTCTTCACCTCATTTTAAGGTAAGTATTTCATAATGAGCTAGTATGCAGTGCATACTAGCTCATTATGGCTTTTCCTTTACAGGTGTAAAAAAAAAAAAAAAAAAACAGGGTATACAACCGCTTTAAGCATTAGTATGTTTAATCATTCACATTAATAGATTTATAAATAGTATGCAAAAATAAAGGATACTGCTAGAGCAGTGTTTTTCAACTCCAGTCCTCAAGGCACACCAATAGGTCATGTTTTCAGGCTTTCCATTATTTTGCACAGGTGATTTGATCAGTTTCACTGCCTTAGTAATCACCACAGCCATTTCATCTGAGGGAAATCCTGAAAACTTGACCTGTTGGTGTGCCTTGAGGACTGGAGTTTAAAAACACTGCTAGAGTATAGCATTGCAAGTAACCCAGATTTGCAATTCAGTATATTTATAGCTGAAATCTAGGCAGATATAAAAAAATACAAACTATAAAGCCATACTATCTTTTTTTTAGTCATTATTACTAAATAAAAAATATGTTTTGAATACAAGCAGCATAAGTACCTTAACTTTACCCGTTATTACCTTGTTGTAGTTCCTGTACAGCAGGGCAGGATTATAAGAGAAAGAAGCTGTACAAGAAACCAATCAGTTCATGTCCTGAAAAGAATCTTGCTGATAGGAAACACAAGCAGAGAAGCAGAGAGAGCACACCGCTGTCCTGTCACTGGCTGAAGCAGATCCAGGAGGACCTGGGCTTATTGGAAGTGGGTTGCTGGCCATCAGACTAAAGACATCTATTGGCAGAAAAAAAAAGACTGCTAGGAAAATCTCTGGATTTGTTGTGTCCTGTCGTCTGGGAGGTATAAATGTTATTAGGGATGAGCTTCGCGTTCGATACAAACGTATGTTCGACTCGAAAATTGTCTGTTCGTATGTTCGATGAAATTCGAACAAAAGCGGTCATTCGCGCCAAATTCGAGTGACGCAAAACGGCCCATAATTCACTGCGGCATTGCGCGCTGATGATTGGCCAAGCATGCTGTATGTCCCGCATGCTTGGCCAATCACAGCTCGCAAAAAACGAAGAGCCATAATTGGCCAAAGCGTGGGTGGCTTTGGCCAATTATGGCTCAGGGCTTTAGCACACGCCCCACACTATAAAAGGCCGCCTGCTGAGCGGCCTCGTGTAGTGTGTTCCGGCTTGTTAATGAGAGCAGTCAGAGAGACAGAGAGATTGTCTTTTTATATAGCTAGATAGAGCAGGCAGGCAGGCTAGTCAGTTTAGCTTAATTTACAGTGTGTAGAGAATATATATATACATCCTTAGGAGTTGAACATATATTTTTACACTGTGGGCCAGATTCTCAAAAAATTGCGAATATGGCGGCGTAGCGTATCGTATCGCATTTACACTACGTCTATGCAAATTACTGGAGCAAGTGCCGTATTCACAAAGTAAGTAATTTTCGGCGGTATAGCGTAAATGCGGCATCGTAAGGCCGCGTAATTCAAATAGTGAAGGAGGGGGCGTGCTGTATTTAAATTAAGCGCGCCCCGCGTCAAACGAAGTGCGCATGCGCCGGCCGGGAAAAAAACCCAGTGCGCATGCTCCAGCTCACGTCGGAAAGCGTCGTTGAAACCAACGTCAAAACGACGTGATCGTCACTTACTCAATTCCCTATTCGCGAACGACTTAGTAAAACGACGTAACCGACGGAAAAAGACGACGCTGACCCGACGCCATACTTAACATGGCAACATACCCCTCATATAGCAGGGGTAACCTTACGCGTATGGAAACGACGTAAACGACGACGGGCGGCATAAAAACGTTCGGGAATCTGCGTATTAGACTCATTTGCATAGGCAAATGAGAAAACAATGTAAATGCCACCTATCGGCCGGCGTTGTCATTACATCTAAGATCCAACGGTGTAATTGCTTTACACCTGTCAGATCTTTAGTGTATCTATGCGTAAGTGATTCTAAGAATCACACGCATAGATACCCATTGAAAAAAACTGCGATACGATGGTGTATCTGAGATACACCGTCGTATCTCAGCTGAGAATCTGGCCCTGTATATCTTAGATAGATCAGTTCTTCCTAATCTACTGGCAGGCAGGTGATTGTGCTATTTAAAGACGTTATCACACGTATAGACACACAGCAGGTACAATATTTAAAGGAATTGTATTTAAATGTTTTTAATTGAAGAATCATAAAAATCACTGCTCCTGGAGCAGTGATTTTAATAATGTTTAAATAAAAATTCTTTGTCTATCGATAAATAAAGACATTTGGAAAAAAAATAAAAATAAAATGAAAAATTACTTTAAATATTGTACCTGCTGGGTGTCTATAGTTTGCCTGTGAAAACGTCTTTGAGAACCCGGGTCTTGCCCGAGGGAACATGTATCAATGGAAAAAAAAGTTTTAAAAACGGTATTTTTTTCAGGAGTTTTTCCATTGATACATGTTCCCTCGGGCAAGACCCGGGTTCTTAAAGACGTTTTCACAGGCAAACTATAGACACCCAGCACTGCAGGTACAATATTTAAAGGAATTTTTAATTTTTTTTTGTTATTTAAACATTATTAAAATCACTGCTCCTTTAAATTCCTTTAAATATTGTACCTGCTGGGTGTCTATAGCTTGCCTGTGAAAACGTCTTTGAGAACCCGGGTCTTGCCCGAGGGAACATGTATCAATGGAAAAAAGTTTTAAAAACGGTGGCCCAGATTCACAGAGCGATTACTCCTGCGCAACAGGAGATGCGCGTGCGTAAGTCGAAATGTGCGCGTGCGTTTCGATGCACGGCATCCCCAAAACGAGATACGCAAAAAATCTACTTTTTTTTGTCCCGCGTAATTTCGTTAGACTGGCGCATCCGTCCGCGCAAAAGTGCGCTAGACAGACCATTGATTTGCTAGTCAAATATGCTAATGAGGGACTTACGGGGATCCACAAAAGAACATTGGGGCAGCGCAGGCGACGCAGTGTGCGCAACAGCAAAATGTCCTGTCTAAAATTAGACCATATAAAAGCTGGTCTAAAAAGAGAAAAAAAAGTCTACTTGTTAGATAAAGCAACACTGTTAGTGAGGAGCTCAGCAGTCACACGTGTTGCACAACAATCTGTATGCCAACATGCCAGGGGCATCATCGCACATAGCTATACTACTGACTTTAGATGAACAAAGAAGGATGAGGGCACGGAGGATGGCACGGAGGATGGCACGGGAGAGGATATACCGCACCCGCATAGACCTGTTTGGCATGAGTGATTCTGAGGTGTTTCGCATCTTCAGATTCACCCCTCATGTCATTCTGGAATTAACCACAACCCTGCAGAAGGACATCACCAGCCCAACACACCGCTCACATGCAGTGCAGCCACTGGTCAAGGTCATGGCAACACTCCATGTCCTTGCCAGTGTCTCTTTTCAGCGTACAAGTGGAGTGGTGGCTGGGATGTCACAATCCTCCATAAACAGATGTGTGCACCAGGTTGTCCCTGCAATCCTCAGACGCATGGCCAACCAAATCATCAAACCCACCACTGAGGAGCTGCGACTGAAGGCAATGACAGATTTCTACAGAATTGCCAGATTCCCACGCACTGTGGGGGCCATTGATTGCACGCATGTGGCACTCCAGCCCCCCCAGGAGACAGAGCACATGTACCGCAATCGGAAGCATTGGCATTCCATCAATGTACAGGTGATAGTCGATGCCCAAGGCCTCATATGGCACGTCCGTGCCAAACACCCAGGGTCCAGCCATGACAGCTACATATACAATCAATGCCACATCCGAATGGAATTCGATCAGAACGTGTATGGGGACACCTGGCTGGTTGGTGAGTGACATGGGAGTCAGGCATGACTATCCCCTCCCATGATGCACACATCACAAGGGGCACATGCATGACTAACATCCTCCTGTCTTTTCCCTTACAGGTGACTCTGCATATCCACTGGGACCCCATCTCATGACTCCTATCCGGAACCCCCAAACCCCAGGAGAGGAAAGATACAATCAAGCACATGCCCAAACACGAGCAGTGGTGGAACGCACCTTTGGCCTACTAAAGTCACGTTTCCGATGCCTGGATAAGTCTGGGGGTACCCTCTTGTATTCCCCAAACTTCGTGTGCCAGATCATTGGTGCATGTTGCATGCTGCACAACTTCGCAGAAAGAAAGGGCCTGCAGATTGGCCTACGTGATGACCTGACCCCTGAACCAGACAATCCCCCCCTAACCGAGGCTACCCCGTCTTCTGAGGGTAGAGCAGCCAGGAGACAGCCCACATTGGGCATCTTTGCACGTTAAACATACACATTAATCATGGCACAATGAGAATGCATGCATGCACACCACTGTGGTCCCTAGCACACACACCCCACATCCACATCAAATTGGATTGGCACCAGTCCACCATGCAGGACTTGTGAGCAGCAACGCCACGCCAAGGCTCCAATTATGTCACTGTACATTCATACACCATTCACACGGACCTGGTGATCACTTCTCCTTGGTCCTGGGGAACCCTACTCCACCAAAATTGAGGGTGACACCCCTTTTCCAGCAGGAATGTCACCCCCACATTCAAACAGCATTCACAACCCAAAAAAAAAAAATTACCTGCAAAAGCAAAAATTTTCCAGCACAAAAAAAAAAAATTACCTGCAAAACCAAAAATTTTCCAGCACAAAAAAAAAAAAAAGGGGAAAAAAAAAAAAGGGATTTTTAAATACAGCTTACCTGTAAAATCCTTTTCTTGGAGTACATCACGGGACACAGAGCGGCATATTCATTACTATGTGGGTTATATGGAGTACCTTCAGGTGTGGACACTGGCAATCTCAAACAGGAAGTCCCCTCCCTATATAACCCCCTCCACTAGAGGGAGTCCCTCAGTTTTGTAGCAAGCAGTATGCCTCCCAAAATGGTCACCCAAAAGAGGGGTGGGAGCTCTGTGTCCCGTGATATACTCCAAGAAAAGGATTTTACAGGTAAGCTGTATTTAAAAATCCCTTTTTCTTTCTCGTACATCACGGGACACAGAGCGGCATATTCATTATTATGTGGGATGTCCGAAAGCAATGCTTTAATGAGGGGAGGGAGACATCTTCCAAAGAAGGATTCAATTTAGAGATAAACTCAAATCATAATAATAATTCCAACTTAGTCAAGAAAAAAACTCTTTCTCTCTTTTTTTTTTTTTTATAACCAAGGGTGTTTCTGATCCCGAGGATTTCAAACTGCAGCCTGTAGTACTGCCTGACCAAAGGCAGCATCCGCATTTCTTCTCACGTCTAGTTGATAAAACCTTGTAAATGTGTGGACTGATGACCACGTTGCCGCCTTGCATATCTGAGCCATAGAGACCTGATGGTGTGCTGCCCAAGAGGCGCCCATGGCCCTGGTAGAATGGGCCTTTACCGACAACGGAGGAGGCAACCTCTTCAATCCGTAGGCTTGAATGATTAATTGTCTAATCCATCTCGAGATGGTGGATTTTGCAGCTGCCTGCCCCTTCTTGGGGCCATCTGGTAGAACGAATAACACATCTGTTTTCCGGATCTTTTCTGTAGCTTTAAGATAGGCCTTCATGGCCCGGACAATATCCAAGGTATGCAGCAACCCCTCCTTTCTAGATGTAGGTTTTGGAAAGAAGGATGGAAGTACCAAATCCTGGTTTAAGTGAAATTTGGATATAACCTTTGGTAGAAAGGAAGGATGGGGCCGGAGAACTGCCCTGTCCTTATGCAGAACGAGATATGGTTCCTTACACGATAAGGCTGCTAATTCTGACACTCTCCTGGCCGAAACTATGGCGACCAAGAAAACCAACTTTCTTGTCAGTAAGAGTAAAGGAATCTCAGCCAACGGCTCAAAAGGCTGTTTCTGTAGAGTGGACAGGACAAGATTTAAGTCCCAAGGACAAATTGGTGACTTGACAGGAGGATTAATACGCAAGACCCCCTGTAAGAAGGTCTTTACCAGCGAGTGGGTGGCCAGCGGCCTCTGAAACCACACTGACAGAGCTGAGATCTGTCCCTTGATTGTGCTTAGTGCCAGGCCTTTATCCACTCCTAGCTGGAGAAAACTTAACACCCTATCAATAGTATATTTGCGGCAATTCCATCTTTTGGCTTCACACCAGCCTATGTAGTTCCTCCACACCCTGTAATAAATCACCCTGGAGACCGGCTTTCTAGCCCTAATCAGGGTAGGGATTACCTGCCTAGACAGACCCCTACCCCTGAGAATCAGGGATTCAGCCTCCAGGCCGTCAAATTTAGACGCTGTAATGTAGGGTGGAGGATCGGGCCTTGTGAGAGTAGGTCTGGTTGTAGAGGAAGAGTCCAAGGGTCTCCCACTGCCATCTTCAGGACTAGTGAGTACCAAGTCCTCCGGGGCCAAGCCGGAGCTACTAGGATGACTGGCTTGTTCTCCACTCTGATCTTGCGCAACAGGCGAGGGAGTAACTGTAGTGGAGGGAATGCATATAGAAGTTTGAATTGATGCCAAGGGCAAACCAACGCATCGGTTCCGCAGGCCATAGGATCCCTCGCTCGCGACACGAACCTGTCTAGTTTCTTGTTGAACCTGGATGCCATTATATCTACGTCCGGCATTCCCCACCTCTGGCAGATTGTCTGAAAGACCTGGGGATGCAGAGACCACTCCCCTGGCAACAGACTCTGGCAACTTAAGAAGTCTGCCTGCAGGTTGTCCACTCCGGGAATGAATATCGCTGAAATGCAGGGTACATGAACCTCTGCCCATTGAAAAATCAAGTTCACCTCCCTCTGAGCGGCCTGGCTCCTGGTTCCCCCTTGGTGGTTTATGTATGCCACCGCCGTGGCATTGTCTGACTGGATTCTCACCGGGAACCCCTTTAATCTGGAGGTCCATGCCAGAAGGGCTAGGCGAGCAGCTCTGATTTCCAAGATATTGATGGGGAGCTGCCTCTCTGCTTTCACCCAAGTTCCCTGGCGGGAGAACCCCTCGAAGACCGCCCCCCAGCCTGCCAGGCTGGCGTCTGTGGTAACTACCTTCCAGACAACAGGGCTGAAGGATTTTCCCTTTAGAAGATTCTGAGGGTTCAACCACCAGGCCAGGCTTTGTCGGACCCTTGATGATAGCGTCAAAGGGGACTCTAAGGCATGTGCCCTCTTGCCCCAGGCTGCTAGAATGGCTGCCTGTAGGACGCGAGTGTGGATCTGAGCGTATGGTACTGCCTCGAATGTGGCCACTAGCTTGCCTAGTAATCGCATACACAGGCGAATAGTTGGTTTTTTCTTGTTTAGAACCAACTGAACCAACCCCTTGATAGCCTCGATCTTTACAAGGGGCAGGAACACCTTTTGATGTTCTGTGTCTAACCTCATGCCGAGGTATTCCAACTGCTTTGTAGGCTGGAACGCTGACTTTCCCCGGTTTAGGACCCAGCCGAATTCTTCGAGGTACCGAACCGTGAGGTTTACTGCCTTTTGCAGACCCGGCCGTGAGTGATCTATGATTAAAAGGTCGTCCAAGTATGCTAGGACTGTGACTCCTTGGATCCTTAAATTGGCCAGAACTGGGGCTAGGATCTTCGTGAATACCCGGGGGGCCGTGGCCAGCCCGAAAGGGAGCGCCCTGAATTGGAAGTGTCGCTGCCCCACCGCGAAGCGTAAAAACCTTTGATGCGACTGAAAGATTGGTACATGAAGGTAAGCATCCTTTATGTCTATGGAGGCCAGAAAATCGTCCTTCTGAAGCGCGGCGGCTGCTGACCGGATGGATTCCATCCGGAAAGAACGCACCCTTAGGTAACCGTTTAACCTCTTTAGGTCCAAGATTGGCCTGACATCGCCGTTGGGCTTTGGTATGACAAAGAGATTGGAATAGAAACCTAGGCCTTGCTCTTGGGCTGGCACTTCTATAATTACGTCCTGGCCAAGCAGGTGATCCAAAGCTGCCAGCATTGAGGCCTTCCTTGCTGGATCCCTTGGTAGCCTTGATTCTTGAAAATGAGGCGGAGGATACCTTAGAAACTCCAGTCTGTAACCTGTGGTTACAGATGCCCGGACCCATTTGTCGGGGATCTTGGCTTCCCAAACTTCTGAGAAGAAACGAAGCCTTCCCCCCACCCGTGAGAGTGGGGGCGCCCCTTCATAAGGCAGACTTAGGGGCTGTCTTTGACGGCTTGCGATACCACGGCCTCTTACCCCCAGGGGTCTGTCCCTGCGATCTACTGTTAACGTTGGATCGTGCAGGCGGCCGTCGATACTGCCTGGAATTAGAGGGTCCCGAGACAGGAAAAAGCTGCCTTTTAAATGTAGGAGCCCGGAATGTCTTTTTGACCGGTAAAAGGGTACTCTTGCCATTTGAAATAGTCTGAATATATTTATCCAGATCTTCTCCGAAGAGTCGTCCTCCATGGAAGGGAAACCCTGCCAGAAGCTTTTTGCATGGGGGCTCCGCCGCCCAGTTCTTCAACCATAAGAGCCTTCTCATGTGCACCAAACATAGTGATAAACGAGAGGCCTGCTGGATGGAATCTTTTATAGCATCTACCGCGAAACACAGAGCTCTGGGAATGTCAGAAAACTCTTCTGCTTGTTGGGTAGGCATGTCCTTTAACATTTCCTTTGTCTGGTCTTTTAATGCCTGACAAACTCCAATTGCAGCCACCGCTGGCTGCACCACTGCTCCTGCCGTAGCAAAGGATGCTTTTAAAAGTGTCTCTAATCTTTTATCAACCGGATCTTTAAACATATGTATGTTTTCCACCGGGCAAGTTAGTGATTTATTCACACATGAGATGGCTGCATCCACTACTGGGAGCCTCCACCTCTTGGAGAATTTTTCCTCCATGGGGTAAATGATCGCAAATCTTTTCGGTGGCAGAAAAATCCTGTCCGGCCGTACCCAATCCCGAAAGATCAATTCCTCCAAGAGAGGATGGACCGGAAAAACTGCGTTGCTTAACGGAGCTTTCAAAGAGCCCAGAGAGGATACCGGAGGAACCTGAGGCTCTGGCAATGGTAAACTAAATGCCGAGCGGACCATGTCCGTCAAAGACTGTACCCACAGTCTCTCTGTCTGGGAGTCTGAAAATGGTTCCTCAGAGGTAGACCCCTCAATCCCTGAACCCTCTTGGTTCAGGTCTAGTTGATCCTCCTGTGATTCCAATTCCTCCGGAGAGAGAATCTCAGCATCTGAGGATACACCTCTTGGTGATGGGGATCTAACCCGTTTCTTACCAGGAATAGCTCTAGCGATCAATGCTGCTATTCTCTCTTCTAGCCCCCCTAGGGATACGGCTAGCATCTCCTCTGTGATAAACACAGGGCTGGGCTGATCTGGGCCAGCCTCCGCACCAGATCCCCCTAATGGCTCATCCAAGGCGCTTCTTATGTTAATAAGTTGCGGGGAAAGTATCGGCATATCAGAATCAGAAAGGGAACCCTTTTGTTTTTTGGTCTTTTTTGTACCCTTTGACCCCGAACCTTTGGAAGCCATAATACAAAATCGAGGGACTCCGCCCACACAACAGACTGTAGTGGCCAGGAGTACAAAAATCAGAGTTTAGGGGACAATAGATCACTAATGCCCCAAAAACTGATGGGATCCCGTATGTTTTTTTTTTTTTTTTTTTTTTAAATAATTATATATTTTCTTTTGACAACATACAGTGACCCTAAACTAAGTTTGCCAGCCTCCAACCTGCTGCAAAAAAGGGGGATTTCTTGGGCATTGGAACAAAGTCCACATGTACTACCCCTCTTCCGCCACCGGGAGTCACTGTTCTGCCGCTCTGCGTCCTCTCCTGTGAAAATCAGCCTCAGACTGAGCAC
Organism: Rana kukunoris; assembly: GCA_029574335.1. Classification (NCBI taxonomy): domain Eukaryota; kingdom Metazoa; phylum Chordata; class Amphibia; order Anura; family Ranidae; genus Rana; species Rana kukunoris. The sequence goes on along the minus strand of CM056058.1, from coordinate 75,729,890 downwards.
TGACAATGCCTGCTGTCTATAACAGCACAAAGGCGCGCCCCTGTATGACGCCGCAGGCACGACCCCCCCCCGCCCTCCTGTCTGGACGGCGCGAAAAACGTCAATAAGACGTGAGCGCGCACGCGCGCGCGCGCGTATGCCGGAAACAGGAGGAACATGGAGGAGCCGCGCTGCTGGAGATCCAGGAACGCAGAAACAGGCGGCAGATTCAAACCCCCGGCCAGGTAGGACTCTCCAAAGGCCCCTAGGGATCCTTACTAGCCCTAGGAAGAAACAGCAGGTTTAGCTAGCAACACATATTTAGACAGGGGGACCTAGTGATGGGGGAGAAAAGGGTGTCATCCTGTCTCTCTTAGACATAGTGAGCAAGGTTGCCCATGCAGAGCATACTTAGGCTATCCCCCTTTTTAGGTTACCCCGGAGAGCCTGCTGTCGAACCAAGTCCCGCAGGCTCCCCCTTACCTGCTCCATGCTGCAGGATGTTTGTCCAGCAAACTGATCCAATCTTCTCCCATCTCCGTGGGTAACGTAGTAGACCTTCAGGCCCTGGGGTCCTATGAAGGTACCCACTGTCCTGGACCTATATAGCACCCTGGCAAACAGGAACTTATGGTTTTTACAAACTCCAAGTCCTGGGCCCAGGGTCCAGCCCTCCAAAGAGGAGCATTATAGGCAAAACCCCACGGCTTGGGGCCCGGGTACTGTCCACTTTGGCACTGAGGCTCCTTGGACAGATCCGGTTAGCCCGCCCTTAATCCCAAGGATGTGGAGCAAAGCTATTCCGTGACCAACACCTAAGACACTGGCGAAAAAACTGAGGGACTCCCTCTAGGGGAGGGGGTTATATAGGGAGGGGACTTCCTGTTTGAGATTGCCAGTGTCCACACCTGAAGGTACTCCATATAACCCACATAGTAATGAATATGCCGCTCTGTGTCCCGTGATGTACGAGAAAGAAATTAATGCCCTTTGCGTGAGCCACGCCTGGGGCTCCCCCGGCCACGGCCCCGGCTTCTCAGGGGAGACTCATGGGGGAGGGGTAAAACCGGGGAAGGAGGAGCAGCCCCTGATCTCTGCCCACCTGGCGGCCTGCCCTCCAAGGCCACGGCTATTCTGTCCAGGGCAGCACCAAGTGTTGCCGTGTTGGCCTGGATAGCCAGGGTAAGGGCCCTCACATCCTGCCCAACGCCTGCTGATGTCATCTGCAGTTCGTTTAGGCAGGTTGTGAAAGCCCGGGAGTGGGAGTCCAGGTTCCCCAGCGTATCCTTGATGGAGGACAGGCTCTCCTCCATCCGCACCAATGTCTGGCTGACCTGTCCCAGATGGCGGGTCTGGAGGAACTGGTCCCTTCTCAGAGTGGCGGGCAGGAGATCCGCCAACCCCCTGGTGTTCTGTGACAAAATCCTGCCTCCAGCTGATGCTTGTGGCCGGGGAGAAGGGGAGGCCCTTGTGAGGGGAGCCAAATTATGTGGGAGGAGGGGGGGGGGGGCTCCCCCTTAGGGAGGCCTGCCTGCTGCCAGCCAGAGGGGAAGAGTCCTCAAAAACCAAACGTCCAGTGCCTGACATGGACTCCTCCTCCTCATGATTCTCCTCCTCCTCCTCATGATTCTCCTGCTCCTCTTGAACCTCCTCCGCGGACTTCGGCCTTGTTGGGGGGGCCTCATTAGGCTGCTGTCCTGGGGTTGGTGCGGTCAGGCCAGATGGCCCTGCACCCTCCTGCACATCTGTGGATGACACAAAACATTCACAGGTTAGAGGATCCACACACTTGCCACATATTCCCTTTCACCCCCTCCCCCACACATGCTACATACCTGATATTAAAAAAAATACTTACCTGGCACCACGGGCTCCGGACTTGAGTCAAAGCCGGGCAGGCCCTCAACTTCATGCCGATGAAAGGTCAGGGCCACCGCACGCTCCTCCGCTGTCAGCCTAATACGGCATGGTGGGCCCCCTCCTGTGCCCCTGGCATGGGCATGCATTCTGGCCAGCTTCTGTTTGACCAGACGCCGGAGGTCATTGATTTTTTTGTCAATCCCAGACCGGGTCCGTGTCTCCCCCTGCCCCGCTGAATTGACCTGCTCAGTGATCCTATCCAAAAGCTCCCTCCTCCTGGCCGGGGTGGTGTTGGCACTCTCTGGGCCGTGGAGGTAACGCCCATACTCGCTAATGGCCCGGGCAAGAATTTGTTTTTCCCCAACTGTAAAATTGAGCTTTTGTTTTCTCTCTGTCATACTTCCAAAAAAACTCACTCCCAGTCAACAAAATTCACTCACAAAAACAAGCACAACCAATCAAGCAAAAACACACACAGAGAGAAAACTACTCAGCAATAAACAGTCACAAAAAAACAAAACAAAAAAACAGCAGGAAAACAAACTAACAGTAATATATCAATCAAACAAACAGTCTCTCAAACACTTATCAAAAAACACAGATCTACTAACAAACACTTGATCACACAGAACACTAATCTGACAACTACAAAACACACCGCAACGAACAACAGGACAAAAGCACTTGGTTAAATGGGAAGGGACAAAGGGATGTACTTTTGCAATGCAAGTGCGTTTGTGTGTGTCTATTTATGCTGTCTGCGTAGTTCACAACTTTGCCCTAGTGCATTTCCAATTTCACTGATTGCGCCGCTCCCGAGTTGTGAGCATGCGCACAGCGGAGCTGACCATGGTCTCCTTCAAGCGCGCATGCGCGAGCTGGCCGGCCCTTCATTTGCATGGGGTCACGGCTCATTTCAATGTAATACACCCACGTCCTTCCCAATTTGTATTACTCCTCCTTACGCCTCTGAAAAAACGTTACGCATGCGCAATTTCCTGCGCAAAAGCTACGAGAATAGGGTGATTACGCGGCAAAATTGCGCAAGTCTAACGTAAAGGCGGTGCGCTACGCCGGTCCAATAATGCGCAGATGTACCTGAATCTGGGCCGGTCACTTTTTCAGGAGTCCTGCTCCTGAAAAAATGACAGTTTTTTTTTTTTTTCCCCCACTTCAGACTCCACCGACCATGAGACCTGCTCACAATAAAATTGCTTATGACGTCTTTGTTTAGGTTTCGCATCATTTGTGATGTACCACCGACAGATTTTAAAGCATGCTTTAAAATCTGTCGGCTGGGAATCCGTCTGCCCGATATGTCTGCTGGTTAGTACGCTAACCAGCAGACATATCTTCTCACACATGCGTCGAATGGATTCGACGCATGCGCGGAAGTAATTCACTTCCTGGTGCGGTGACGTGGCGGCGTCAATGTCACCGCCACATCACCGACACGTCAGTGCGCCGTCTGCCGGTGGGGATGACATGTCGGTGATGTGGCAGTGGGGATGACGCCGCCACGTCACCGCACCAGTAAGTGAATTAATTCTGCGCATGCGTCGAATCCATTCGACGCATGTGTGAGAAGATATGTCTGCTGGTTAGCGTACTAACCAGCAGACATATCGGGCGGATGGATTCCCAGCCGACAGATTTTAAAGCATGCTTTAAAATCTGTCGGCTGGCCAAATCCATCGGCTCGCCCGTACACACGATCGAATCTGTCTGCTGGGACGGTCGGGCCGACCGTTTCCAGCAGATAGATTTGATCGTGTGTACGCGGCCTAAACCATATGCATCACTTAAAGGGGAGTTCCACCCACAATTTCACTTTTTAAATATAAATACCCCTGTAATACACAAGCTTAATTTATTCTAGTAAAGTTAGTCTGTAAACTAAGGTCCGTTTTGTTAGGTTGTTACAGCATTTAGTTTATAATCTAGAAACAGACCGTGGCCATCTTAAGTGTGGGCATCATGAAGCCAGAATGTATGACTTCCTGGATTTCAAGCTTTGCATATCTCGCAAATGCACAGTGCTGCACAAGCAATGTAATAGGTTTCAGTCAGGTTTGCAAGGACAACTGGGAAACATGATGCCTATCCCAGAAACCCTTGCAAATAGCCTTGTAACTTAATAGCCTAGGCTAATAAGGAGGAGGAAGTAATGAAGGACTACAAAATAAAGGTATTTACAAGCAACAAAATAAATAAAAATTGTCCATTCTGAACACTATGAGATAAGGGCATGCATTTGCGCGCCTTTTCTGGAGTGATGTACCACCTCGGCTAGGTGAGGTGGAGGTTAAGGTTGATGCTTACGCAGACGATCTCCTGTTTTTCCTGACAAGTACTCGCACCTCTATACCATCCGGCTATCGAATCTCAAAATCAACTACTCTAGATCTGAGGCCTTGAACATAACCTTTGCCAGAGGAGGTTCTAACAGCTGTGCAGGAAACAACCTCTTTCAATTGGGTGGACTCGGCCATCAAATATCTGGGGGTCTGGCTAACCCCCAGGCTTACATCACTATTTGACCACAATTTTCCGCCCCTACTTATCGAAACAGATCTGCGAGCATGGCACCTGGGATGCATTTCCTGGTTTGGCAGGGCGGCAATCTGTAAAATGACGATTCTCCCGAGAGTGTTATACCTAATACGCACTCTCCCTACTAGAATACCCAGAAGCTTCTTCAACTCCCTACACTCCATGCAGACGAAGTTTATTTGGGCTCTCAGGCCTCACCGCATTAAGATGACCTTGCTGACTGCACCCAAGGGAAAGGGAGGTTTGGGTGTCCCGGATTACAGGAAATATTATCATGCATCACACATCGCTAGAATCATTGACTGGCATTGCCACGCTGATCACAAGGATTGGGTCCAGATTGAATCACTGCAGGTTCCCATTTCTCTTCGGTTTTCCCCATGGATTCCCAGAGCTCACCATCCCCCGCTTATGAGGGACCACCCTCTGGTGGGTACGACACTTGAAATTTTTCATCGACTGACCAAGACTCCCGGGTTTCCTCAGCCCTTGGGCCCCCTTACCCCATTGAGGGATAATAAGGGATTCCCTCCTGGTGTGGGGAACCGGTTATTGAGAGCCCCACCTGACAAGTTGCCTCTTCTAGCCACGCACTGCTTCAATAACAAACTGATGAAAGACCCGACTCAGCTTAGAAACGACTACTCCATACCTGACTTGCCTATGTGGTTATATTTCCAGATTCGTAGCTTTGTTAACAACATCCCCCATAGGAGACACTTTACTAGGGACCTCGGGGAGCTGGAGTCGGTGTGCCTCAAGGGGGAAAAGGTCCTTAGGACCACCTTGATAGCCTATGCCTGGTTGCACGACCTGACTGAGTCAAATGCGGACAGGTACAAAGAGAAATGGGCGACAGCCTTGGACAGGACAATACAATTTCTGAGCCTCATTGGGAGAGGACTTGCATCTTGTCCCACAAATGCTTAATCAGCGTGAGGTCGCAGGAAACTGCATATAAAATTGAAATATGTTGGAGGTGCCACAGCGAGAAAGGAACCCTGTTACATGTCTGGTGGGATTGCGACAAAATAGCACCTTTCTGGGCGACGGTTAGAGGGGTGATCCAGCAAATCACGGAGACCAGCCTTTCCCTGGATGCAGCTTGCTGCCTACTTAATATTTCCCATTTTTCCCTGCGGAATTACAGAAATTCTCTGTCCAGGCACCTACTTAATGCCGCTAATTCGTTGATCCCCCTGTATTGGAAGTCCACACGGATTCCCACCGTGCAGGATTGGCTGCGTAGATGTCTGTGATCTCTGAAATGGACGACACAGCAGCGCAGTCTGCTGAACTTGTACAGCAATACCATGATATCTGGTCTCCCTGGTTTGCTTTTCGATTTTCCAAACAGTATGATGAAATGATGACAGATGTAACTTAAATCTTGCTGGGGTTCTGGATCTTGACTGTCTGTCCCTGTTGTTGGTGGCTTTTGGCCATCGGGAGGAGGGATGGGTACTTGTTTTCTGGTACCACCTGTTTTCTGGTAACATAGGAACTGTGATGGCTGAACGGTCACTGATGGTTGCTCCGAGGGGAGGGTGCCTTGAGTCCCCACCCTGCATCCTGCACCCTGCACACTGAACATTAACTCTCTTTATTCTTCTTCCTTGCTACTTTTCTATTCTCTTCCTCTCTTCTCGTTTTTCTTCATTCGCTTCTAGTTATTACAGACTGTTAAAGAGTGTGTCTTGATAGTAGGTGATCGCAATTCATATGATGTGATTCACCATACTTAATATAGCCTACTGATGTTGTTCCACGCATATATGTTTTTGTTGTTCTTCAAACAGTGTTTCATCTCTGTTATCCTGTATGCAAAATCACTGAAGCAGATTTTTGCTGTCTGTATAACCTATGTACTTTCTTTAATAAACCTTGATGTTGAAAAATAAAAAAAATAGTGTCAATAGATATCACAGTCCTAAATGTCTTAAAAGGCAGAGAGGTCCATGACCCAGCACTATAGGAAGCCAGTGTATAGGAGCTAGAAGCAGACTAGCACACAAAGGTAAAAAATATAGCTCCTCTAAAAATGCGCTAAAAATGGGCTACTCAAAAAAGAGTAAGGGTAAGTGCATTGTGATCAAGATAATCCCACAATGTAATTCGGGGGAAGTCTCTCTGTGTTTGTGCCGCAGGGGTCCAGCTGGTGGCTTGCACAGGTGGTTTTTAGGCACTCACAGCCTGATCTGTCGCTTCCGAGTCTTCAGCATCCTCCGTCGCCTAGATCAGGTTGTGAATGCTGGAAACCACATTCTCCTTTAGGATTTTCTGGTACAGCTCAGAATTCATGATTCCATTGATTATGGTAAGTCGTCCAGGTCCTGAAGCTGCAAAGCAGCCCCAGACCATCACGCTACCACCACCATGTCTGACTGTTGGTATGATGTTCTTGTTATGAATAGTGTTGCTCACGAATATTCGCATTGCATTGCATATTCGAGTATTCGTGAACAACTCGAATATTGCGGCGAATATTCGCTATTTTGAATATTCGTATTTTTTTCGCAATCAATTTCGCAATCAATTTCGCATTCGCACTAGCGAAATTTCGCAATTTTTTTTTTCGTGATATTCGTGATATTTTATTTTTAAATATAGCGAATATTCGTAAATATCGAATATTCGTGATATTTTATCAAAAAAAAAAAATTGCGAAATTTCGCATTGGCAATATCGCGAATATTCGATATTAACGAATATTCGCGAATATTCTTCGAAATATTCGCGAAATATCGCAAAATCGAATATGGCGTATTCCGCTCATCACTAGTTATGAAATGCTGTATTCGTTTTATGCCAGATATAACATGACGCACACCTTCTAAAAAGTTAAATTTGTCTCAGTCCACAGAATATCCCACACATCACACAATGGGGGCTTCATGCACATCCTTTTAGATAATGACATTCAAGTGAGTTAATTATTCCCCAGACGTCCCGACTCTGCCAATAAGTAATTCACCAGCAGAATACACATTCCTATGTCAGATGTTCTGTCTCCGACAATAAGCTATTCACACCTGATCATCAATAGGCTTTAAACAGTGTTATTAGCATACACAATAAAAGGTCTTAGGAGCCAGGCCTAATAAACATAAAGGACACAGAATGCAATCACAGCAAAGCACTTTAACATCCCATAATAGCCAGCCAGGCTGACTCTCAGTTTCAATCCACAGTAGCAGACTTAGTTAGCATCTCACAATGGAATGTCTAGGAGCAGACACAATTAACACCTCAAAAGCATGTGTCCCCACCTTGAATGAAACATTGACCTTTCCAGCTTGTAATATGTCCAGATCTCCTGCAAAACATGAATTATCATTTATTAGTCACCCTATGCCCAAATGGGGCACAGGGTGACCTTAGACCCAAGAGTCATTAGTGACGCTGGCACAGGAGTACCCCCCATCCCTCAAAAGTCTCTGGGCATCATGGGTCATTCCGTTACAGGGGGATTCTATAGTTTCATGTTAGTTATGACTTTGATGCAGTGGTGGCTGGTGAAGTTTCAGGATGGCAGGGGGCAGATTCCACCCTTCATTTTGGACCCCTTCCACTTCTCATAAGATCCCTTAATATGGGATATACTAAGGCCGCGTACACACCATCGGACATATCCGATGAAAACGGTCCGCGGACCATTTCCATCGGATATGTCCGATCGGGAGTTTGATCCGATGGCGTGTACACACCATCGGATCAAATTCCCCGCCGCCAGCGGGCGCGGTGACGTGGCGGTGACGCGGCGGTGACGTTGTCACCGCCACGTCACCGCACCAGGAAGTAAAACACTTCCGCGCATGCGCCGAATCCATTCGTCGGCGGCGCGGTGGCGGTGGGGGACGACATGTCTGCTGGTAAGTGTACTAACCAGCAGACATGTCGGGCGGACAGATTCCCACCGGATGGATTTCAAAGCATGCTTTGAAATCTGTCGGGTGGAGAAATCTGTCCGCTAGCCCATACACACGAGTGGAGATGTCTGCTGAAACGGTCCATCGGACCGTTTTCAGCGGACATATCCCCTCGTGTGTACGCGGCCTAAGAGACCCCCTATTATGGGATATACTGAGAGACCCCCTATAATATAATAGGGTGTCTCTCAGTATAACCCATAATAGGGGGTCTCTCAGTATATATCCCATATATGGAAGCATGTAATACTGATGTGTGAATCAGTGCTTTTACAGGAGTATTCTATAGTTTCACATAAGAATTTACTCTGATGTAGTGACAGCTGGGCAAGTTTTAAGATGGTGGGGTACCAGAACCTGCCCTTCCTTTTTGACCCCTCCAACTTCTCATAAGACCCCTTAATATGGTACATACTGAGAGACCCCATATTATGGGATATACTGAGAGACCCCCTATAATATAATAGGGGGTATCTCAGTATAACCCATAAGAAGGGGTCTCTGAGTATATATCCCATAAAAGGGATCTCTCACTCCCAGTAGAACTCATATTAAAGGGGTCTCTCAGTACTATTATATCCCATAATAAGGGGCAGGGCACTATTATGGGATATACTGTAAGAGAAACACTAGGGGATATACAGAGAGACCCCCTATTATGGGATATAATGACTAAGAGTATTATGGCATATATAAGGTAACCCCTATAATAAAATAGGGGGTCTCTCAATATATCTATAATAGGGGGTCATTGACTAAGAGTCTCAGTGTCAGTTTGGGCTGCATTCCATGTTTTTTCAGCCTCCTTGCTGCTGAATATGTATGCAGCTGCTGCTGGAGTAAGAAGTGACAATACAAAGAGGAGAGGAAAGAATGGTACTTGTCAATCAGCAGGCTGCATGTCCCCATGCTTGTGTGTCTGCTTGCTGTGACCTCCCCTGTCTCCCCCTGCTGCTACAAAGCTCTAAGCCTCTAAAATAATCTTCCTGGCTGGCCTACTGTTCACCGGGTAGCAGTGGCAGCCACGTCCATTAGGGGTGCACGGGCGCTGCCCCCTCTCTCCTCCCCACCCACTATAGATTCATGCTCTAATATAGGGGGGGCTCGGGTTGCAGAGGATGCATCCGGAGTCCACCCAGGTGTGTTGCAACAAGAATGAATATTCACTGTTGAAACACTGATCGCGGGTGGTGTTAGTGCAGTGCCGTGCTGCATCGCGGAGGGGGAGGTGGCAGTTGTGGTAGTGCCACTCCACGGCAGCCGAAGGGGGTTGTTTGCCCCCTCAGAAAAAAAAACACCATGAGATTTTTTCCCTCACAATCTGCCACACTGTCGGCTCCAGCACTTACCGTTCCATTCAGTGCAAGAACGAACTAAGCAGGAGCAGTGGCAGTTAACTCCTGGTGACTGACTGTCAAACTCGGTGTGAGTGGAGGATGGCATTTATAGCGGGGTAGGAAAACAGGGGGCGGGGGGGATTTTTGAACACCTTCCCTCCTCTGTTCTGGCTCAGCAGTGCAGTGGAAAATCTTTACCCCCTGGCACAGGGAGCAAATAGGGAGCTCTCTGGAACAAAAAAAAAACACAGGATCTCTCTCCAGGCATTAAAACAGGAAAAAAAACAGGGAGGACTAGCAGTCCCGGATATAAGAAAGTATTATAATGCCTCGGTAATCTCCCGCATAATAGAATGGGCCAAAGAAAATCACGATAAAAGATGGGTTAACATTGAATGTACACTTGCAAGGACACAATTAGGTAGAATAATTCGGAACCCTCCACATTTTAGAAGGGTGCATACAACTACACATGATAATAAGATTAAAAGTTACTGGAAAAAAATTCTAACTTTAATCAAGGAAATAACAAAAAAAGAGATCGCAGAAGACCCTTGGGTCGTCCTCTTCCATGGGGGGGTCGATCCTATAAAAGACTATAAAAAAACTCTGACACCACACCTCCTCAATGCCGCAAAAAGGTTAATACCCAAGAAATGGAGGGAAAAGGAAAGCCCTTAGGTTTGGGAGTGGATCGACGCGGTTGAGGAAACCCATAGGAGGGAGGAGTTGAGATTTGGAGGGGAGGAAGACAAAGGGGATATAAGAGACAAATGGGGTACATGGAAGGAATTTAAAAAAAACTGGAGTTTCGCAGAAAACTTAAGAGTGATATAAAAGAATAGAGAGCGAGGGGACCACCTGGGGGGGGGGGGGGTGAGACTGTGGAATGACGAGATGGAGGGGGGGGGGGGAATTGGGAGGAATATCCACATGTAACTATTTCCAGTTTAAAAAAAAAAAAAAAAGTATATATACACAGAAATATTAAGAAGGAGATGAGAAGCCACAAGCGATGCGACGACTACAGGGGGAAGCGAAGGGCGGAAGGGTCTATGAGCTGTCTGACAGTTTGTACCCTGGTCTAGTCTGATGTTGAAAAAAAAAAAAAATAGGGAGCTCAATAGGTGGGCCAGGTCGGTATTTTGGCCCACCCTAATTAGCTCCATAGAACTTAGTAGGAAACTGTCAAGCAGCCAGTAAGCATGCAGGGTGTGGAAATAAGGTAAGTATATGTTACTGGGAAGATCTGCTTGTTGGATAATGCCGCGTACACACGATCACTTTTTGTGATGAAAAAAAACGACGTTTCAAGTGATGAAACAAAACAACGTTTTTCAAACTTCATTTTCCAAAACGACGTTGCATACACACCATCGTTTTTCCAAAATGCTCTAGCAAAGCGTGGTGACGTACACTACGTTCGACGGCACTCTGTTCCATTGAAGCTCCGTCTTATAACTTGCCTCTGAGCATGCGCGGCTTTAAAAACGTCGTTTTCGACATCGTTTTGCACACACACCATCAGTTTTTATGACACAAAAAACGACGTTTTGAAAAACGACACAAAAAATTCAAGCACGTTCGAATTTTTTTTTTGGACGTTTTTTTGAAGACATAAAACAACGTTTTGCCCACACACGGTGATTTTTAAATGACATTTTTGAAAACGTCGTTTTTTTTCATCACAAAAAATGATCGTGTGTACACGGCATAAGAACAGGTTTCCTTTAAGATTTTTAGAAAATGCTATGTTTTTTTTTTTTTTTTAAAGAAAGTACTGTAAATTTTTTACTTTTTATCAAAAGTCAACAACCATACCTTTGTCCATGGGTCCTCAAACTACGGCCCTCCAGCTGTTCAGGAACTACAATTCCCATCATGCCCTAGTCATGTCTGTGAATGTCAGAGTTTTACAATGCCTCATGGGACTTGTAGTTCCGCAACAGCTGGAGGGCCGTAGTTTGAGGATCCCTGCCTTTGTCTCTATTTCTAAACAATCCCCCAGATGCTGAGAGGAAAAATATGTAAATGTCACAGGAAATGTAGAGGTGTCCTTAAAGGAGATGTAAATAAAAAATGACTGTTTACAGGGTATAGAGACATAATAGTTAACTGATTCCTTTTAAAAATGATTAAAAATAGATAAAAATCAATCATATAATGTACCTGCAGTTAATGAACCTGTTTTGTTTTTGCATGTTGTTTTCTGCCTGTGCTGTACAGAGCCACATAGCCAATACAGGGCAGTGATGGTTTGGAAAACTAAACTGATTGGTGCTGAGGGGTTTTAGACACACAGTAATCACACCTCCTTGATTAGTGACCACAGAGAGAAAGCTCCCAGTACTGTGGTTATCAGGAAACAGACAACCAGGAAGTGTGGAGATCAGAGAAGAATTACAGCAACTTGAGAGCAAAAACGAACAATGAGAACATGAAAACAGCATTGCATTAAGGTAAAGGAAGCTATTAAGATAAAAAAAATATTCCTTTACAAACCCTTTAACGATTGTGGATTGTCTGGCTTCAACTTTAAAAGACAAGATGACAGGATCCAATGGGGAAAACTGGGATTCTAAGAACAGACTGAAACAAAGTTTTTAGCTCACCGATGATGCACTAGAGAGCTGTTCATAAGTTGATTATTTCATATTTAATAGTTTATTTATACAAGAAAATGTTTTCTTTAGGGCCTGATCCAACCAGGATTGTGTGCTCTAATGCATTTAACACATGCATATTGTGTAACACATTAACCCCTTGACCTCCACTTTACTCCCCTTCATGACCAGGCCATTTTTGGTGATACGGCACTGCATTACTTTAACTGACAATGTCATGGTCGTGTGACACTGTACCAAAATAAAATGTATGTCCTTTTTTTCCTACAAATAGAGCTTTCTTTTAGCGGTATTTGATCACCTCTATGACAAATTTGAAAAAAACAAAAAAACAATTGTTTACTTTCAGCTATAAAACATGTCCAATAAAAGAATTGAAAAAAATTAAATTTCTTCATCAATTTAGGCCCGCTCCATATTTTTGGTTAAAAAAAATCCTAATAAGCGTATATTGATTGGTTTGTGCAAAAGTTATATTTTTCTTTTCTTTTCGTTTTTCTAGTCATGGTGGCGATCAGCGACTTATAGCTGAACTGCGATATTGCAGCAGACAAATCGGACACTAAGGCCTCGTACACACGATCGGACATATCCGATGAAAACGGTCCGCGGACAATTTCCATCGGATATGTCCGATCGGGAGTTTGATCCGATGGCGTGTACACACCATCGGATCAAATTCCCCGCCGCCGGACGGCGCGGTGGCGCGGCGGTGACGTTGACGCCGCCACGTCACCGCCACGTCACCGCACCAGGAAGTTAAACACTTCCGCGCATGCGCCGAATCCATTCGGCGGTGGCGCGGCGGCGGTGGGGGACGACATGTCTGCTGGTAAGTGTACTAACCAGCAGACATGTCGGGCGGACAGATTCCCACCGGATAGATTTCAAAGCATGCTTTGAAATCTGTCGGGTGGAGAAATCTGTCCGCTAGCCCATACACACGAGCGGAGATGTCTGCTGAAACGGTCCATCGGACCGTTTTCAGCGGACATATCCCCTCGTGTGTACGAGACCTCAGAGTCGGTTCACACTTATAGCGTGACTTTTAGAGGCGACTCCGACACAACTTGAGCATGAACCACAGGGCGATCTGGGGCGATTTATAACACGACTTGAAGTCATCTCCAGGACAGGAGACATTCCAGTGGCCAATAAAACAACAATCAGCTCTGGGAGAGGGAGGGGGAGGTAGAGGTTTGCCTGAGAAATGTATGTTATCTTATCTGGAAAGTAGCTTCAGTTAAGATAGTGATCAGACTTTGAAGCGACTTCCATTGAAATCAATGGGTACAGGTCACCTAGAAGTCGGATTGAAGTCGTACAGGAACCTTTTCTGAAGTCGGAGCGACTTGAGTAGTGTGTATTAACACCGCTCCCATTCACTTACATTGTTTTTCTCTACAGCGCGACTTGGGACGACTTGAGGCGACCTCAAGTCGGATCCCAAGCCGCCCCAGTGTGAACCGACTCTAACTGACACTTTTGACACTTTTTGGGGATCAGTGACACTAATTCATTGATCAGTGACACTGGCTGGGAAAGGGTTAACATTTGAGGCGATTAAAAGGTTAACTACTTAACTAGCCTGTGCTTTCTCACTGTGGGGGAGGTGCTTTTACTATTGGAAGGCATTAATTCATGTTCCTGCTGTGCAGGGACATAGGATCAATACCTTCCCTACTGACAGAACGGCAATCTGCCTTGTTTACACAGAATGCTGTTCTGCCTGTGTACTGTACAATTGGCAGGTGCTGGCAGACAGCGGGAGCAGTTCGCCAGCGCCACACGTGCATTCCCCAGACCCGGACGTGTCAGATCGTGTACTAGGTAGATGATTTGCCACAGAGTAGCTGCCCTGCCTCAGTATATCTGCGGTGGGTGAATTGGAAATGGTTAATGTATGTTGCATTAAGATAGCCTATTAATTTGAATGAATGCACCAAAATACACCAGAAAATTGAACTTCCACAAAGTTTGGCCAACATAGTTCATTGGAAGTGAATTTACCACATGTTCAGGTGTGTTGGCATACCATTCACATCAAATAGCACTACAGTACATTATTGCATGTAATGTGTGTTATTGCAATGCCCTGGTGTGAATGAGCCTTTGAGACATTTAGCTAGGTATCCTATGCATGCATTAGTTGCGATAGAGGATTCAGCAAGTAACACCAACTTCTATTTGGCCCTTCTGTAAAACCACCTAAATAATCTTTATTATAATATCTTAATCTGCCATGTCTCTTCTTCATATTCACCTTGTTTTTATGTTAATTACATGCCTAAATGTCAGATTATACCACCTAAGTGGAGTTTTACTTTGTAAAGCTGTTATAATTCTTGAATAAAAAGGATTGACTTCCAGGAACACATCAAATATTTCCTCCTGTTTCTTGTGTAATACCACTTAAAATGACTTATTTCTATTCTAAAAGTATGCCCAGTTTTATACTCATCACATTACAACTGGAACAGAAAGGTTGGCAATCATATCCAACAACTAGATATTGCTACTATAACTCACACCATATGAGTGCATCCAGTCATATAATTACATATTATAGTTGCCTACATTTAGTTTTTTAGAGCTTATTGGATAAGCATATATAACTCCACAGCTATTTACCTTGATAACTGGCTTTTTTTATGTATATTTATAAAGACTTAGTACCCTATAAACTTCATGGGAAACTACAGCAATGGTTTAAAAATGTTCATACCTTTAAAAATAAAAAATGATTGTCCCTTTAAAATAGTTTTACAGCAAATCTTGCTACTAGACTGACAATTCTCTCTCCATCTGCTCAATTCTATTTAGACTTTTCACACATAATATTAAAGCTTGCAGTTTAGTGCTACAATATTTGGATCTAAAGAAGAAATGTAAAATGTGTGAGTGTATGGTAGCATGAATAATTTCCTATCCTCTACAGTAACCCCTGTACTAATCTTATTTACAGAACTGGATTATGGACAGTGAATTACAATGAACAATGGGTTTTATTTAAGAGTCAAGCAGCAACACCAGCATTCAGCAAAGAGTTGAGGCATGACATTTTAGGTTAATAAATTTTTTATTTATTTTTTGCAAAAAAAAAATTCTATATTTGCCAATTTCTGGATATTTAGGGGTAAATCAATCGTCAATCAAACATGTTTTCAGCAAGTGCAAAGGAGAAGCTTTGAGGAGCAATAAACTGCTAGCTAAAGTGGTTGTGAAGGCTTAAGGCCACGTACACACGATCAGACCGGTCCGATGAGACTGGTCCGATGGGCCGTACACACGATGAGACTGGTCCGATGAAACTGGCCTTACGCGGTACGCGGTCTCAGATAAAAACAGCCCCCCATTATATTTACAGTACATGAGCCCTTGATCTTGATTTAGTGTTGAGCCAGACAGCCCTCCTCACTGGACCTGGTGAGAGCAGTATGAGCCATTGGCTCTTGCTCCTTTCAATCCAATCCAGTGAAAAGGGAGCGGGGGGGGGTCGAGGCCGAGATGCACTTTATTGTGTCAATGGACACACAGAGCATGGCTCAGAATTGAAGGAAGCTCTTATTGTACACAGATCATTATACTCATTATACTCATTCACTTGGAAGGAGAGGTATTGTATTGAATTTGCCCAAGGTGTTAGATCTCGCTTCAAGTACCAGTCGGTATATCGGTATGGATGTATGAGAGATGATAATTCTTTGGTAGTGAACGTATGTTCCATATATTTTCACCACCTGGAGAAAAAACGAATAGTAGAGTGGAAACTAAAGACTATGGTGTCAAGCCTCTCGATATGGAAAAGTGACAGTAGTGCTCGCTTTTACAGCTTGTAGGGAAGTTGGAGATGGTGTGATCCAGTAAAACATGATTATTCACCAAGCAAGCACCAAGGGCATTGAGCTTGGGTAGGTTCTGAGATGTTGGTGCGGAATGGATAATATGCTCTGTGGATGATTTTAAAGTGGGTTTCCTGCCAAGCTTCTGAGATAATGATTTTGTGAATGTGACTTTTTCTGAAATTGGGTAAGAAGATATTTATCCAATAGATGTGTAATAAGGTGGGAGTAGAGACTGGAGATAGAGTAATCATCTTTCTGGAGCACTACATCAAGGTAGGATTTTTAAAGGGAATCTGTTTGAGGTCCATGACAGGTTTGTAGATAGGTGCGCAATTGATGGTGGTGAAAAGCATGGGTTGGTGGCAGAGAGAATTCCTGTGAGAAAACCTGAAAGGATTTAAATTCACCCGGTTTGTCACAATATAAGGGAATAACCATAGTGAGGCCACGTGTTTTCCAAAAGTTGAAGGCTGTGTAAATAGTGGAAGGGGGAACATGGGGTTACCCTGGATAATAAGATGGTTAGATATACTTGAGAGTAGCTCCAGCAACCTCAGCACCTCCCTCCAGGCAACTGCTGTGTCCCTGATGAGGATATTTGATCGAAGATGTGAGGGTAAGGCTTTAAGAGTGAAGTGGAGGATGGCTGGAAGGGTGTGCGGGGAGACCAAAGCTCCCTCAAGCATATCATTTGAATATCGAGATTTATCAGACAGCCAATCTAGACCTTGTCTAAGTAGACATGAGAGATTGTAAAAACATATGTTGGTCAGGCCTGTGCAACCCTCAGACTTAGGGAGACAAAGTTTCTGGAGAGCTATGCGTGTTTTTTTGTGTGACCATAAGAAGACAGTTAAAGCGTTGTGTATTTTTTGCACATCTGAGTGTTTTAAAAGAAGAGGTATGGGGGCTGATTTACTAATGAATCTGCGCTGCGCCGGTACATGCCTTAATTAGTGCGCTGGATGAATCCCTAATTAGGCGCATGAACCGGCGGCAGCAGCAGCGCGATGTGATTGATAACTAAAGCCGCCGCCGAACTCCCTGTATAAGTCTATGGGGGAAATCTTAATAGTGAATTTTAAAGGCTAATCTGCAAGTTTTGTCCTAAAAAGTGTTTGGGGACCTCAGTCCTGCCCCAGGGGACATGTACCAATGCTTTTTTTATTTTTTAAAACGGCCGTTTTTTCGGGAGCAGTGATTTTAATAATGCTAAAAGTGCAATAATAAAAGTGTAATTTTCCTTTAAATTTCGTACTATGGGGGTCTCTAATGTCAGCATGTGAAAAAGCGCATGTTTCCCGTGGTTAGAACTGTCTCTGCACAAAATGTCATTTTTCAAAGGAAAAAAGCCATTTAAAACTGACTCGCGGCTATAATGAATTGTCGGCTCCCGGCAATTGCAGGAGAATTCATTCATTAAAAAAAGGAAAAAAAAAAAGCGTGGGGGTCCCCCCAAATTCAATAACCAGACCCTTTAGGTCTGGTATGGATATTAAGGGGAACCCCGCCGTCAATTTAAAAAAAAAATGACGTGGGGTTCCCCCCAAATATCCATAACCAGACCCTTCGGGTCTGGTGTGGAATTTAAGGGGAACTCCACTCCAACTAAAAAAAAAAATGGCGTGGAGTCCCCCCTAAAATCCACACCAGACCCCTTATCCGAGCACGTTGACCTGGCCGGCCGCAGAAAAGAGGGGGGGACAGAGCGCGGCCCCCCCCCTCTCCTGAACCGCACCAGGCCACATGCCCTCAACATTGGGAGGGTGTTTTGGGGTGCCCCCCAAAACACCTTGTCCCCATGTTGATGAGGACAAGGGTCTCTTCCCCACAACCCTTGCCCGGTGGTTGTGGGGGTCTGCGGGCAGGAGGCTTATCGAAATCTGGAAGACCCCTTTAACAAAGGGGCCCCCCAGATCCCGGCCCCCCCCCTGTGTGAAATGGTAATGGGGTACCTTGTACCTCTACCATTTCACGAGAAAAAAAATGTAAAGGGTTAAAAACGACAAGAGCCGGTTTTTGACAAGTCCTTTATTATCTTCTTTCTTCTTTTCTTCGGGTTTCTTCTTCCTCCTCCTTCTTCTTCCTCTGCTTCTGTCTTGGGTCTTCTATTCCCGCATCTTGCCCGGCGTGTTCTTCCATCTTCTTCCGCTGTCCTTCTCGTCCGCATCTTCTCCTTCTTCTTCTTCTTCGCCGGAGCGGCCGCTTCCAATTGAAATCCCCGCTGTCTGCCGGACCACGCCCCCCCTCTGACGCCACGGGCAAGCTCTTAGGAAAGTCCCCGTGTGGTGCCAGTGCGTCAGAGGGGGGCGTGGTCACATGTTCCAGAAAGCGGGCAATTCAATTGGAAGCGGCGACTCTGGCAAAGAAAAAGCCGCGCACGAGCTTCAAATTGAATTGGCCGCCCTCTGACATGTGACCACGCCCCCCTCTGACGCACTTGCAGCACACTCCTAAGAGCTTGCCCGAGACGTCAGAGGGGGGGGGGCGTGGTCCGGCAGACAGCGGGGATTTCAATTGGAAGCGGCGCCTCCGGCGAAGAAGAAGGAGAAGATGCGGACGAGAAGGACAGCGGAAGAAGATGGAAGAACACGCCGGGCAAGATGCGGGAATAGAAGACCCAAGACAGAAGCAGAGGAAGAAGAAGGAGGAGGAAGAAGAAACCCGAAGGAAAGAAGAAAGAAGATAATAAAGGACTTGTCAAAAACCGGCTCTTGTCGTTTTTTAACCCTTTACATTTTTTTTCTCGTGAAATGGTAGAGGTACAAGGTACCCCATTACCATTTCACACAGGGGGGGGGCCGGGATCTGGGGGGCCCCTTTGTTAAAGGGGTCTTCCAGATTTCGATAAGCCTCCTGCCCGCAGACCCCCACAACCACCGGGCAAGGGTTGTGGGGAAGAGACCCTTGTCCTCATCAACATGGGGACAAGGTGTTTTGGGGGGCACCCCAAAACACCCTCCCAATGTTGAGGGCATGTGGCCTGGTGCGGTTCAGGAGAGGGGGGGGGCCGCGCTCTGTCCCCCCCTCTTTTCTGCGGCCGGCCAGGTCAACGTGCTCGGATAAGGGGTCTGGTGTGGATTTTAGGGGGGACTCCACGCCATTTTTTTTTTTAGTTGGAGTGGAGTTCCCCTTAAATTCCACACCAGACCTGAAGGGTCTGGTTATGGATATTTGGGGGGAACCCCACGTCATTTTTTTTAAAAATTGATGGCGGGGTTCCCCTTAATATCCATACCAGACCTAAAGGGTCTGGTTATTGAATTTGGGGGGACCCCCACGCTTTTTTTTTGGTGTTTTTAATGAATGAATTCTCCTGCAAATTCCAAGAGCTGACAATTCATTATAGCCGCGAGTCAGTTTTAAATGGCTTTTTTCCTTCAGAATGTCATTTTTCACATGCTGACATTACACCCAGGGCCGCCATCAGGGGGGTACAGGCAGTACACCTGCAGGGCCGCCATTAGGGGGGTACAGGCATTACACCGCCCGGGGGTCCCCAGGGGCCCCCAGGGGCCCGGATGGGAACCACCCTAAAACAAAAAAAAACAATTTTTTTTTTTTTTTTTTGTTTAAGGGCTCCGAAGGTCCCCAGGGGCCCGGAGGCCACTAAGGGCCCCAGATGGCAAGCCCTTTTTTTTAAATAAAATATATATATTTAAAAAAAAATATATATTTTTTTAATATATTTGTTTATTTTTTTTTTTAAGGAAAGGGCCCAGAGGTCCCCAGGGCCCTGGAAGGCTACCCCCTTGTTTTTTTACTTTTTTTCGATAAATGTTATATTTAAAAAATATATATATATGTATTTTCTCTCTTTTGTATTTTTATTTGATAAAGAGCACAGAGGTCCCCAGGGCCCCGGATGGCTACCCCCCTTTTTTATATATATTTTTCTTTATTTCTTATTTCTGTCAAAATTTTTGTAAAGGGCCCCTCCGCTCCTCAATTTGTGGCACCACCCCCCCCCCCGCTTCTCAATTTCATGCGGCAGCACCCCCCCCCGGTTCTCTGCTCCAGGGGGCCCATGCCTGAAGCTGTGTAAGGGGCCCCAAAATTCATGATGGCGGCCCTGTACACCTGTAAGGGGCCCGGGGGTCCGGAGGTGCCCAGATGCCTGGAGGCCCCCCAGCGCCCCAGATGGTAACCCCCCTCTTTTTTTTTTTGTATATATATTTGTTAGTTGGTTTTTGTAGGATTTTTTATTAAAGGGCCAATTTTTGGAATTTAATATTTTTTTGCAGTCTGGAGGTCCCCAGGGCCCCGGGTGGCAACCCCCCAAATTTGTTGTTATTAAAGGGCCAATGTTTTGGTTTAGGGGTCTGGAGGTCCCCAGTGGCCTGGTCCCCAGTGGCCCGGAGATCCCAGGGCTCCAGATGACAACCCCCCACCTTTACAAAAAAAAAAAAAAAAAAACATATGATATATTTTTTGGTTATTTTTTAAACATATATATATATAATATAATTTTGAAAGCTCCCAGAGGGCCCCAGATGACAACCTTTTTGCTTCTAAAAATGTTATAAACATTTTCCCCAGGTTTGTTACTTTTTACTTTAATTTCTTTTTTAAAGTGTATTTTGTGCGTGAAGTCGAGAGAGAGAGGAGCTGGACTTGCAATCGCCATCCTTCTCCATGGCCCCGGTGGCAATGGTGGGTGTGAGGGGGGCCTCCCACTCACCCCACCTGCTACACTTGGGAGCCCGATGGGACAGAGGGACTCCCCCTATGAAGGAGTGTAGCCCACCCAGCCAGCCCTGTAGGTCCTTCGCCTCCCTTTATTTTAGGAGACCTCATGGCCAAAGTGTGTGCAAGTGTGGTGTTTTTTTTGGGGGGGGGGGGGGTGGGCATACTAAGCACAGGCGTACCTTGCATAGCACACCCACCGGGAGCCGGGCTGACACCACCAAACTCAATTCATATGTAGCCGAGACCGGGATCCGAACCCTTGGCTGCAGAGGTGAACGGCTTGTCAGCGCAGTGCCATTCACGTTGAGCCACCACAGCTCCCACCCAATGTGATTTTTTTTGTTAGATTTTTGGTAGTTATTTTTTATTAAAGGGCCCAGAGCTCCCAAGGCAACCCCCTTTTTTATTATTTTATATATGTAGATATTGTAATTTATTTTTCATTAAAGAGCCCAGAAGTTTCTTTTTATTAAAGGGCCCAGTGGTCCCCAGGGCCCCCGGATGGCTACCACCCTTTTTAATATATATTTTTCTATATGTATTTTTTAGTAAAGGAACCCCCCGCTTATCAAATTGCGGCAGCCCCCCCCCTTCTTAATATCAGGCGGCACCCCCCCCCCCTATTCTCTGCTCCAGGGGGCCCATGCCTGAAGCTGTGTAAGGGGCCCCATAATTCCTGATGGCGCCCCTAATTGCCTCCCCCCCCCCCATGGTACGAAATTTCAAGGAATTTTTCACTTTTATTGGTGCACTTTAACCACTTCCATACCGCGCCTATTCTGGCACTTCTCTCCTTCATGTAACAATTATATTTTCTTCCTTGAAACTTACTCAGGACCCCCAAACATTATATATATTTTATTAACAAACACCCTAGGGAATAAAGTGGCGGCCATTTTTTCGGACACATTTCCAACAGTATTTGTGCCAAAAATGTTCTAACGTTTTTTTTTTTTTTTGGCTTTCCAAAAAAAAAACCTGTTTCATGAATGACAAAATAAGAAAGCAGTAAAGCTAGGCCAATTTTTAGGGATAAGGTAAAAGATGATGTTACACCGAGTAAATAGATACCTAACTTGTCACGCTTTCATATTGCGCACACTCATGGAATGGCGCTAAACTTCGTTATAAAAAATCTCCATAGGCAACGCTTGACTTTTTTTCTCAGGTTACCACTTTTGAGTTACAGAGGAGGTCTAGTGCTAACATTATTGCTCTCGCTCTAACGCACGCTATGATACCTCACATGTGGGGTTTGAAGGATGTTTACATATGTGTGTGGGACTTGCATGCGTGTTCGCTTCTGAGTGCGAGCTACTAGGGACAGGAGCATTTAAATTCCTTTGTTATTTTATTTTTTTACTTAATATTTTATTTTTTGCACTTGTTTGTCCCTTTGTTTGTATTATTTTTCACTTTTCTTCCTATTACAAGGAATGTAAACATCCCTTGTAATAGGACTAGTGTGTGACAGGTCCTCTTTATAGAGAAAGGCGGGGTCAATTAGACCCCACATCTGTCCTCCAGGCTGGAAATCATGGAATTGGTAAAAAAAAAAACATCTCATGCTTTCAGCTGCAATCATGTTCGTTCAGCACAGTAGCGTAGTGTGTAGCATGTTCACCTAGCAGCAAAAGGGTTGCTGGTTCGAATCCCACCCGTGACACTATCTGCCTTGGAGTTTGCATGTTCTCCCTGTGCGGGTTTCCTCCCACAATCTAAAAACATGCTGTAAATTGGATCCTGTCTAAATAAGCCCTAATATGCAGTAGGATATTTAGGTTTTGTGCTTCCCTAGGCCTGACCAAATTTTGGCACCCCCCTAATAGAAAAATGACCCACCCTTCCTGTCAAGGCCACACCCTGTTTTTTTATGACCCACCCAGGAATTTTCAGGGGACACACACAAGTTCTGTGGGGGGGGACTTGGGGGGGCCCTTAATTTGCCTACTTTTTCGATCACTTCCTGTTTGGCTATGGGGCAGGAAGTGAAGGCCAATCTCCCCAAACGGACAGGGATAATACAAAATAAACTGACAGAGCTTCTAACCCCCCCCCCCCCCCACCAACTCTATCCAAAATGAAAGAAATCCAAAAAATAAAAGTGATGATTATTGTTCCAGTTTAACCCCAAATTTCAGATCATTTTATTGAGAGGCTTAAGAAAATATAACCATGCCAATAGGCCACGATCCAGCGTTGCTAATATGTATGAATGTGTGTTAGGGACCCCCACAAACACCACCCAATGTTAAATCAACTATTTTCATGTTTGTTTTGGGGATGCCTGCACCCCTGATAGGGTAAAGACACCTCACAAATGTTGTCACTTTCTACTTAATTCATTCACTTCCTGCCACACAGCCAAACAGGAAGTGAGGGAAACACCTGAGTAATGTTTTGTTGGGGACACACAGATCAATATAAATAGTTTCCCATTTTGGAAATGGCATTTTGCTGTGTACACCCCAAATTAGTAGGAATCTTGGACTTTGGGGTCCATTTACTAAAGGCAAATCCACTTTGCACTACAAGTGGACAAGCAAGGAAGAAAACTCAAAACTTGGCGGGATTGGAAGTAAAAACCATCAGTGCTTCCCTTCTGATTTTCATTGCCTACGCTTCTACTGCAGAGCGCCTTTGCCTTTACTAAACCCCAAAGTAACCAATCATTTGGGGTGTACACTGCAGTGCAATTTGCTTAATGGTGACACTAGTTAGATTGACCTGTGCCCCGAAGAAAAGACCATTGGTAGGGTTTTAACCTCACTTCCTGTTCAGCTGTGTGACAGGAAGTGAAGCCAATTTTAGGAAAAGGGACACAAAGCCCAACCTAAAAACACTAGCAGGGGTTCTAACACTCAATTGGCTTCCCTCAAACAACCCACAATTAGAATAGGATTGTCTTGTGCTAGTTTCAAGCACAGCGCTGTAAATCAGCACTTCAAGCCTGTCCACCAATACACCACCCCCCCCCCCCCCCCTCCAACAGGCCCTGTTTGCAGCTTTTCCTACATCTTGCACATGTGCTTTAAAAAGTCAGTCTGGACATCAGTTCTAGGAAACAATACTTACCGCTTTGTCCTTCCTTTTCTGGTGACTAAACATTTCATGCATACACACCAGGAAAGAGCTTAGAGACAAATCACACTTGATGGTTTAGGCCCAAACTAGTTCAGCTGCAGCGGTTGAAATCCATAGCATGAAAAAAATATCACAAAACAAACTTCAAAATTTGAAAGTAATTTTATTGGTCCACAAAACAAGGAAAGCAAAAAAAAAAATTACAAATAAACACACCAAAAATATATAAAAACACCTAAAAACAAAAAAGACCAACGTTTATTTCACAGTCATTGGAAAATAAATCATGCTTTTGAAATAACAGGATAGACCCACAGGATTAAAACATTAGTCATTAACATCTTGAGAAACATTTAGCAAAATTATGTAGCAGAGAAAACATCAAAAAATACAAAACTTGCTCCAAAACATCTCTGTTTCACTCCGCCATTCCTTCCAGCCAGCAAATCTGCCCCCTCTGAGGGGCAGCTGACACGTGCAGTATCCACGCTTTTTATAACATGTGTGCTAATGAACCAATTGGAAACACATGAAGAAATGTCAGCCTCTAGTTTGTGTGCACTTGGAACTGCTTACACCTGTTAAGGATGTCCTTAAATTACTAAGCCAAAAAAAGAGCTTTCTGAGCATGCTCAGAAAGATGCAAGTCATTTTCAGGATGAAACTTCCAACTTCTTTTTCTAACTGTTCGAGCATGCCCAGTTCACTCGAAATGCAGTACCAGAATCAAATCTGCAATGGCGGATGAAAGCATTAGAGGTGTTAAATTTTTTTTTGGTCCCCATGAAGTGATGCTTTACAAGCTGAACGGGAGGTCTTATAGAATTTTTACGTAACAAACCTAAATAGTAATAATTTAAACGCCCCTGTCCCTAGTAGCTCGCAGTCAGAAGGGAACAAGCAGCATTTTTATTGTTTCCGGTTACCAGTTTAGATTTACAGATGAGGTCTAGTGCTATAAATATTCCTCTTGCTGTTACGCACGCTATGATACCTCACATGTGTGGTTTGAAGAATGTTTCCATATATGGGGGCGGGCCTTAAATGTGTAAGCCCCGCCCACATATTGAACCCCCGTTCAAACCCCACATGTGAGGTATCATAGCGTACGTTAGAGCGAGAGCAATACTTTAGCACTAGAGCTCCTCTGTAAATCTAAACTGGTAACCTGAAACACATAAAAAAGCGTTGCCTATGGGTTTTTTCAAGTACTGAAGTTTGGCGCCATTCCATGAGTGTGTGCAATATTAAAGTGTAACATGTTGGGTATCTATTTACTCGGTGTAACATCATCTTTCACATTATGGCCATAAATTGGGCTAACTTTAGTGTATTCTTAATTTGTAACCACTTGAGCCCCAGAGCATATTACTGGTCACTGACGGGGCCATTTTTTGCATTTCAACACTGCGTCATTTTGACTGACAATTGCGTGGTTGTGCGACGTGGCCCCCAAAAAAATTGGGCGTCCTCATCCTCCCCCCCCCCCCCCCCTAAAAATTTTTTTTTTTTATTTTTGTTGGTGGTATTTGATCACCTCTGCGTTTTTTCATATTTTTGCTTGACCCAAAAATATAGCGACAATTTGGTAACTAAAAAAACATCTTTTTTACTGTTTGCTATAATAAATCTCCCCCAAAATATATTCAAAAAATGTTTGCCCTCAGTTTAGGCCGATAAGTATTCTTGGACATATTTTTGGTTGCAAAAAATCACAATAAGCGTTTGATTGGTTTGGGCAAAAGTTCTAAGTAGGGGTTGGTCTTATGGGTTTTTTTTGAATAATTTTTTGTTTTACTAGTAATGGTGGCTATCATTTGTTTTTTCTGTCTAATGCGACATTGTGGCGGACACATTTTTGTGAGATTTGGCATTTTTGTAGCGAGCAATGGTATATCAATGCATTGCTTACTATAAAAATGACACTGGCAGGGAAGGGGTTAACACTAGGGGCGCGGAAGGGGTTGATTATGTTACCTGGGTGTGTTCTAACTGTAAAGGGGGTGGGACTGTGTAGGGGAAATGACAGATCGCTGTTCATACATTGTAGGGACAGACGAGCAGGCATTCCCCCCCCCCCCCTGACAGGACCGGGATAAAGGGGAACTCCACCCCAAATTACAAAAAAAAAACGGCGTGGGGTTCCCCCTTCTGGTGCACAACAGGCTCTTAGATTTGATCTGGAACATAAGGGGTTAAACCCACGCCAAAAAACGGCGTGGGGTTCCCCCTCAGATCCAGACCAAACCCTTCTCCCAGGCACGCAGTCTGGCCGGACAGGAATGGGGGTGGGGACGAGCGAGCGCCCCCCCCCCTCCTGAGCCGTACCAGACCACATGCCCTCGACATGGGGGAGTGTGTGCTGTGGGGGAGGGGGGCACTGCCCCCCCACCCCAAAGCACTCTTGTCCCCATGTCGAAAGGGACAAGAGCCTCTTCCCGACAACCCTGGCCGTTGGTTGTCGGGGTATGCGGGCGGGGGGCTTATCAGAATCTGAGAGCCCCCAGAATCTGAGGGCCCCCAGATTCTGGCCCCCCACCCTATGTGAATGAGTATGGGGTACATCGTACCCCTACCCATTCACCGGGTGGAAAAGTGTAAACAAAAAAAAACACACAGAAAAAAATAATTTATTAGTCAGCTCCGGGGGTCTTCTGCCGGGACCCCCCACCACCAGCCCATTGGGCCCCGGGCTTCGCCGTCTTCTGCCGGGGGGGGACACCCACCGATGATCTCCGCCATGTCCAGCCAGGCCCCCACCCCAAAATAAGCTCTTTCAGATCCGGGGGGGGCCGGCCGAAAGAAGCAGAGAACAACGGGGGCGGAGCCCCTCGGTCTTCCAGACGTTTTCTGCCGGGGGGGCTCCAGCCCCGCACCGGTCTTCGCCGCCGCCTTCCGCCGGGGGGGTACACCTACCCCCCCCCCGGTCTTCGCCGCCGCCTTCCGCCGGGGAGAGAGACCCCCACCGATGCTCTCCGCCATGGTCGGCCAGGCCCCCTACCCCAAACAAAGCTCTTTTACATCCGGGGGGGGGCGGCGGGAATGGCGGAGAACAACGGGGGCGTCGCCACTCCTCGGTCTTCTAGCCGTCTTCTGCCGGGGGGGGGAAACACCCACCCATGCTCTCCGCCATGCTCGACTGTGCCCCCACCCCAAAATGAAGCTCTTTTACATCCGGGGGGGGCCGGCCGAAAACAGCGGAGAACAACGGGGGTGTCGCCCCACCTCGGGCTCCTCCGCTTCTGCCTGGCTCCTCCCGAGGCCAGGGCTTCTTTTGCCGTCTTCCGCCGGAGGGCGCCACTCTCCGGGCTTCTCGACGTTGTCTTCCGCCGCGGGGGCCAGGCCTTCTTCTTTGCCGCCCCCTTCGATTTTTTCGGCCTGGACGGGGGTCGCACATCCCATCCAGGACTTGGACGTGGCGGGCTTCTCGTCGCCGTTTTCTGCCGCTGCCCCCTTCACCACGAAGCTCCGTGCTTGTTTGATGAGGGCAGCGGGCTTCCGTCGTCTTCTCCGGGGCGAGGGTCGTACATCCCACCCCGGATTTCGTCGCCGTCTTCTGCCGCTGCCCCCTTCACCACGAAGCTCCGTGCTTGTTTGATGAGGGCAGCGGGCTTCCGTCGCAGTCTTCCGCCGCGGGGTGACACTCGCGGGCTTCTTCTTCCATTCGATGTTGACACGGCGAGGTCCGGCGCTGAAATGCCTTCTGAGCGGCGGGCAAGGACTTATATTGGCATTGGGCGTGGGCGTGGTTATGCCAACATGTGACCTTAACCCATGTGACAGTGATGTGACGTGACATCACTGTCACATGGGTTAAGGTCACATGTTGGCATAACCACGCCCACGCCCAATGCCAATATAAGTCCTTGCCCGCCGCTCAGAAGGCATTTCAGCGCCGGACCTCGCCGTGTCAACATCGAATGGAAGAAGAAGCCCGCGAGTGTCACCCCGCGGCGGAAGACTGCGACGGAAGCCCGCTGCCCTCATCAAACAAGCACGGAGCTTCGTGGTGAAGGGGGCAGCGGCAGAAGACGGCGACGAAATCCGGGGTGGGATGTACGACCCTCGCCCCGGAGAAGACGACGGAAGCCCGCTGCCCTCATCAAACAAGCACGGAGCTTCGTGGTGAAGGGGGCAGCGGCAGAAGACGGCGACGAGAAGCCCGCCACGTCCAAGTCCTGGATGGGATGTACGACCCCCGTCCAGGCCGAAAAAATCGAGGGGGGCGGCAAAGAAGAAGGCCTGGCCCCCGCGGCGGAAGACAACGTCGAGAAGCCCGGAGAGTGGCGCCCTCCGGCGGAAGACGGCAAAAGAAGCCCTGGCCCCTAGTAGGAGCCAGGCAGAACCCGGCGACGAAATCCGGGGTGGGATGTACGACCCTCGCCCCGGAGAAGACGACGGAAGCCCGCTGCCCTCATCAAACAAGCACGGAGCTTCGTGGTGAAGGGGGCAGCGGCAGAAGACAGCGACGAGAAGCCCGCCACGTCCAAGTCCTGGATGGGATGTGCGACCCCCGTCCAGGCCGAAAAATTCGAAGGGGGCGGCGGCAGAAGACCCTCAAAGTTCAAACCACCTTCACCAGGTGAATGGGTAGGGGTACGATGTACCCCATACTCATTCACATAGGGTGGGGGCCCGAAATCTGGGGGCCACATTATTAAACGGGGCTCCCAGATTCTGATTGGCTCCCGCCCGCATACCCCGACAACCAATGGCTAGGGTTGTCGGGAAGAGGCTCTTGTCCCGTTCGACATGGGGACAAGAGTGCTTTGGGGTGGGGGGGCAGCGCCCCCCTCCCCCAAAGCACACACTCCCCCATGTCGAGGGCATGTGGTCTGGTACGGCTCAGGAGGGGGGGGGCCGCTCGCTCGTCCCCACCCCCATTCCTGTCCGGCCAGACTGCATGCCTGGGATGAGGGCTTGGTACGGATCTGGGGGGGAACCCCACGCCGATTTTGGCGTGGGTTAACCCCTCACGTTCCGGACCAAGCCGGAGAGCCTATTGTACCCCTGGGGGGGAAGCCGCGCCGGTTTCACATTTGAAATTTGGCGCGGAGTTCCCCTTCAGTGTCAGCGCAGCCCGAGAACAGCTCGGAGCTTGCCGTACGCCGCTCCAGGCAGTGCAAACACTGCTACGCCGCCTGGTATTTACCAAGGATTTCCCGGCGTTCTGAAGAGGCGCGCGGTGAGCTCCGATTTTTCCCTCTGCGCATGCCCAGTATGCAAGTGAACCTTCCGAGGTTCTAGCGTACTTTGCAAGCGCCCGGGGATCGGGTCCCAAAAGTCACTTTCCCTTTCAAATCGGCCCGCCACACAAGTTGAAACACATGTCACTACACTTCCCCTGCATCACCCCCCTCCCTCCCCTCATAAACTCCCGCCCGAATCCCCGATGTTTACATAACTAAATGCCGCACGCCAGCTCTGTACTGGCGTGCTGTGCGCCCTCTTCTGGGCGCATTAGGCACTTTAGTAAATGAGGAAACACGCTGCACTAGCAGCGTGTTTCTTTGGTAAATGTCAAAAACAGGTTTACTCCTGCTTGTGCACCATGAGTCTTGGCGCACAGGCTTGGTAAATCAGCCCCATGGTCTGCATTGGATAGAGTAATCATGCAAATGACACAATTTTAAAGAGGTGACATCTACGAAAGAACGAGAGGGTGAGGGCTACCCAAGCTTCCAACTCCTTTACAATTTTCGTTACCAAAGGTGGAAAATTGAGAATAATTAAGGTCTCAACCGATGTGTGTGCCCAAGTATGTGATATGAGTGGTTAAAGTAAATGGGAAAGAGAACCGCCATTTTGGGGACAACCGGGGGTTTAATGCATGAACCTTACTTTTGTCAAAATGTATTCTGAAGCCAGAGCCGAGTCGAATCGCCGTAAATATGTCACGTAGTATAGCAAAATCTGAGAGAGGATTGGAGGGAAAGAGTAGAATTGAATCTGCAAATATAGCGGATTGAAAAGTTTGGTCGCCGATAGTGACACCACTAACACCATCAGATGAGTTGAGGATTCTAGATAGAGGTTCAATCGCTATATTAAAGAGCAGAGGGGCAGCCCTGTCTTGTTCCCTTAGTCAGAGGTATGGTGTCTGGAATAAAATCCGGAGTAACAAGGCGAGCCGTTGGGGATGCATGCATTTGGTGTAAAAAAACTTAGAATCGAACATCAAGAAAAACCGAATGCAGTCATTTCTTTAAATAACCACTAGGGATGGGCTATCTGTTCGAGTCGAACATGAGTTTGACGTGAACATTGTGAACGTGAACGTGAACATTGTCTGTTCGCCCGTTTGCCGAACAGCGAACAATTTGGGGTGTTAAAAGTCTATGTGCTAATTTTAAAGGTTAATATGCAAGTTATTGTCATATAAAATGTTTGGGGATCTGGGTCCTGCCCCAGGGGACATGTATCACTGCAAAAAGAAAGTTTTAAAAATTGCCTTTTTTTGGGAGCAGTGATTTTAATAATGCTTAAAATGAAACAAAAAAGTACCTGGGGGTGTCTATAGTATGCCTGTTAAGTAGCGCATGTTTCCTGTGCTTAGAAAAGTCCCTGCAGCAAAATGACATTTTTTAAAGGTAAAAAAGTCATTTAAAATTGATCACGGCTATAATGAATTGCCGGGTCCTGACAAAATTGCTAATTTTAAAGGCTTATATGCAAGTTATTGCCATAGAAAGTGTTTGGGGACCCAGGTCCTGCCCCAAGGGGCATGTATCAATGCAAAAAAATATTTTAAAACTGATGTTTGTTTTGGGGAGCAGTGATTTTAATAATGCTTAAAGTGAAACAATAAAAGTGAAATATTCCTATTTTGTACCTGGGGGTTGTCTATAGTATGCCTGTAAAGTAACGCATGTTTCCCGTGCTTAGAAAAGTCTCTGCACAAAATGACATTTCTAAAAGAAAAAAAGTCATTTAAAACTACTCGTGGCTATAATGAATTGTCGAGTCCCCCTTAGTCCATTACCAGGCCCTGGTATGAATATTAAGGGAAACCCCAAACCAAAATTTTAAAAAAAGTCGTAGGGTCCCCCCCAAATTCCATATCATGC
The DNA here is from genome assembly GCA_029574335.1 of Rana kukunoris. Taxonomy (NCBI): domain Eukaryota; kingdom Metazoa; phylum Chordata; class Amphibia; order Anura; family Ranidae; genus Rana; species Rana kukunoris. Next base: position 75,698,923 of record CM056058.1, on the reverse strand, counting down.
TCTTCAGGTCTGGTATGGATATTAAGGGGAACCCTGTGCCATTTTTTTTAAATGGTGTGGGGTTCCCTCCAAAAATCCATACCAGACCCTTCATGTCTGGTATGGATTTTAAGGGGAACCCTGCGCCAAAAAGAAAAATGGCGTGGGGTTCCCCCCAAGAATCCATACCAGCCCCTTATCCGAGCATGCAACCTGGCAGGTCACAGGAAAAGAGGAGGGACGAGAGAGTGCCCCCCTTCTGAACCGTACCAGGCCACATGCCCTCAACATGGGGAGGATGTCCCCATGTTTATGGGGACAAGGGCCTCATCCCCACAACCCTTGCCCTATGGTTGTGGGGGTCTGTGGGCAGAGAGCTTATTGGAATCTGGAAGCCCCCTTTAACAAAGGGGACCCCAGATCCCGCCACCCCATGTGAATCGGTGATGGGGTACATTGTATCCCTACCATTTCACAAATTTTATAAATGACAGAAGACGGCTCGGGACAAGTCCTTTATTAAAAATAAAAAAAAATTAAAATAAAAAAAACTTTCCAGTGATGTAATCCAGTCTGTTCAGCGTTGTAATCCATTCTCGATGTCCTGTGGTGATTCATTCTCCAGCGATGATCTCCACTCCAGCGAGAAAAGGAGCATGACCTTGCTTGCACCTTAGGCACCCACCTAATGACATGCAAGATGTTTGACAGTTCTTTTATAACCAAGGACGGGGTGTCAAGGACTTACCTCCCAGCCTCATCCATCTTCGTTTCTGGAGAAACAACAGGGTTCCTCCATGTTGACGCGCCGCACGCGCACGATAACGGGAGCACGTGTGTGCATGTTTTCTGGCACCAAAGCACACTTTAAAAGCCATTACTGGACTCAAACACCTTGCTGCCTGATCTGCAGTTTTGGAGTGAACTTCCACTTGAAACCTGATCCTGAAACCTGATCCTGAATTCCTGACTGAATCTTGACCTGGCTTGTTGACTATCCGTACCTCTCCAGGCCCTGACTCCGGCTTGCTTGACTACCCTTCTAATTGGACCCACCGTTGCCAGACCCACCTACTGTACTTGCACTACGACTACGCTTCAGTTACCTGCATCTGAACCATCCGACTACCCGTTGTGACCCGGCCTGCCTGACTCTGCTGTTTCTTGCTTCCCGTTTATCTGCTTACTTCATCAGCTTGTTGCCTTTACAGTGGTACCACCCGTCAGGGTCGCTGACCCCCTCTTCTGCCTCAGTGCTGTCGCCATCTTCCCGCCAGAGAGACTAATGCCGCGTACACACGGTCGTTTTTTGCGATGAAAAAAAAACGTCGTTTTTTAAAACGTCATTTAAATTGATCGTGTGTGGGCAAAACGTCGTTTTTTGTCTTAAAAAAAACGACCAAAAAAAAATTCCAACATGCTTGAATTTTTTGTGTCGTTTTTCAAAACGTCGTCTTTTGTTTCACAAAAAGTCACCGTGTGTAGCAAAAAACGTCGTTTAAAACGACGTTTTTCAACCCGCGCATGCCCAGAAGCTAGTTATGAAGCGAGCTTCAATGGAAAAGTGTGGTGAACGTAACCTCGCTTTTTGTGAAAAAACGATGGTGTGTATGCAACATCGTCTTTGAAAGTGACGTTTCAAAAACGTCGTTTTTTACTTCACAAAAAACGTCGTTTTTTTTTCATCGCAAAAAACGACCGTGTGTACGCGGCATCAGACGTCTACATCTACTCATCACTGCATCGGCACTCCTTCCTCCTGTTTGTAGATCGGAAATGTTCGTAAGTCAGCCGTGCATGCGCAGACCAGCAATTACGGACATTTCCGATGTTTTCCGATATTCCGTCGAATGCCGTTCTGCACATGTGCAGCCAATTATGGACATTTCTGACATTTCCCAAGGCTCTGTCTGGCCGCACATGCGCAGAACAGCAGACGGTCCACCCAAAATGGCAGAGGGTCCTCGCAGCGCCTGGTTTGTAAATAGGAGGAGTTCGTAACTCGGACGTCTGTCGGGGACCCCCTGTAATCCTACTATAAGTTTAAAAAATACTGACAGAAATAGTACATCAAGGTTTTGAGGAAGAAATACTCAACAACAAGGAGAAAGAATACTTTGTTCCAACATCTTCCGATTTATATATTACTTACTCAAGGTACACAAAAGTTTAACAAAAAGGATAGGATAATTTGCGGACTACTTTTTGTAGCCCTTGGTGGTTGAAACAAATTCCTATATTAAAAATACAAAATAAGTAATTGCTAATCACCAACATCTAGAGATATAAGATAGGGCATACTTAGCGACTGCAGTCATCACATCATTATACATTATTTCACATTCCTCTGGCCTCCAAGCCGTGGACGTAAAAAAAATAAAAAATTACATTCTTGACATTTAGTGCTACTGGGACTCTGGGTCCCCATAACTCCTGGACTCCAACAATCTATGACCATACTACCTTTGTCCCTGCACTGGTGGTACTATAATATTGTTTATTAGTTCTGCAAGTTATTATTTTACTAAGTTTGGGGTCCTCAAACCTTACCTTTCTGGCTTGCTTTCGGGCCGACGCTTGGGGTGTCGAGGGTGGAGGGGGGCAGGGCCGTCTTATCAAGCAAACGCAAATGGGGCCCCATCATTTCCAGGTTCATCGCTCCAATGCTCTAGGATAGTCCTGGGCACCTTCATTCCTGGACACTACATTGTCCCAGAATGAAACTGACAGAGCAAACCCCCCGCATAGCGCTGGCTCCACATCCATCCTTAGTGGCCACTGGTTGCTACAGCCGTCTAGCGTCTAGCAACGAGTGACATCACGGCCACGAATCCTGCACACCATTCAAAGCAGAGGAGGACAGAGCCTCGCCTAGTGCGGACAATTCTACCTCTCCATCCTCCGTTCAGCTAGCCTGCTTTTTCAGAGTTCACCGGGACCACTGTATCCCCAGCCTGCAATGCATTATGCTGCCCTAGCAGCGGCAGTGAGAAGAAGAGGGGAGAGAGCCGGGACACAGAGCAGCCAGCCAGAAGTGCTTATGATAAATGGAAGCAGCCCAGGGCAGAGCAGATGTAAGCCCTGCATGTTAGGTCTGGGCTTGCCGCGATTTCCCCTCCCTCTTTCTGAACTGTCGGGGATCTGTGGTGGGAGGACAGGCAGCAGCTCCGCTCTCCTCGAGGTGAGGTCACCACCTCCATTGAATTATATTGTAAACAGAGAGAAACAGGTGTGGGGAGGGGAATAGATTTAGGGGGGGTTGCAGAGGAGAACTAATATGTGTGTGGGGGAGGGGATACAGAGGGGGGGTACAGAAGAGAACAGATTGGGGGGGGGGGAGTTATTTGAGGTGTGGAGGTTCAAGTTCAGCTGTGTAAAAAAAAAAATGCAGATATTATTGCAGTTAAAAAAAAAAGTGCATTTATTAACCTAGCCTGTCCATATAGTACCCTAGCCTGTCCATATAGTACCCTAGCCTGTCCGTATAGTACCCTAGCCTGTCCGTATAGTACCCTAGCCTGTCTGTATAGTACCCTAGCCTGTCTGTATAGTACCCTAGCCTGTCTGTATAGTACCCTAGCCTGTCTGTATAGTACCCTAGCCTGTCTGTATAGTACCCTAGCCTGTCCGTATGGTACCCCAGCCTGTCCGTATGGTAACCTAGCCTCTCTGTATAGTACCCTAGCCTGTCCGTATGGTACCCTAGCCTGTCTGTATGGTACCATAGACTGTCTGTATCGTATGGTACCCTAGCCTGTCCGTATCGTATGGTACCCTAGCCTGTCCGTATAGTACCCCAGCTGGTCTGTATACTAACCTAGCCTGTCCCTATACTACCCTAGCCCACCGTATACATAGGGATAAGGGGGTGGAGCCTATGGGGGTGGGAAAATGAGTGTGTGCGAAAACTGAGACAGGCATGTAGGGGCCCCAGAGCATTACTATGCTCCGGGGCCCATGATACTGTAAAATGGCCTTTTGGGGGGTCCCCCCTCCCACAGCTTGTTCCTTTTTGGGGTGGTTGGGGGTTCTCCGACTCATCCTCTTCACTATATTTAGCCGGGAGTAGGTGAGTGATACTCCCTGTCTTATCTCTGGCCCACTCACATTGTAGATACTAATGTCCCATTTTGACTTACAAGGAACCCTTAACTGGTTTCTGTCTTTTTTACTTGTTTCAGACTTACACTATACACCACAATGTTCTTTTTCTTTAGCCAGTTTGTATATTAACATCTGAATTGATAGGCTGTGCAAACCAGCCGATACATTTTCTGTTGTCATTTGTACCAAATGTCTGTATGTTTCTTCTTCAGCATTTTGTTTGTGATTTGTCTATATATCTAAACAATAAAAATTATTGAAAGTAAAAATTACATTCCACTACTACAGAAACAATTTTTTTTAGATCTGATTGATTTTGCTCAACTATTTCCACAACTATTTTTGGTTCAACAAACAACTCTATTTACAAATTGGGGCTTAGCAATGGGTGCAAAATTTGCACACAGCCTAGCCAATTCATTTATAGCTAAATGGGAACAAAATGTAATTTATGATAAAATATGGCCAGCCTATCTTGTTATAAAAGGTAGATTGATGATGTTATTTTTGTCTGGAAGGGTGATGTCCCTTCCCTGCAAGATTTTATTACCTTTCTGAATAATAATGACCACAATACAGGGGGTCCCCGATTTACAAACTTCTACTTACGAACCGGGCGCTGAGGGGACCCTCTGCCAGTTTGGGTGGACCGTCTGCTGTTCTGCACATGCACGGCCAGATGGAGCCTCGGGAAATGTCAGAAATGTCCATAATTGCCCGCGCATGCACAGAGCGGCATTCGACGGAACATCGGAAAACATCGGAAATGTCAGTAATTGCCGGTCTGCGCTTGCGCGGCCGGACTTACGAACATTTCCGATCTACAAACAGGAAAAAAGTCCCTAACGGGTTCATAACTCGGGGCCCCCCTGTATAGAACTAATTTTAAATTTCAGTCAGGAGGGAATTACATTTCTGGACCTGACACTGATGGTTAGTGAAAATAAAACAGTTAGACAAGTCATATTTCAAGAGCACAGACAGGAACAGATATATTCCTCACAAAAGCTGTCATAACCCTGTTTGGCTACAAAAATCCCTAAAGGACAATTTGTCTGTATGAGAAGAAATTATAGATATTTTTTAGTTTTTCTTTCTTTTTTTTCAATTTGTTTTTATTAAGGAAAAAGGTTTTGTACACAAACATTATACATCAAGAACATGAGGAAGAATACGGTACTAGCAAGTACCTAAGTTGCATGACTCTTTACATACAAACAATGAAAGAATACAAATTGTACTCAGAGTCTCAGGTAATCGTGCTAGGGAAAGGGGACAAAAATACACAAACGGTCACTGGCGCTAGGAGGGATATAGGCCGGTCAATGAAGCAAAAAACAAACCCTTTGGTGATTTCTGTAGAGGGTATCATATAAACAGTTCAGTGCAGCGGGAATGACGGTACCCGGAAGTACCCAACACAAGTAATATACACAAAACAAGTCCGCGCTCTTAAATGTTTGTAAAATATATATAAAATATATAAGCCCAATGTTGTTGGGATAAAAGAAAATAATCATATAAATATAGAGAAAAAAGAATCCATTTATTGCAGATCCACTTCTAAAAACAAGGGAGAAAACAGTCCATATAGGATAATATACAGGGCTGTAGAGTAGTAAGCAATGTGCACAAACAGTTCCACCAGCAGACAGCAGCAATTCATGGGGTTAAACCTCAACGGTTCCATGCACAGGCCATCATGAGGACAAAAACACACGCTGACAGTACCTTGATGGTAGATGGTATAAAGTGGTACACAGAGAGCCGCCGTCAGATCTTAGGGTGAGGACCTGACATCAAACAGTCCACAATGCTGGAGTGTCACCACAAAGAGAAAGGGACGGTGCCATCCGACGGGACCATCCGACGGGTCTTACAGCCGGAAATGCGGCGCAGTAGGCTCTGCGGGGACACACGCTCTTCCCGTCCGATCGCATAGACGTCACACGTCTGAGACGCCACTTCACGTTCAAGCAGGCCAACAGAAAACGTATCACTCAAGCCAAGGAACCTGAAGACGTGTCGGGCAGGTGATGTAAGTAATGAGATTACGTGACGTATGAAAATGTAATAAAAGCCGTGAGAAGCGGATGAGGGGACTTGCCACCGCACAAGCCAATTAAAAACGAACATCTCAATCCGACAGTACCTGTGAACGTGACAGGTAACCAGCAGTGGAGAGTGGATATGAATGTGACATGTATGCACAGACTGTGCAAATGAAACGTGGGTAAGTGTAGGACTAGTGCAGCTGGACTGAGAACGTGACAACCCCATGAATGCAAAGGCCGAGCAACCTGAGGCGTGGCAGGCAAATTAAAAACGTACACTCAGGCCTGATGAACCTGAAGACGTGTCAGGTCATTGTATGAGGAATGCAACGCCAAGATGCATGAAACGTATGAGAAACGGATGAGGAGACTTACCACTGCACAAGCCAATTAGAAACGAAACATCTCAATCCGACAGTACCCGTAGACGTGACAGGTAACCAGCAGTGGAGAGCGGCCATGGACTAACATGTACGCCCAGACTATGAAAATGAAACGTGGCAAGTGTAGGACTAATGCAGCTGGACTAAGACTGTGACCAAACCCATGAATTGCAAAGGCCGAGCAACCTGAGGCGTAGCAGGCAAATTAAAAACGTACACTCAGGCCTGATGAACCTGAAGACGTGTCAGGTCATGGTATGAGAAATGCAACGCCACGATGCATGAAACGTATGAGAAACGGATGAGGAGACTTGCCACTGCACAAGCCAATTAGAAACGAAACATCTCAATCCGACAGTACCCGTAGACGTGACAGGTAACCAGCAGTGGAGAGGGGCCATGAACTAACATGTATGCCCAGACTATGAAAATTAAATGTGGGTAAGTGTAGGACTAGTGCAGCTGGACTGAGAATGTGACAAACCCGTGAATTACCAAGGCCGAGCAACCTGAGGCGTAGCAGGCAAATTAAAAACGTACACTCAGGCCTGATGAACCTGAAGACATGTCAGGTCATTGTATGAGAGATGAAATGTCAAGATGCATGAAACGTGTGAGAAACGGATGAGGAGACTTGCCTCCGTACAAGACGTGAGGGTGACCCCCCCCCCCCCACCGGTAAACGCCATGAATCAAAATGAACATACCAATGCTACCAACTAGAAAACATCCCAACTGAAACCTGCATGAGAAACGTAAGTTGCATGAAACGCACACACCCGAGAACACGAAAAGCATGGGAAACAAAAACATGAGAAATGTAAGTACCTGAGAACATAAAAATACCCTGAGAAACGGAATCGTATGCATCACGAACCTGTATGAGTAACGTAAACACTTGAGAACATGAATAGCGTGAGAAACGTAATGTAAAACGGAAAATACAAACGTAAAATTGCATGAGAAACGGAAAACATGAGAACAGAAATAGCATGAGCAACGTGAGCACCCGAGAACATGAGTAGCAAGAGAAACATGTACACTTGACAAACATGAATCGCAACCACAAGGCAAGCATGAGCCACGCGATTGCACAGGAACATGACAACCATAAGAATCATAATCGCATGGGAGAAACCATACGCAACGCAACGCATGAGCCAGGTAATCGCATGAGAAGACGCAATCGCATGAGAGCCAACCATGAGAAGCCTGAACGCATGAGCAACTACCATGCGAAACGCAATCCCATGAGAACCAGCCATGATAAACGTGGTCGCATGAGAACCTACCATGATAAACATGGCCACCACGCGAACACAACTGCATGAGAACCACCACGCGAAATGCAACTGCATGAGAACCACCACGCGAACGCAAACGCATGAGAACCACCACGCGAACGCAAACGCATGAGAACTACCACACGAACGCAAACGCATGAGAACTACCACACGAACGCAAACGCATGAGAACTACCACGCGATCGCATGAGAACTACCACGCGAAACGCGATCGCATGAGAACCACCACGCGAACGCGATTGCATGAGAACTACCACGCGAACGCATTAGAACCACCACGCGAACCGAAATCGCCTGCTAAACGTAAACGCATGAGAAATGTAAATGCATGTGAACTACGAACTGCGAAACATGAACGTATGTGAACGTAACCGCATAAGAACTACCATGTGAATGCAATCGCATGAGAACATGATCCCACGAGAAATTGCTATGCGAACGCAATCGCACGAGAACTTAATCGCATGAGAACCACCATGCGAAACATGAACGCACGAAAACTACCATGAGAAACGTAATCGCATGAGAAATGTAAACACATGAGGACATAACTCGCATGAGAAATACCAGGTGAAACGTAATCGCATGAGACACGTAGTCGCATGAGAAACGTAGTCGCATGAGAACTGCCATGTGCAATGTAATCGCACAAGAAATTGCCATGCGAAACGTAATCGCATGAGAACAACCATGAGAAATGTAATCGCATGAGAAATGTGAACACCTGAGGACATAACTTGCATGCGAAACATGATCGCATGAGAACTACCAGGCGAAACGTGATCGCATGAGAACTTAATCGCATGAGAAACGTAGTCGCATAAGAACTACCATGTGAAACATAATCGCATGAGAACATGATCGCACAAGAAATTACCATGCGAAATGTAATCACACAAGGACTATCACGTGAAATGTAATTGCATGAGAAACGTAGTTGCATGAGACACGTAGTCGCATGAGAACTACCTAATGAAACGTGATCGAATGAAAACATGATCGCATGAGAAATGTAAACACACAAGGGCGTGACCGCATGGGAAACACAATCGCATGGGGGGAAAAGAAAACGCATGAGAAACAAAAAAACACATGAGAAACAAAAAAACGCATGAGAAACAAAAAAACGCATGAGAAACAAAAAAAAACGCATGAGAAACAAAAAAACGCATGAGAAACAAAAAAACACAAAAAAAAACAAACATACCGTATCTGACTGAAAACATACACCACTGAGCCTACTAACTGAACACACACACACATACCAACCCAAGTCCAGAGACAGGGGGGGGATGCATGACAGGTGACATCTGGACAGCAGTGTATAACAGCTCTAAGGTGTAGTAAGGAGTAGACCCGCATGTGTGTAGTATGTGGCTGGCTGACCATGTGAATGTATGGAGCTGTGCCAGTGGTGTACTGCAAGTTCCCAGAGCTGGCAGCCACAGATCCCACCCCTCCCTCCTGATGCCACGTGGAGTTGACCTGAGATTTGGAGGGTTAACAGTCAAACAGCGTGCATGTCTGAACATCAGAATTGTTTTTCCCATGGACAACCATGTGACCAGGACAGGAAGTGACTGACAGGACAGTAATAAAACATTGAGCTTGTGGGATGGGGGGTGAGTGGGGGATGCCCGATTCCCCGCAGCCAAGGACCCAACAACAACATCCCTGCCGCCGGAGACCGCCATCCCGCAACAGGGAGTAACCAACCAGTGAGACCGGCCTTTGCTGCTTCAACCACCCACATGTTAGCCAAAAGCTCCCTTAGGCTTTCAAAGAAGTGTTTGCCCTCTACCAGTACCGATAATGTAATTTGTAGCAGATGGGGGTAGCTGGCCACCCGTGGACATCCCCCTGACCAAACCTGTACCCCGCACGAGAAAGCGGGGAGACTCGGGGCCCTCCTAACGCCCGGCTGGTCTTCCTGGCTGAGACGAAAACCCGGAAGTGACGTCAGACAGGTCGTTCAGGAAATGACAACACAGGTGCTGCAAAGCTCCCACCAGAAAACCGACGCCCAGAAGGAGGAAGGAGGGTGGGTTTAAATACCTCCCGACTCCTCCTACAAATACAGGCTTGACCTGCAGTCAGCCTTACACTAGTCTAAATAGGGGAATGAACCCACACATTGTCATTAATAAAGACTACGATACCGTTTCCTCAAAAGAGAGGTGAAGGGGAGAGGAGGAAAGGGGGAGGATAAAGAGAATAAGAGAAAATAGGGAAACGAGACAAGATGGAGTAGATAAACTAAAAGGATGTAGTAGTAGGAAGAATATAAACAAATAAATTAAAATAAGGCAGAGGGGGAGGGAGGAGGGGGAGAGCATGCATGCCAGTCTGCTCGCTACTAAACAGATAAGTCATCAAATCATGAACAACAAGTAGCGTAACATTTGTTGTACCTTATACCAAGAGGTCCATATTTTCCAAACGGAGTCAAATCTACCTCTATCACCACGTCTATTTGCTAAAAAGGATTCGTGGACATAGTTCACTTGTGTAAGTCGTAGAACCTCAGATACGCTGGGTGCCAAATTAGCTTTCCAATGTTGTGCAATGAGTGTCCTGGCCTCTAGAAGGACGTGAGTGCCAACTACTCTAAAATCAGGGGGGAACACGTCAATGGCAATATGTAGGATTGCCAGACCAGGGTTAGGTCATGTCAGAACACCTGTCATCCCTGAGATGTAGGAAAAGATAGAGTTCCAAAAACGAGTCAAGTGCCTACATGACCAAAACATATGTAAGTAGAGTTGAGCGGACACCTGGATGTTCGGGTTCGGACCCGAACCCGAACTTTAAAGAAATGGGACACAGACTTTTAGTAAAAGAAAAAAAATTGCATGTTGATGGGGACAAGGGTCTCATCCCCACCACCCTTGCCCGGTGGTTTTTTTTGGGGTATGCGGGCAGGAGGCTTATCAGAATCTGGAAGACCCCTTTAACAAAGGGGACCCCCAGATCCTGCCCCCCCTGTGTGAAATGGTAATGGGGTACACTGTACCCCTACCATTTAATGAAGGAAGTGTAAATAGTAGTTTTCAGGAAAAAAAACACACACACCGTAGAACAAATTACTTTATTAATTAAACCAAATAAAAATCCAGCGGTGAAAATAGACGATCGGTGCTGCTCCCTGCTCCAACGTTGTCTTCTATCCAGCGGGATAGGGGAGGCGGGCCACACGTCACGTGACGCCATCCCGCTCTGACGCTGTCCCAGTGACGTAGCAGAGTGTGCGTCAGAGGGGGGCGGGGTCACGTGACGCATGGCCCGCCTCCACTATAAAAGAAATGTCAAAGCTCCGGCGCATCATTCGCTGAGCTGTGCTCTGAATGGATGGATCTTCTCATCGCTGGACCGATTACCCGTCGCTGGAGAGATCAGGTGGCGCTGGATAGAAGACAACGTTGGAGCAGGGAGCAGCATCGATCGTCTATTTTCACTGCTGGATTTTTATTTGGTTTAATTAATAAAGTAATTTGTTCTACGATGTGTGTGTTTTTTTTCCTGAAAACTAATATTTACACTTCCTTCATGAAATGGTAGGGGTACAGTATACCCTATTACCATTTAACACAGGGGGGGCAGGATCTGGGGGTCCACTTTGTTAAAGGGGTCTTCCGGATTCTGATAAGCCCCCTGCCCGCATACCCCCACAACCACCGGGCAAGGGTTGTGGGAATGAGACCCTTGTCCCCATCAACATGGGGACAAGGTGCTTTGGGGGGCACCCCAAAGCACCCTCCCAATGTTGAGGGCATGTGGCCTGGTATGGTTCAGGAGAGGGGGGGCCGCACTCTGTCCCCCCTCTTTTCTGCGGCCGGCCAGGTCAACGTGCTTGGATAAGGGGTCTGGTGTGGACTTTAGGGGGAACTCCACACCATTTTTTTTTTATTTGGGGTGGAGTTCCCCTTAAAATCCACACAAGACCTGAAAGGTTTGGTTATGGATATTTGGGGGGAACCCCACATAATTTTTTTCGCTCAACTCTATATGTAAGATGTTACCTACCCCATCACAGTTCCGCCAGCACAGCGGGGAGCCGTCTTTCCCAAACTTAGAAATCCTATAGGGCGTGAGATACCATCTGAGAGTTATTTGCTGTGACAACTCCAAATGGTTAATACATCTGGAGGCTCTGTAAAGCGCCCGGAGTGCCTGAGCCCACTGTTTAGTAGTGTAAGTCACCCCTAGGTCCCTTTCCCATTTAACGTAAGGTTGAGATTTTACAAATGTCAATTTATCCTGAAAAAAATAGTAAAAAAGGGCAATACCTTTCTGTGGGACGGGGGTAGTAGTATAAAAATGCCAAATATCCTTTGGTAGAAAAATGCGTTGCGTGCCAAGAAAACTAAGGAAGTGGGAAATTCTTAAGTAACTAAAATGTTCGGAGGGGGCTAAAGTGAATTTTGTTCGTAAGGAATTAAAGAAGTAGATTAAGCCGTCCTGAAATAAATCACTGACTAAATTTATCCCCTTTTCTCTCCACCTATTAATGGAGAGATCAGGGATAGCTTGGGAAAGGATATCAATAGGGATAGGGACTTCTACAAGGTCAGAACCTAGGGCTGCCATTTTGCGATTATCTCTCCATGCTTGGAGGGAGGCACGAAGATTAAGAGGTAGGTCACGCAAGGAAAAAGGTTTCCATACGTCCAGTAGGAGAATTTTTTTAAATTAGACATGGGGCACAAATCTTGCTCAATACCCTTCCATACTGGGTTAGTCCCAGGGTCTAGCCAACACTTCAGTTGAGTCAAGATGGAAGCCCGGAAGTAGTCTGGAATGTCCACTAACCCCCGGCTCATCTGTGTTTGAGTAGCAAAGGTCTTGAGCATCTAGGACTGCAAGATTTCCAAACAAACTTGGAGAGCAATGCTGTCAGGGTTTTAAGATGGCTGGAATGTCAAGAATCTGTGGCAGGATTAGCATTTTAAATGTGGCCAGACGACCAGACCATGAGAGATCTACAGTAGTGTATTTAGCAATATCTTTGGTAAGTCTGTCAATCAGCGGGAGGTAGTTGGTGTCAGCTAATAATTCTAGGTCATTCGTGAGTTTTTTTTTTTTTTTTTTTTAATGTGTTTATTAATATATTGCAATTAACATACAGTTGCAAAACATATTCAGAGAGAATCAGTGACATATGATCACAATAGAAGAGAAAAGAACAAAAGAAAAAAGAAAAAGAAAATATTCTCCATCTGCAGAAATGACACGTAGTATAACAAAAAACCGTTAGCAGCCAACAAAACAGTATTAATCATTGAATATGTTATACAAAAAAAAATCTGGATGCCGTCCGTCCTCCCCAGACTCCCCAATGGGGTCAATCTGAGTCTGGGGAAGCAGGGCCGCTCCATCTCTCTCTTATACATTGGTGGGGAAGGGGGGGGGGGGAATGCAGGTGAAAAGGAGAACACAGAGGTAGAGTACATCAGAATAATCAAGCATTAATCATTAATATAGGTAGAGTACCAATTTTTCCAAGGAAGCCAACGAGCAAGAGTTTTAAGACGGGAGGGTAGATCAGTCGCCATTAGGATCTCATAGGAGAAATGAGTCTGTACTAAGTCAGTCACCTCATTAATGGTCGGGACTTTTTCTGATTTCCATTGTCTGGCAATGAGTAGTCTGGTCGCTAAAAGGACATGGGTAGTCGTCGTTCTAAAAATAGGTGGAATCAAGTCTATTCCAATGTTTTAAAACAGCCAATTGAGGCGTGATTGCGTGATGGAGTTGCGTAATGCATGCTAAAAGGTTAGTTACGTCTGACCAGAGCCTATTCAGGTGTGGACATGACCAGAATACATGGAGTAGGGTACCATTGTACCCACAACGCCTCCAACAAGAAGGAGAGTAATTGCGACTGAATGAAGCTAGCTTCTGGGGTGTTAGATACCACCTCTGGGTTATTTTTTGTGTCAGTTCCCAAAGTGATGCACATTTTGTGGATTTATAAATGGATTTGAAGGCGCTCTGCCATTGTTGGGGTGTAAGATGTTGTTGTAAGTCATCCTCCCATTTCACAAAGGGCAGAGACTTAGCAAACACTGTTTTATCGTGTAAAGCTGCATAGATTAGGGATACGCCTTTACATTTACGATAATTGGAAAAGTAGAAATTCCAAATGTCGGTAGGAATTGTGCCCTCCAAATGTGGACTAGAAGCCACGCATTGAGAGATTCTATGATAAATCAAAAAATCTTTTGTTGGCGCCTGATATAGTTCCTGTATTTGCGCAAATGACTTGTGTGCTAGTTTTTCGCGTATTTCTGAGGTCAAAGTGAATCGGTTTGATAGCCACCTGGGTATATGTAGGTCCGGTGTCAGTAGGCATAGTGTTTCGAGTGGAATTGGAAGTGCTTTAGTGGGAATGTGAGACCATTTCGAGCGACACAGTGACCTCCAAGCAGAAACTGATGCTTGGATCGTGGGGGCTAAGAATTTAAGATTGGTGGGATTTACAACTATACTAAACAACCAGTGCTTAAGATTGCCACCCGGGATCAGAGATGCTTCTATTTGGCTCCACAACGACGAAGGTTTTGCGATCAGCCAGTCTTTTAGCTGTGCCAATATCGTGGCGATATAGTAATCTTTTACGTCAACATAACCGGATCCCCCTACCAGTTTATGTTTAATGAGTTTGTCATGTCCACTCCTAGCTCTTTTTCCCTTGCCAAACGTAGCTATGAATGATCGATTGCAGGGATTTCAGATACGAGTTTGGTAAAGGTATGGGCAATGTACGAAACATGTAAAGTAATTTGGGCAGGACCATCATCTTGAAGGCCGCCAGCCTACCAGACCAGGTAAATTCATGTTTGGCTAAGTTGTACAGGTCATGGTTGAGTTTACGTTTAAGATCAATATAGTTATTGTTGAAGAGCTGTCTCACCGAACTGGTAAGTGTGATGCCCAGATAGGAAATGCCTGAGTCAGCCCAAGTGTAGGAGTAATTATTCCTAAGGATATTACTAGTAATACCATCCAATCCAAGATCTAGGATATGTGACTTGCTAACATTTGCTTTGTAATAAGATACAGCGCTAAACCTACTCAAGACAGATTGTACCGAAGCCAGGGAAGTGATGGGGTTAGTCAGCAGCAGAATCACATCGTCCGCGAATAAGTTTATTTTGTGCTCTACTCTACCAATGCGAAATCCGGAAATAAGTGGATGTGTCCTAATGTGTTCAGCGAGGGGCTCCATAACTAAATTAAAAATGAGGGGTGACAAAGGGCATCCCTGTCGGGTCCCATTGGAGATGAGGAAAGGTTTAGATAGCATTTCACCAGAGTAGACCTGAGCTGAAGGGGATGAGTAAAGGGCCATTATTGCTGATAAAATACGGCCTTGAAAACCAAACTTACAGAGTGCGGACCGGAGATACAACCAATGAACCCTGTCGAACGCCTTCTCTGCATCTAAGGATAGAAGCAGAGAAGGCGTTCCGGAGACCTCCGCATTGTGAATGATATTTATGAGCCTACGTGTGGCGTCGAAAGTCTGGCGACCAGCTGTGAAACCAGACTGGTCCTGGTGAATCAGAGAAGGCATTATGTCGGACAATCTGTGGCTAGCAATTTTGCGTAAATCTTCGTGTCTACATTGAGTAGAGAAATTGGCCTAAAATTAGGGGGCGACGTAGGTTCTTTACCTGGCTTCGGTAGAGTAATGATAAGAGCATTGAGCATTTCAGGGGGGAGAGAGGAAGAGGAGGCAGCATCATTAAATACATTAGCCAAATAGGGTATTAGAATTGTCTGGAATTGTTTATAGTAGTCTCCTGTGAGACCATCAGGACCTGGCGATTTGTTAGAGGGCAATTTCAATATAACATTTGATAATTTCAGTCAATGTAAAGGGGGCATTAAGGGGCTAGTAATTGATCCGGGGAAAGAGTAGGCAGATTAATGTCATTAAGAAATGAATTTATGTTTTCCTCAGTGGGTTGGGGGTGGAAGCATCATCCTTCAGGTTATATAGCGATCTGTAGTAATGAGCAAAGGCATCGGCAATAGATTGGGGGTCAAACAGCTTGGCATTAGAAGTTGGGTGAAAGAGATATGGGATTTTCGTTTTGGTGCGGTACCCTTTAATTTTTAGAGCCATAGCTTTCCCAGCCTTATTGCCTGTAATGTAATATTGGGCCCTAAATTTCTTTTGAGATTTCTCAAAGGATTCCAGTAAGAGTGACCTGAGTTCCTGTCTTAGTATGACAAGTTTTGCTTTATTATTTGGGCTAGGGTCAATTTGGTTACTCTTTTCCAAGTCCCTTATGGACAAAATTAGGGAGTTTAGACGCTGCCCCCTCTCCCCTAACCTCTTCTCCCTAGCTCCCACTTGAATTAGCAGACCTCTAATGAATGCCTTATGGGCATTCCAAAGGATAGCACTATCCAACACAGAGTCTTTGTTGATGGTAAAAAATTCTTCTAGTTGATCGCGAAGGTAATCTGCATATTTGGGAGATTGGAGAATGGAAGCACTGGCTCTCCATAATTTCTTGAAGTTGGTGGATGGACAGGCATCAACTGAGATAGAAATGGGGGCATGGTCCGACCACGTTATTGTGGAGATTTCCGAATTAGAGATGTTGGGCAGTAGCCATTTGTCCACAAGGAAGTAATCGATCCGACTGTAAGAGTTATGCCTGTGTGAAAAGAACGTATAATCACGTTCCGTGGAGTGGTGGCACCTCCAAACATCATATAAGTCAGTGTTCCTCAGAAACGTACCCATTGGAGAAGAATACCTGCAGGATTGAGAGGAAGTGTCGATAGAATTGTCCGGCACTAGGTTAAAGTCACCACAGAGGATAAGAGAACCTTGTTTGATGGCGTTAATTGTCTTCATAAGTTTCCGTAAAAATTTGATTTGTCGGGTATTGGGGGCATACAAGTTCACAAGGGTGTACCTAGTGTTGTCCATAGTGCAGTCCAAGATCAGGTATCTTCCCTCTTTGTCTAAAAGACTGTTGTGAAGGATAAATGACACAGTGGGGCTGATTTACCAAGCCTGTGCGCCAAGACTCATGGTGCACAAGCAGGAGTAAACCTGTTTTTGACATTTACCAAAGAAACACGCTGCTAGTGCAGCGTGTTTCCTCATTTACTAAAGTGCCTAATGCGCCCAGAAGAGGGCGCACAGCACGCCAGTACAGAGCTGGCGTGCGGCATTTAGTTATGTAAACATCGGGGATTCGGGCGGGAGTTTATGAGGGGAGGGAGGGGGGTGATGCAGGGGAAGTGTAGTGACATGTGTTTCAACTTGTGTGGCGGGCCGATTTGAAAGGGAAAGTGACTTTTGGGACCCGATCCCCGGGCGCTTGCAAAGTACGCTAGAACCTCGGAAGGTTCACTTGCATACTGGGCATGCGCAGAGGGAAAAATCGGAGCTCACCGCGCGCCTCTTCAGTACGCCGGGAAATCCTTGGTAAATACCAGGCGGCGTAGCAGTGTTTGCACTGCCTGGAGCGGCGTACGGCAAGCTCCGAGCTGTTCTCGGGCTGCGCTGACACTGAAGGGGAACTCCGCGCCAAATTTCAAATGTGAAACCGGCGCGGCTTCCCCCCCAGGGGTACAATAGGCTCTCCGGCTTGGTCCGGAACGTGAGGGGTTAACCCACGCCAAAATCGGCGTGGGGTTCCCCCCCAGATCCGTACCAAGCCCTCATCCCAGGCATGCAGTCTGGCCGGACAGGAATGGGGGTGGGGACGAGCGAGCGGCCCCCCCCCTCCTGAGCCGTACCAGACCACATGCCCTCGACATGGGGGAGTGTGTGCTTTGGGGGAGGGGGGCGCTGCCCCCCCACCCCAAAGCACTCTTGTCCCCATGTCGATCGGGACAAGAGCCTCTTCCCGACAACCCTAGCCATTGGTTGTCGGGGTATGCGGGCGGGAGCCAATCAGAATCTGGGAGCCCCGTTTAATAATGTGGCCCCCAGATTTCGGGCCCCCACCCTATGTGAATGAGTATGGGGTACATCGTACCCCTACCCATTCACCTGGTGAAGGTGGTTTGAACTTTGAGGGTCTTCTGCCGCCGCCCCCTTCGATTTTTTCGGCCTGGACGGGGGTCGCACATCCCATCCAGGACTTGGACGTGGCGGGCTTCTCGTCGCTGTCTTCTGCCGCTGCCCCCTTCACCACGAAGCTCCGTGCTTGTTTGATGAGGGCAGCGGGCTTCCGTCGTCTTCTCCGGGGCGAGGGTCGTACATCCCACCCCGGATTTCCTCGCCGGCTTCTGCCTGGCTCCTACTGGGGGCCAGGCCTTCTTTTGCCGTCTTCCGCCGGAGGGCGCCACTCTCCGGGCTTCTCGACGTTGTCTTCCGCCGCGGGGGCCAGGCCTTCTTCTTTGCCGCCCCCTTCGATTTTTTCGGCCTGGACGGGGGTCGCACATCCCATCCAGGACTTGGACGTGGCGGGCTTCTCGTCGCCGTCTTCTGCCGCTGCCCCCTTCACCACGAAGCTCCGTGCTTGTTTGATGAGGGCAGCGGGCTTCCGTCGTCTTCTCCGGGGCGAGGGTCGTACATCCCACCCCGGATTTCGTCGCCGTCTTCTGCCGCTGCCCCCTTCACCACGAAGCTCCGTGCTTGTTTGATGAGGGCAGCGGGCTTCCGTCGCAGTCTTCCGCCGCGGGGTGACACTCGCGGGCTTCTTCTTCCATTCGATGTTGACACGGCGAGGTCCGGCGCTGAAATGCCTTCTGAGCGGCGGGCAAGGACTTATATTGGCATTGGGCGTGGGCGTGGTTATGCCAACATGTGACCTTAACCCATGTGACAGTGATGTGACGTCACATCACTGTCACATGGGTTAAGGTCACATGTTGGCATAACCACGCCCACGCCCAATGCCAATATAAGTCCTTGCCCGCCGCTCAGAAGGCATTTCAGCGCCGGACCTCGCCGTGTCAACATCGAATGGAAGAAGAAGCCCGCGAGTGTCACCCCGCGGCGGAAGACTGCGACGGAAGCCCGCTGCCCTCATCAAACAAGCACGGAGCTTCGTGGTGAAGGGGGCAGCGGCAGAAGACGGCGACGAAATCCGGGGTGGGATGTACGACCCTCGCCCCGGAGAAGACGACGGAAGCCCGCTGCCCTCATCAAACAAGCACGGAGCTTCGTGGTGAAGGGGGCAGCGGCAGAAGACGGCGACGAGAAGCCCGCCACGTCCAAGTCCTGGATGGGATGTGCGACCCCCGTCCAGGCCGAAAAAATCGAAGGGGGCGGCAAAGAAGAAGGCCTGGCCCCCGCGGCGGAAGACAACGTCGAGAAGCCCGGAGAGTGGCGCCCTCCGGCGGAAGACGGCAAAAGAAGGCCTGGCCCCCAGTAGAGCCAGGCAGAAGCCGGCGAGGAAATCCGGGTGGGATGTACGACCCTCGCCCCGGAGAAGACGACGGAAGCCCGCTGCCCTCATCAAACAAGCACGGAGCTTCGTGGTGAAGGGGGCAGCGGCAGAAAACGGCGACGAGAAGCCCGCCACGTCCAAGTCCTGGATGGGATGTGCGACCCCCGTCCAGGCCGAAAAAATCGAAGGGGGCGGCAAAGAAGAAGGCCTGGCCCCCGCGGCGGAAGACAACGTCGAGAAGCCCGGAGAGTGGCGCCCTCCGGCGGAAGACGGCAAAAGAAGCCCTGGCCTCGGGAGGAGCCAGGCAGAAGCGGAGGAGCCCGAGGTGGGGCGACACCCCCGTTGTTCTCCGCTGTTTTCGGCCGGCCCCCCCCGGATGTAAAAGAGCTTCATTTTGGGGTGGGGGCACAGTCGAGCATGGCGGAGAGCATGGGTGGGTGTTTCCCCCCCCCGGCAGAAGACGGCTAGAAGACCGAGGAGTGGCGACGCCCCCGTTGTTCTCCGCCATTCCCGCCGGCCCCCCCGGATGTAAAAGAGCTTTGTTTGGGGTAGGGGGCCTGGCCGAACATGGCGGAGAGCATCGGTGGGGGTCTCTCTCCCGGCGGAAGGCGGCGGCGAAGACCGGGGGGGGGGTAGGTGTACCCCCGCGGCGGAAGACAACGTCGAGAAGCCCGGAGAGTGGCGCCCTCCGGCGGAAGACGGCGAAAGAAGCCCTGGCCTCGTGCGGAGCCAGGCAGAAGCGGAGGAGCCCGAGGTGGGGCGACACCCCCGTTGTTCTCCGCTGTTTTCGGCCGGCCCCCCCCGGATGTAAAAGAGCTTCATTTTGGGGTGGGGGCACAGTCGAGCATGGCGGAGAGCATGGGTGGGTGTTTCCCCCCCCGGCAGAAGACGGCTAGAAGACCGAGGAGTGGCGACGCCCCCGTTGTTCTCCGCCATTCCCGCCGCCCCCCCCCGGATGTAAAAGAGCTTTGTTTGGGGTAGGGGGCCTGGCCGACCATGGCGGAGAGCATCGGTGGGGGTCTCTCTCCCCGGCGGAAGGCGGCGGCGAAGACCGGGGGGGGGGTAGGTGTACCCCCCCGGCGGAAGGCGGCGGCGAAGACCGGTGCGGGGCTGGAGCCCCCCCGGCAGAAAACGTCTGGAAGACCGAGGGGCTCCGCCCCCGTTGTTCTCTGCTTCTTTCGGCCGGCCCCCCCGGATCTGAAAGAGCTTATTTTGGGGTGGGGGCCTGGCTGGACATGGCGGAGATCATCGGTGGGTGTCCCCCCCCGGCAGAAGACGGCGAAGCCCGGGGCCCAATGGGCTGGTGGTGGGGGGTCCCGGCAGAAGACCCCCGGAGCTGACTAATAAATTATTTTTTTCTGTGTGTTTTTTTTTGTTTACACTTTTCCACCCGGTGAATGGGTAGGGGTACGATGTACCCCATACTCATTCACATAGGGTGGGGGGCCAGAATCTGGGGGCCCCCTTAATATAGGGGGCTCTCAGATTCTGATAAGCCCCCCGCCCGCATACCCCGACAACCAACGGCCAGGGTTGTCGGGAAGAGGCTCTTGTCCCTTTCGACATGGGGACAAGAGTGCTTTGGGGTGGGGGGGCAGTGCCCCCCTCCCCCACAGCACACACTCCCCCATGTCGAGGGCATGTGGTCTGGTACGGCTCAGGAGGGGGGGGGGCGCTCGCTCGTCCCCACCCCCATTCCTGTCCGGCCAGACTGCGTGCCTGGGAGAAGGGTTTGGTCTGGATCTGAGGGGGAACCCCACGCCGTTTTTTGGCGTGGGTTTAACCCCTTATGTTCCAGATCAAATCTAAGAGCCTGTTGTGCACCAGAAGGGGGAACCCCACGCCGTTTTTTTTTTGTAATTTGGGGTGGAGTTCCCCTTTATCCCGGTCCTGTCAGGGGGGGGGGGGGAATGCCTGCTCGTCTGTCCCTACAATGTATGAACAGCGATCTGTCATTTCCCCTACACAGTCCCACCCCCTTTACAGTTAGAACACACCCAGGTAACATATTCAACCCCTTCCGCGCCCCTAGTGTTAACCCCTTCCCTGCCAGTGTCATTTTTATAGTAAGCAATGCATTGATATACCATTGCTCGCTACAAAAATGCCAAATCTCACAAAAATGTGTCCGCCACAATGTCGCATTAGACAGAAAAAACAAATGATAGCCACCATTACTAGTAAAACAAAAAATTATTCAAAAAAAACCCATAAGACCAACCCCTACTTAGAACTTTTGCCCAAACCAATCAAACGCTTATTGTGATTTTTTGCAACCAAAAATATGTCCAAGAATACTTATCGGCCTAAACTGAGGGCAAACATTTTTTGAATATATTTTGGGGGAGATTTATTATAGCAAACCGTAAAAAAGATGTTTTTTTAGTTACCAAATTGTCGCTATATTTTTGGGTCAAGCAAAAATAAGAAAAAACGCAGAGGTGATCAAATACCACCAACAAAAAAAAAAAAAAAAAATTTTTAGGGGGGGGGGGGGAGGATGAGGACGCCCAATTTTTTGGGGGGCCACGTCGCACAACCACGCAATTGTCAGTCAAAATGACGCAGTGTTGAAATGCAAAAAATGGCCCCGTCAGTGACCAGTAATATGCTCTGGGGCTCAAGTGGTTACAAATTAAGAATACACTAAAGTTAGCCCAATTTATGGCCATAATGTGAAAGATGATGTTACACCGAGTAAATAGATACCCAACATGTTACACTTTAATATTGCACACACTCATGGAATGGCGCCAAACTTCAGTACTTGAAAATACCCATAGGCAACGCTTTTTTATGTGTTTCAGGTTACCAGTTTAGATTTACAGAGGAGGTCTAGTGCTAAAAGTATTGCTCTCGCTCTAACGTACGCTATGATACCTCACATGTGGGGTTTGAACGGGGGTTCAATATGTGGGCGGGGCTTACACATTTAAGGCCCGCCCCCATATATGGAAACATTCTTCAAACCACACATGTGAGGTATCATAGCGTGCGTAACAGCAAGAGGAATATTTATAGCACTAGACCTCATCTGTAAATCTAAACTGGTAACCGGAAACAATAAAAATGCTGCTTGTTCGCTTCTGACTGCGAGCTACTAGGGACAGGGGCGTTTAAATTATTACTATTTAGGTTTGTTACGTAAAAATTCTATAAGACCTCCCGTTCAGCTTGTAAAGCATCACTTCATGGGGACCAAAAAAAAATTTAACACCTCTAATGCTTTCATCCGCCATTGCAGATTTGATTCTGGTACTGCATTTCGAGTGAACTGGGCATGCTCGAACAGTTAGAAAAAGAAGTTGGAAGTTTCATCCTGAAAATGACTTGCATCTTTCTGAGCATGCTCAGAAAGCTCTTTTTTTGGCTTAGTAATTTAAGGACATCCTTAACAGGTGTAAGCAGTTCCAAGTGCACACAAACTAGAGGCTGACATTTCTTCATGTGTTTCCAATTGGTTCATTAGCACACATGTTATAAAAAGCGTGGATACTGCACGTGTCAGCTGCCCCTCAGAGGGGGCAGATTTGCTGGCTGGAAGGAATGGCGGAGTGAAACAGAGATGTTTTGGAGCAAGTTTTGTATTTTTTGATGTTTTCTCTGCTACATAATTTTGCTAAATGTTTCTCAAGATGTTAATGACTAATGTTTTAATCCTGTGGGTCTATCCTGTTATTTCAAAAGCATGATTTATTTTCCAATGACTGTGAAATAAACGTTGGTCTTTTTTGTTTTTAGGTGTTTTTATATATTTTTGGTGTGTTTATTTGTAATTTTTTGTTTTGCTTTCCTTGTTTTGTGGACCAATAAAATTACTTTCAAATTTTGAAGTTTGTTTTGTGATATTTTTTTCATGCTATGGATTTCAACCGCTGCAGCTGAACTAGTTTGGGCCTAAACCATCAAGTGTGATTTGTCTCTAAGCTCTTTCCTGGTGTGTATGCATGAAATGTTTAGTCACCAGAAAAGGAAGGACAAAGCGGTAAGTATTGTTTCCTAGAACTGATGTCCAGACTGACTTTTTAAAGCACATGTGCAAGATGTAGGAAAAGCTGCAAACAGGGCCTGTTGGAGGGGGGGGGGGGGTGGTGTGTTTTTTTTGGACAGGCTTGAAGTGCTGATTTACAGCGCTGTGCTTGAAACTAGCACAAGACAATCCTATTCTAATTGTGGGTTGTTTGAGGGAAGCCAATTGAGTGTTAGAACCCCTGCTAGTGTTTTTAGGTTGGGCTTTGTGTCCCTTTTCCTAAAATTGGCTTCACTTCCTGTCACACAGCTGAACAGGAAGTGAGGTTAAAACCCTACCAATGGTCTTTTCTTCGGGGCACAGGTCAATCTAACTAGTGTCACCATTAAGCAAATTGCACTGCAGTGTACACCCCAAATGATTAGTTACTTTGGGGTTTAGTAAAGGCAAAGCCGCTCTGCAGTAGAAGCGTAGGCAATGAAAATCAGAAGGGAAGCACTGATGGTTTTTACTTCCAATCCCGCCAAGTTTTGAGTTTTCTTCCTTGCTTGTCCACTTGTAGTGCAAAGTGGATTTGCCTTTAGTAAATGGACCCCAAAGTCCAAGATTCCTACTAATTTGGGGTGTACACAGCAAAATGCCATTTCCAAAATGGGAAACTATTTATATTGATCTGTGTGTCCCCAACAAAACATTACTCAGGTGTTTCCCTCACTTCCTGTTTGGCTGTGTGGCAGGAAGTGAATGAATTAAGTAGAAAGTGACAACATTTGTGAGGTGTCTTTACCCTATCAGGGGTGCAGGCATCCCCAAAACAAACATGAAAATAGTTGATTTAACATTGGGTGGTGTTTGTGGGGGTCCCTAACACACATTCATACATATTAGCAACGCTGGATCGTGGCCTATTGGCATGGTTATATTTTCTTAAGCCTCTCAATAAAATGATCTGAAATTTGGGGTTAAACTGGAACAATAATCATCACTTTTATTTTTTGGATTTCTTTCATTTTGGATAGAGTTGGTGGGGGGGGGGGGGTTAGAAGCTCTGTCAGTTTATTTTGTATTATCCCTGTCCGTTTGGGGAGATTGGCCTTCACTTCCTGCCCCATAGCCAAACAGGAAGTGATCGAAAAAGTAGGCAAATTAAGGGCCCCCCCAAGTCCCCCCCCACAGAACTTGTGTGTGTCCCCTGAAAATTCCTGGGTGGGTCATAAAAAAACAGGGTGTGGCCTTGACAGGAAGGGTGGGTCATTTTTCTATTAGGGGGGTGCCAAAATTTGGTCAGGCCTAGGGAAGCACAAAACCTAAATATCCTACTGCATATTAGGGCTTATTTAGACAGGATCCAATTTACAGCATGTTTTTAGATTGTGGGAGGAAACCCGCACAGGGAGAACATGCAAACTCCAGGCAGATAGTGTCACGGGCGGGATTCGAACCAGCAACCCTTTTGCTGCTAGGTGAACATGCTACACACTACGCTACTGTGCTGAACGAACATGATTGCAGCTGAAAGCATGAGATGTTTTTTTTTTTTACCAATTCCATGATTTCCAGCCTGGAGGACAGATGTGGG
This sequence comes from Rana kukunoris, assembly GCA_029574335.1. Lineage (NCBI taxonomy): Eukaryota > Metazoa > Chordata > Amphibia > Anura > Ranidae > Rana > Rana kukunoris. The sequence goes on along the minus strand of CM056058.1, from coordinate 75,674,181 downwards.
GTCTAATTGACCCCGCCTTTCTCTATAAAGAGGACCTGTCACACACTAGTCCTATTACAAGGGATGTTTACATTCCTTGTAATAGGAAGAAAAGTGAAAAATAATACAAACAAAGGGACAAACAAGTGCAAAAAATAAAATATTAAGTAAAAAAATAAAATAACAAAGGAATTTAAATGCTCCTGTCCCTAGTAGCTCGCACTCAGAAGCGAACACGCATGCAAGTCCCACACACATATGTAAACATCCTTCAAACCCCACATGTGAGGTATCATAGCGTGCGTTAGAGCGAGAGCAATAATGTTAGCACTAGACCTCCTCTGTAACTCAAAAGTGGTAACCTGAGAAAAAAAGTCAAGCGTTGCCTATGGAGATTTTTAATAACGAAGTTTAGCGCCATTCCATGAGTGTGCGCAATATGAAAGCGTGACAAGTTAGGTATCTATTTACTCGGTGTAACATCATCTTTTACCTTATCCCTAAAAATTGGCCTAGCTTTACTGCTTTCTTATTTTGTCATTCATGAAACAGGTTTTTTTTTGGAAAGCCAAAAAAAAAAAAAAACGTTAGAACATTTTTGGCACAAATACTGTTGGAAATGTGTCCGAAAAAATGGCCGCCACTTTATTCCCTAGGGTGTTTGTTAATAAAATATATATAATGTTTGGGGGTCCTGAGTAAGTTTCAAGGAAGAAAATATAATTGTTACATGAAGGAGAGAAGTGCCAGAATAGGCGCGGTATGGAAGTGGTTAAAGTGCACCAATAAAAGTGAAAAATTCCTTGAAATTTCGTACCATGGGGGGGGGGAGGCAATTAGGGGCGCCATCAGGAATTATGGGGCCCCTTACACAGCTTCAGGCATGGGCCCCTGGAGCAGAGAATAGGGGGGGGGGGTGCCGCCTGATATTAAGAAGGGGGGGGGGGCTGCCGCAATTTGATAAGCGGGGGGTTCCTTTACTAAAAAATACATATAGAAAAATATATATTAAAAAGGGTGGTAGCCATCCGGGGGCCCTGGGGACCACTGGGCCCTTTAATAAAAAGAAACTTCTGGGCTCTTTAATGAAAAATAAATTACAATATCTACATATATAAAATAATAAAAAAGGGGGTTGCCTTGGGAGCTCTGGGCCCTTTAATAAAAAATAACTACCAAAAATCTAAAAAAAAAATAACATTGGGTGGGAGCTGTGGTGGCTCAACGTGAATGGCACTGCGCTGACAAGCCGTTCACCTCTGCAGCCAAGGGTTCGGATCCCGGTCTCGGCTACATATGAATTGAGTTTGGTGGTGTCAGCCCGGCTCCCGGTGGGTGTGCTATGCAAGGTACGCCTGTGCTTAGTATGCCCACCCCCCCCCCCAAAAAAAAACACCACACTTGCACACACTTTGGCCATGAGGTCTCCTAAAATAAAGGGAGGCGAAGGACCTACAGGGCTGGCTGGGTGGGCTACACTCCTTCATAGGGGGAGTCCCTCTGTCCCATCGGGCTCCCAAGTGTAGCAGGTGGGGTGAGTGGGAGGCCCCCCTCACACCCACCATTGCCACCGGGGGCATGGAGAAGGATGGCGATTGCAAGTCCAGCTCCTCTCTCTCTCGACTTCACGCACAAAATACACTTTAAAAAAGAAATTAAAGTAAAAAGTAACAAACCTGGGGAAAATGTTTATAACATTTTTAGAAGCAAAAAGGTTGTCATCTGGGGCCCTCTGGGAGCTTTCAAAATTATATTATATATATATATGTTTAAAAAATAACCAAAAAATATATCATATGTTTTTTTTTTTTTTTTGTAAAGGTGGGGGGTTGTCATCTGGAGCCCTGGGATCTCCGGGCCACTGGGGACCAGGCCACTGGGGACCTCCAGACCCCTAAACCAAAACATTGGCCCTTTAATAACAACAAATTTGGGGGGTTGCCACCCGGGGCCCTGGGGACCTCCAGACTGCAAAAAAATATTAAATTCCAAAAATTGGCCCTTTAATAAAAAATCCTACAAAAACCAACTAACAAATATATATACAAAAAAAAAAAGAGGGGGGTTACCATCTGGGGCGCTGGGGGGCCTCCAGGCATCTGGGCACCTCCGGACCCCCGGGCCCCTTACAGGTGTACAGGGCCGCCATCATGAATTTTGGGGCCCCTTACACAGCTTCAGGCATGGGCCCCCTGGAGCAGAGAACCGGGGGGGGGGGTGCTGCCGTATGAAATTGAGAAGCGGGGGGGGGGGGGGGTGGTGCCGCAAATTGAGGAGCGGGGGGGCCCTTTACAAAAATTTTGACAGAAATAAGAAATAAAGAAAAATATATATAAAAAAGGGGGGTAGCCATCCGGGGCCCTGGGGACCTCTGTGCTCTTTATCAAATAAAAATACAAAAGAGAGAAAATACATATATATATATTTTTTAAATATAACATTTATCGAAAAAAAGTAAAAAAACAAGGGGGTAGCCTTCCAGGGCCCTGGGGACCTCTGGGCCCTTTCCTTAAAAAAAAAAAAACAAATATATTTAAAAAATATATATTTTTTTTTAAATATATATATTTTATTTAAAAAAAAGGGCTTGCCATCTGGGGCCCTTAGTGGCCTCCGGGCCCCTGGGGACCTTCGGAGCCCTTAAACAAAAAAAAAAAAAAAAAATAGTTTTTTTTGTTTTAGGGTGGTTCCCATCCGGGCCCCTGGGGGCCCCTGGGGACCCCCGGGCGGTGTAATGCCTGTACCCCCCTAATGGCGGCCCTGCAGGTGTACTGCCTGTACCCCCCTGATGGCGGCCCTGGGTGTAATGTCAGCATGTGAAAAATGACATTCTGAAGGAAAAAAGCCATTTAAAACTGACTCGCGGCTATAATGAATTGTCAGCTCTTGGAATTTGCAGGAGAATTCATTCATTAAAAACACCAAAAAAAAAGCGTGGGGGTCCCCCCAAATTCAATAACCAGACCCTTTAGGTCTGGTATGGATATTAAGGGGAACCCCGCCATCAATTTTTAAAAAAAATGACGTGGGGTTCCCCCCAAATATCCATAACCAGACCCTTCAGGTCTGGTGTGGAATTTAAGGGGAACTCCACTCCAAACTAAAAAAAAAAATGGCGTGGAGTCCCCCCTAAAATCCACACCAGACCCCTTATCCGAGCACGTTGACCTGGCCGGCCGCAGAAAAGAGGGGGGGACAGAGCGCGGCCCCCCCCCTCTCCTGAACCGCACCAGGCCACATGCCCTCAACATTGGGAGGGTGTTTTGGGGTGCCCCCCAAAACACCTTGTCCCCATGTTGATGAGGACAAGGGTCTCTTCCCCACAACCCTTGCCCGGTGGTTGTGGGGGTCTGCGGGCAGGAGGCTTATCGAAATCTGGAAGACCCCTTTAACAAAGGGGCCCCCCAGATCCCGGCCCCCCCCCTGTGTGAAATGGTAATGGGGTACCTTGTACCTCTACCATTTCACGAGAAAAAAAATGTAAAGGGTTAAAAAAGACAAGAGCCGGTTTTTGACAAGTCCTTTATTATCTTCTTTCTTCTTTCCTTCGGGTTTCTTCTTCCTCCTCCTTCTTCTTCCTCTGCTTCTGTCTTGGGTCTTCTATTCCCGCATCTTGCCCGGCGTGTTCTTCCATCTTCTTCCGCTGTCCTTCTCGTCCGCATCTTCTCCTTCTTCTTCGCCGGAGGCGCCGCTTCCAATTGAAATCCCCGCTGTCTGCCGGACCACGCCCCCCCCCTCTGACGCCTCGGGCAAGCTCTTAGGAGTGTGCTGCAAGTGCGTCAGAGGGGGGCGTGGTCACATGTCAGAGGGCGGCCAATTCAATTTGAAGCTCGTGCGCGGCTTTTTCTTTGCCAGAGTCGCCGCTTCCAATTGAATTGCCCGCTTTCTGGAACATGTGACCACGCCCCCCTCTGACGCACTGGCACCACACGGGGACTTTCCTAAGAGCTTGCCCGTGGCGTCAGAGGGGGGGCGTGGTCCGGCAGACAGCGGGGATTTCAATTGGAAGCGGCCGCTCCGGCGAAGAAGAAGAAGAAGGAGAAGATGCGGACGAGAAGGACAGCGGAAGAAGATGGAAGAACACGCCGGGCAAGATGCGGGAATAGAAGACCCAAGACAGAAGCAGAGGAAGAAGAAGGAGGAGGAGGAAGAAACCCGAAGGAAAGAAGAAAGAAGATAATAAAGGACTTGTCAAAAACCGGCTCTTGTCGTTTTTTAACCCTTTACATTTTTTTACTCGTGAAATGGTAGAGGTACAAGGTACCCCATTACCATTTCACACAGGGGGGGGGCCGGGATCTGGGGGGCCCCTTTGTTAAAGGGGTCTTCCAGATTTCGATAAGCCTCCTGCCCGCAGACCCCCACAACCACCGGGCAAGGGTTGTGGGGAAGAGACCCTTGTCCTCATCAACATGGGGACAAGGTGTTTTGGGGGGCACCCCAAAACACCCTCCCAATGTTGAGGGCATGTGGCCTGGTGCGGTTCAGGAGAGGGGGGGGGCCGCGCTCTGTCCCCCCCTCTTTTCTGCGGCCGGCCAGGTCAACGTGCTCGGATAAGGGGTCTGGTGTGGATTTTAGGGGGGACTCCACGCCATTTTTTTTTTTTTTGGGGTGGAGTTCCCCTTAAATTCCACACCAGACCCGAAGGGTCTGGTTATGGATATTTGGGGGGAACCCCACGTCATTTTTTTAATAAATTGACGGCGGGGTTCCCCTTAATATCCATATCAGACCTAAAGGGTCTGGTTATTGAATTTGGGGGGACCCCCACGCTTTTTGATTTTGTTTTTTTATGAATGAATTATCCTGCAATTTCCAGGAGCTGACAATTCATTATTGCCGCGAGTCAGTTTTAAATGGCTTTTTTTTTATTATTTGTTTTTTTCAGAATGTCATTTTGTGCAAAGACATATTTCTAACCGCAGGAAAAGTGCGCTTTATTCACCTGCTGACATTCCCCCCCCCCCCCCCATGGTACGAAATTTAAAATAATTATTCAAATGACGTGGGGGTCCCCCCAAATATCCATAACCAGACCCTTCGGGTCTGGTGTGGAATTTAAGGGGAACTCCACCCCAAATTAAAAAAAAAATGGCGTGGAGTCCCCCCTAAAATCCACACCAGACCCCTTATCCGAGCACGTTGACCTGGCCGGCCGCAGAAAAGAGGGGGGGACAGAGCGCGGCCCCCCCCCTCTCCTGAACCGCACCAGGCCACATGCCCTCAACATTGGGAGGGTGTTTTGGGGTGCCCCCCAAAACACCTTGTCCCCATGTTGATGAGGACAAGGGTCTCTTCCCCACAACCCTTGCCCGGTGGTTGTGGGGGTCTGCGGGCAGGAGGCTTATCGAAATCTGGAAGACCCCTTTAACAAAGGGGCCCCCCAGATCCCGCCCCCCCCCTGTGTGAAATGGTAATGGGGTACCTTGTACCTCTACCATTTCACGAGTAAAAAAAAAGTGTCAGTGTAAAAAAAGACAAGAGCCGGTTTTTGACAAGTCCTTTATTATCTTCTTTCTTCTTTCCTTCGGGTTTCTTCTTCCTCCTCCTTCTTCTTCCTCTGCTTCTGTCTTGGGTCTTCTATTCCCGCATCTTGACTGGCGTGTTCTTCCATCTTCTGTTCCTCCCGCTGTCCTTCTCGTCCGCATCTTCTTCTCCTTCTTCTTCTTCGCCGGAGGCGCCGCTTCCAATTGAAATCCCCGCTGTCTGCCGGACCACGCCCCCCCCTCTGACGCCACGGGCAAGCTCTTAGGAGTGTGCTGCAAGTGCGTCAGAGGGGGGCGTGGTCACATGTCAGAGGGCGGCCAATTCAATTTGAAGCTCGTGCGCGGCTTTTTCTTTGCCAGAGTCGCCGCTTCCAATTGAATTGCCCGCTTTCTGGAACATGTGACCACGCCCCCCTCTGACGCACTGGCACCACACGGGGACTTTCCTAAGAGCTTGCCCGTGGCGTCAGAGGGGGGGGCGTGGTCCGGCAGAAAGCGGGGATTTCAATTGGAAGCGGCCGCTCCGGCGAAGAAGAAGAAGGAGAAGATGCGGACGAGAAGGACAGCGGGAGGAACAGAAGATGGAAGAACACGCCGGGCAAGATGCGGGAATAGAAGACCCAAGACAGAAGCAGAGGAAGAAGAAGGAGGAGGAAGAAGAAACCCGAAGAAAGAAGATAATAAAGGACTTGTCAAAAACCGGCTCTTGTCTTTTTTAACCCTTTACATTTTTTTTCTCGTGAAATGGTAGAGGTACAAGGTACCCCATTACCATTTCACACAGGGGGGGGGCCGGGATCTGGGGGGCCCCTTTGTTAAAGGGGTCTTCCAGATTTCGATAAGCCTCCTGCCCGCAGACCCCCACAACCACCGGGCAAGGGTTGTGGGGAAGAGACCCTTGTCCTCATCAACATGGGGACAAGGTGTTTTGGGGGGCACCCCAAAACACCCTCCCAATGTTGAGGGCATGTGGCCTGGTGCGGTTCAGGAGAGGGGGGGGGCCGCGCTCTGTCCCCCCCTCTTTTCTGCGGCCGGCCAGGTCAACGTGCTCGGATAAGGGGTCTGGTGTGGATTTTAGGGGGGACTCCACGCCATTTTTTTTTTAAATTGACGGCGGGGTTCCCCTTAATATCCATACCAGACCTAAAGGGTCTGGTTATTGAATTTGGGGGGACCCCCACGTCATTTGAATAATTATTTTAAATTTCGTACCATGGGGGGGGGGGGAATGTCAGCAGGTGAATAAAGCGCACTTTTCCTGCGGTTAGAAATATGTCTTTGCACAAAATGACATTCTGAAAAAAAAAAAAAAAAAAAAAGCCATTTAAAACTGACTCGCGGCAATAATGAATTGTCGGCTCCCGGCAATTGCAGGAGAATTCATTCATTAAAAAAAGGGAAAAAAAAAGCGTGGGTGTCCCCCCAAATTCAATAACCAGACCCTTTAGGTCTGGTATGGATATTAAGGGGAACCCCGCCGTCAATTTATTAAAAAAATGACGTGGGGTTCCCCCCAAATATCCATAACCAGACCCTTCGGGTCTGGTGTGGAATTTAAGGGGAACTCCACCCCAAATGTAAAAAATAAATGGCGTGGAGTCCCCCCTAAAATCCACACCAGACCCCTTATCCGAGCACGTTGACCTGGCCGGCCGCAGAAAAGAGGGGGGGACAGAGCGCGGCCCCCCCCCTCTCCTGAACCGCACCAGGCCACATGCCCTCAACATTGGGAGGGTGTTTTGGGGTGCCCCCCAAAACACCTTGTCCCCATGTTGATGAGGACAAGGGTCTCTTCCCCACAACCCTTGCCCGGTGGTTGTGGGGGTCTGCGGGCGGAAGGCTTATCGAAATCTGGAAGACCCCTTTAACAAAGGGGCCCCCCAGATCCCGGCCCCCCCCCTGTGTGAAATGGTAATGGGGTACCTTGTACCTCTACCATTTCACGAGAAAAAAAATGTAAAGGGTTAAAAAAGACAAGAGCCGGTTTTTGACAAGTCCTTTATTATCTTCTTTCTTCTTTCCTTCGGGTTTCTTATTCCTCCTCCTTCTTCTTCCTCTGCTTCTGTCTTGGGTCTTCTATTCCCGCATCTTGCCCGGCGTGTTCTTCCATCTTCTGTTCCTCCCGCTGTCCTTCTCGTCCGCATCTTCTCCTTCTTCTTCTTCTTCGCCGGAGCGGCCGCTTCCAATTGAAATCCCCGCTGTCTGCCGGACCACGCCCCCCCCTCTGACGCCACGGGCAAGCTCTTAGGAAAGTCCCCGTGTGGTGCCAGTGCGTCAGAGGGGGGCGTGGTCACATGTTCCAGAAAGCGGGCAATTCAATTGGAAGCGGCGACTCTGGCAAAGAAAAAGCCGCGCACGAGCTTCAAATTGAATTGCCCGCCCTCTGACATGTGACCACGCCCCCCTCGGACGCACTTGCAGCACACTCCTAAGAGCTTGCCCGTGGCGTCAGAGGGGGGGGCGTGGTCCGGCAGACAGCGGGGATTTCAATTGGAAGCGGCGCCTCCGGCGAAGAAGAAGAAGGAGAAGAAGATGCGGACGAGAAGGACAGCGGAAGAAGATGGAAGAACACGCCGGGCAAGATGCGGGAATAGAAGACCCAAGACAGAAGCAGAGGAAGAAGAAGGAGGAGGAAGAAGAAACCCGAAGAAAAGAAGAAAGAAGATAATAAAGGACTTGTCAAAAACCGGCTCTTGTCTTTTTTAACCCTTTACATTTTTTTTACTCGTGAAATGGTAGAGGTACAAGGTACCCCATTACCATTTCACACAGGGGGGGGGCCGGGATCTGGGGGGCCCCTTTGTTAAAGGGGTCTTCCAGATTTCGATAAGCCTCCTGCCCGCAGACCCCCACAACCACCGGGCAAGGGTTGTGGGGAAGAGACCCTTGTCCTCATCAACATGGGGACAAGGTGTTTTGGGGGGCACCCCAAAACACCCTCCCAATGTTGAGGGCATGTGGCCTGGTGCGGTTCAGGAGAGGGGGGGGGCCGCGCTCTGTCCCCCCCTCTTTTCTGCGGCCGGCCAGGTCAACGTGCTCGGATAAGGGGTCTGGTGTGGATTTTAGGGGGGACTCCACGCCATTTTTTTTTTAATTTGGAGTGGAGTTCCCCTTAAATTCCACACCAGACCCGAAGGGTCTGGTTATGGATATTTGGGGGGAACCCCACGTCATTTTTTTTTTAAATTGACGGCGGGGTTCCCCTTAATATCCATACCAGACCTAAAGGGTCTGGTTATTGAATTTGGGGGGACCCCCACGCTTTTTTTTCCTTTTTTTAATGAATGAATTCTCCTGCAATTGCCGGGAGCCGACAATTCATTATAGCCGCGAGTCAGTTTTAAATGGCTTTTTTCCTTTGAAAAATGACATTTTGTGCAGAGACATTTCTAACCACGGGAAACATGCGCTTTTTCACATGCTGACATTAGAGACCCCCATGCTACGAAATTTAAAGGAAAATTACACTTTTATTATTGCACTTTTAGCATTATTAAAATCACTGCTCCCGAAAAAACGGCCGTTTTAAAAAATAAAAAAAGCATTGGTACATGTCCCCTGGGGCAGGACTGAGGTCCCCAAACACTTTTTAGGACAAAACTTGCAGATTAGCCTTTAAAATTCACTATTAAGATTTCCCCCATAGACTTATACAGGGAGTTCGGCGGCGGCTTTAGTTATCAATCACATCGCGCTGCTGCTGCCGCCGGTTCATGCGCCTAATTAGGGATTCATCCAGCGCACTAATTAAGGCATGTACCGGCGCAGCGCACATTCATTAGTAAATCAGCCCCAGTGTCCCTGATTGCTATCAACACCCCATTCTTTTTTTGGGGACCTGAAGCTTTAAAAATGTGGGGGAAATTTTTGTTGGAGCATTTAGGTTCTTCATCTAACTTGAAATGCGTCTCTTGAGCACAAAGTACATCGCAGTGAGAGTCATAGGCCGTGCGCCAGAGAGAGGCTCTTTTTGCTGGGTGATTTAAGCCTTTGGTGTTTAACGACAACATTTTTGGCATTGTGGCCTAAAGTGGGACTTGTTGTAATGAGTGTTTAAAAGTACTTACAGTTGGCTGAGAGTGAGGGTGATGAGAACCAGATCAATACGTACTCCTTACTATGATGTTGGTTTCGATGAGTAGTTGCAGCAGGGAAGCGGTAACAGTTCCTTGTGTGTTCTCTGAAATAGGCTCCCAGGAGAGCAATGGAGAGAGACAGTTAATAAAAAATAAAAAAAAAAAGGTAACGAAAACAAATCTCCTGACCAGGAATTCAGGGGAAGGGGGTTAGGAGTAGGCAAACCAGGGATGGGGGTCAGGGAGTAACCGCAGGTGTAAACTAAACCTGCTAAGAACGTTGGGGGAAAGAGTCCGTGGATTGGCTACAGCGAGCGTAGCACCGAGCCAGAGTATGCATAAGAATCTAGCGTTATAAGAGCAGCATTCAGTTCAATGAGCTAGAGTTCTCGGACACCAAAGGGTTATTGGTGAGATGATGAGCCGGGGGATGATTCTCAATTTCTGGGACTATGCCCCAAGTTTTGAGCAGTTGGATCCCCTCCTCAACCGTGCGGATGGCATGCTTCTTTCCATCTTTAGTAATCAGGAGTTTTGTGGGGAACCCCCATTGGTAAGGAATCTTATGATTATTGAGAGGTTTTGTGACAGTGTTCAACTGGCGTCTGAGTTGGCGGGTATATTGCGAAATATCAGCGAACAACTGCAGGTTTGAGTAGGGTGCTGGGAGTTGTCCCATCTGACGAGCCTTAAATAGGAGCTGGTCTTTCGTGTGGTAGAAATGAATTCTTAACAAAACATCACGGGGAACTTTTTCAGGTAGGTGAGGAGGTTTCGGTAGGCGATGAATTCTGTCGATTATTGATTCCATGGGAGACAGATCAGGGAGGACGGTAGCAATCATGTGCCTGGCGTATGCATTCAGATCATGCGGCAGGATGTTCTCAGGTATACCACGAATTTTAACATTATTGCGACGAGACCTGTCTTCTAGGTCCGCCATCTTTGCCCTCATCCACATGTGTTCATCACGAGTATGTTCATGTGCATCTACCAAATCGTTTACCGTATCTGTGATTGCCCCCACTTGACTGCCAATATGTGAGACTTTATCACCCATAGAATGCATCTCAGATGAAAACTTCATAAACATGGAGGAGATGGTAACATGTAGTGAGTTTTGCAGGGAGATTAACATCTCCTTCATGGTGGTGTCCAGCACCGGCTGGTTAGACGTAGGGAAAGCTGCTATGGGTGACGGTTGGGGAATTGAAGCTGCATTGTCAGCTATCACAGGACTCACCTCCGTGTCATGGGAGACAGACTCCAGCCTCATCTTCGATTTAACTGGGCTATTTTGAGTTGAGGATGCTGCGGAGGAAGCATCAGACTGCGGCCCCCCTCCGGGAGCTAGCAGTGCGGGAGGATCGGCGTCCGGGAGATCTGTGTAGGATCCGTCCACGCTATGCAGGCTGCGGGCGCCATCTTGGGAGCGGAGGCTCGGCGGATGTGTGAAGTACGCCGTCAGTTTCTTAGGCTGCCTGTACTCCTTCCTCTTGCGGGACATGTTCGGGTGAGTCACTGGTCTCCGGGGACTGTGTGTATTTAGTTTGCCGCTCAGATCTCTAGCTTGTACCCACAGTTTACTCCGTTCAGCACCAAGAGCTAAGGATCAGGCGTCCATTCCGCTCGGCAGCTGGCCACGCCCCGTCATTCGTGAGTTTTAAGCCTAGATATGTGATGTTAGATTTACTCCAGATATATGGGAAGGCTTCCTGTAGTTGGATTTTCAACGAGGGCGGGATCCCAACATCTAAGATGATGGATTTTGAGAAGTTGGCTTTATAGTAGGACACTTGGCTAAATTCTGTCAAAGTGCAGTGTGCATGATATAAAGGAGTTGATGGGGAAGTTAAAAAAAAGAATAATGCCATCAGCAAATAAATTAACACAGTGAGCCTCTCCCTGAATTTGAAATCCCCCAATACCTGGGTGGGACCTGATCCTCTCCGCCAAAGTCTCTATTAAAAGATTAAAGATAGAGGGTGACGGGGGACAGTCCTGCCGAGTGCCATTCGAAATTGTGAATGTATTAGACAATAAATTGGGAGCAAGGGGAGGTGTAGAGGGCCAACACGGCCGAGAGGATAGGTCCCGTAAAGCCAAATTTCTGGAGAGTGTACTTCATATAGCCCCAATGCACCCTGTCGAACGCCTTCTCCGCATCCAACAAAAGGAGCAGAGAAGGCATCCGAGAGGTCCTAGCATGTTGCATCACTCCCACGACTTGCCTCGTGGTGTCTGAAGCCTGCCTCCCAGGGGTGAAGCCAAACTGATCAGCGCAAATGAGAGAGGGTAATATAGGAAGGAGTCTGTGAGCTAGGATTTTTGCATACAGCTTAACATCAGAGTTGAGCAATGATATTGGCCTGAAGTTTGCCGGATTGTCAGGATTCTTACCTGGCTCAGGGATAGTGACAACATAGGCCTTGAGCAACTCTTCAGGAAATGAGGCAAAGGACATTGTTTCCCTGAACACATCCCCAAGGGCTGGTATTAACCGCTCTTGAAAGGACTTGTAGTAGTCATTAGGCAGACCATCAGGTCCCAGGGATTTGCCCATCGGCAGCAGTCTAATAGCTCGACTAATCTCAGACTTCGAGATAGGTGTGTTTAACAATTCCAATTGGGACTTCGAGAGAGAGGGGAGATTAATCTTGGATAAGAATGACTGTATACTTTCCTCTGATGGCTGAAGTGTGTCAACATATTTGCTCAAGTTGATGATCCTCGGTGAGAAAAACAGTGGGCAGGAAGCAAGGCGGCAGCACGGCGAATTCAATTAGAGCCGCTCTCTCTCTCTTCTAGCTCCAGCTGACAGAGAGGGGGAGGGGGTTGTTATTTCCTTGGGGGGGCTCCATTTTTTATGATATTGTAATTCAAAGTTGCTAGTTGCTTTATAGTTACATCAGGTTTCTCAAACCTTTGCATGCCTGCGCTTTATGTGATAATGACTAAGACCCTCCCCTTCATGACTTTGTCAAAAAGGGACCGAGCATGGATGACCTTAAAATGATGCCCCCCCTGAAAAAAGTTCAGCGGACGCCCATGATCAGAGTAGTATTGGGCGAAGGAATCTGATATTTCTTTAGGATTGATAATTTTACGTTTGTCTACAGGGTGAAGGAGGTAAGGGATCTTGGACTTAATTCTAGAGGATTTAAGTCTCTGGGACAGAAATTTACCTGCTCTGTTACCTGAAGAGTAGTGGGACAGCTTAAAATATTGGATATGTTTATCGTAATTTTCAATGAGGAGGAGTCTGAGATCAAAGCGACACTTGGAAAGCTTCTGAGCTAGGAGTGCATTTGCATTAGCCGTATTTTGAGCCTCTAAGGTCGGAATGATGGTAAGTAATTGATCAACCATTTGTGTCCTCTGCCTCTTTTCCCTCGCACAAATTTGGAGAATGATACCTCTAATAAATGCTTTGTGAGCACACCACAACAAAGCAGGGTCCGAGACCGAGCCTACATTCTCAGCAAAAAAAATTGACAGAGATTCTCTGATAGTAGCAGCGTATGCAGGGATATAAAAGACCCGAGAGTTCGCTCTCCAAATATAGGCAGGACTCAGAGTGTGACCCTCCATCACCACAATAGATACAGGGGCATGGTCGGACAATGAGATATTGTGAATGGTGGAGGAAGACACCGCCTGGAGCAGAATCTTGTCAACAAAAATAAAATCAATTCTTGAATAAGAATTATGTCTAGCAGAGTGATAAGTATAGTCCCGCTCCATAGCATGTTGGCACCTCCACGCATTCAAAATGTCCTCAGAGTGTAACAAGGGTTGAAGTTGAGGAGGAGGGTGCCGTGACATCGATGAAGAGTCTAAAGAGTGGTCTACCGTCAAGTTGTGATCACCACAGAACACTAGGGAACCCCGCCTAAGGGAGGCAATCTTATTAAACACCTTCTTCAAAAAACAAAGTTGATGGGAGTTTGGTGTATATAAGTTGGCAATGGTAAAGGGCTTATTATTAAATTCTCCCACCAGAATAATATACCTCCCCTCTGGGTCCGAGTGAACCTGTAGTAACTGGAAAGCAACTGAGTCTCTAATCGCAATGAGAACTCCTTTGCGTTTGACCGGGGCTAAGACCTTAAAGATATGAGGGAATTGCTTGTTCTGGAACAGAGGGGGGTTGTCCACTAGGAAATGTGTCTCCTGAATACAGAGGATGTCCGCCTGGAGAGATTTAACTTCCCTCCAGACTGAGGCCCTTTTTGCTGGATGATTTAGCCCGTTAACATTGAAAGAAACTATTTTCAAAGCCATAACACAGTCAAACAAAAGAACTGATGCCAGTACCTCATGTGGATGACTAGACGAGTAGACCATTTACACACCTGACGATAGGCAGGCACGGTGAAGTGAGACCACGTAGCACTGGTAAAGGCAGGACGTCTTGAAGAAAGGCCAGACCAGCATGCAAGGTAATGGGAGGGGAAACAAGAATAAAGAACAAGATTAGCACAGAATAGGGTACTTACCACACTGGGCGATGACGCGCTGTACGTGAGGCGTGCACGCCGAGGGAGGGGCTGAACCCACGCCACGAACCATCCGGAGCCTCGGGGAAGGAGAACGCTGAAGGCTCCATAGGGCGGAGACGGCATGCATGCCGAGAGTGAGGCGGCGTTGCTGTGACGAATCCGCCCGGCGCCCTGCTTTCCATCACGGGACCCGTCCCGACCCTTGCACCCTACGGAGCCATCTAACGGTCTGATCGAAAGTGCACTGCGAGACCGCCGCTCAGGAGGCAATGCCATGTTTTCGGTCCATGCTGTGCTGAGCCGCGCTACAATGATGGCAAGTAAAACCCATCTATTATCTACCTAATCACGGGAGCCTGAGGCTGGGTAAGCGAGTTTTAAATGTGCATTGTTAGCATATGATTTGGTGTACTCCCTCCTTTTTGTGCTGCGACCTGTAGTGGATTCCTTGTACACACTGATGAGTAACACCAAGCCAAGCCTCAACAGACTTTGATTGCTGGGTACATAAGTGGCGGACCCCGCAGATCTAAGGGGGGTCTCACCATATTGCACCATATCTCCGTAGAAACCCTGAATTAATTTCCAGAGCGCTATTAACGCACTACCCTTACCCAATACGGCTGTCAATATTGCCACCCCCCTATACGCCATTATCAGGGAGGACCTTTTACCCCATTACACTAAGTCACCCAGTGCTATTTGCCTACACCAGTAGTACGGGGCGTAGCCCAGGCCCACTATCTCTGAGGCTCAACTAGAGAAGGCGACCACAGGTTAGACCCCGCACCTGTGGAACGCAGGACCCAGGAAGCTGTGGAGCCTACCGGTGGGTCGGAGGTCAGTAGAGACCCCAGGTGGGAAAACAGTTAAAACTGGGGAAGCGAATCCGGGCAAGGAACAACCATAACCATCAGAACATGAGCAAGATAACGCGGGGCTCCGTCCCGAAAACCCCTAAGGACACCCCTACAACCAGTACCATAAAACAATACATGACTCAGGAGGGGACCACTAAAAGCCCCGGTAACACTAAAAAAACAGAGAAAACTGGCACAGCAAAGAAAGGGGCGGGCGGAACCCATTCTCAAACTCCTGATGTCTCAATGGAAGGGGAACATGACCAAACACAAAGTACGGATGGAAGTACAGACACGCATATTCCATCTAAGGGGGAACTAGAAGTTATGTTGAGGCGAATGGAAAGCAGATTGGAAACGTATATAAAGAATGAAATCAGCACCCTCAGAACAGATATGAGCCACCTGCTGTCATGTGTAGAAGCAACAGAGAATAGGCTGGAAAAACAGGAACTTGAATTAAACCACCTCAAAGATCAATTTCTAACTATTCAGCAGAACCAGAGGAGGTTAAAATACCGCCTAGAAGACCAGGAGAATCGCAACCGAAGAAAAAATTTAAGGATTAGATTCATTAAAGAAGAGAGAGGCGAAGACCTGAGAAAAATTCTCAATAGCCTGTTTTTACCCCTGCTAGAGCAGGCGACCGAAGAAACCCTTAAAATAGAGCGAGTTCATCGAATCGGAAGGACATTCAATGGCGAGGGGGGAAGGTCAAGAGACATAATTGTCAGATTTAGATTCTACGAGGACAAAGCAGAAATCTGGGGGCGACTCAGGAAAAAACCCCCGTTGTGTTACGGGGGTGCTGAGATAGAGATATACCCAGACCTTGGCATGGGAAATCGTAGCCAGAAGGCAATGCCTGAAACCCCTGTTGGAGCAGATGCAGTTACAAAACATCAAATACCAATGGGGATTCCCTGCGTGCCTTATCGGGCAGAAAGATGGGATATCAGCTAGGTTAACCTTTCCGGAGGATCTACCAGGGTTCTGCTCCAAATTGAATATCCTGTCTCTAGAGCTGCCTGAATGGTTAGATTAAGTTTCCCAGCCTCCTAGCTACTCATACGGGAGTGTAACAAAAAAATAAAAAAGGGGGAAATGTTGGGGAAATGGGGGGGCTGTGGGGGGGGGTGGGAGTGGGTGTCTGGGAGTGGGTCTGCGGCCACATCTTTGATAGAGGTGGCGGTAGACCACTGCGAGACCTCTGGTTGGGGGGGGTGGGGGGGGAAGTTCCACCTCATCTACAAAGTTCCGGTGGTCATGAGGAGGGAGGTACTGAGGCCCCAAATGGGCCAGGGGTGGGAGGGTGGGTGGGGGGGTGTTCAAGGAGGGGGGAGGGGGGGAAAGGGCGGGGGGAGGCAGCGAATAGGTTGGGAGGTCCCCCATGGTCCAGACAGGCGATCAGGATAGGATGGGTTGCCCCTTGGGGCTCTATAACAAAGCAAAGAACACATAGACAGGTAGGCAGGTATGGCTGAGTTGAAGTTTTTATCATATAATGTTAAGGGTCTTAATGATGCTGGGAAAAGGTCCAATGTCCTGAATGAGATCAAACATTACAAGGTGGATGTAGTTTTTCTACAGGAGACACACCTTTCTAATGTTTCAAATATTAAATGATATTCACCTATGATCCCAATATGGTACTACGGGGACTCTACATCCAAAAGGGCACGCGGAGTGGCTATTGGGTTTGCCAGTGGCGCAAGGTTTGTCCTTGAGGCAAGGCTGACCAACCCTGAGGGCAGATATCTATTCCTCAAGGGAAAACTCGCCAACATGGCTTGCACCCTCGCAAACATCTACGCCCCCAATGCCAACTCAATCAACTACACTGAGAGAGTCCTTGGAAAGTTAAAACATTTCTCAGAGGGCCACATGATAGTCATGGGAGATCTCAACCTATGCATGAATCCGAGGGCAGACAGTACGTCCCGGGGGAAGGTGACAACAGATGGGCAGTTGCAGAAGCTTAAAAGAAGGTTGCATGAGTGTCAGCTGGTAGATGTCTGGAGAGTATTCCACCCCAATGTACACGATTACACGTTTTTCTCCCCCCCACATGGAACGTACTCAAGACTAGATTACATATTAGCAGACCATAAGCTGTTGGAGAAGATTACGGAAACTGAGATTGGAGTAGTGACCATATCTGATCACGCTCCAATTACCATGAAAATCCAGACCTCCCCACAACGGAAGCAAATTCCCGTTTGGCATTTAAATGAAAATCTGATACGAGAGGCAGGAGGGGCGCAAAGGGTGGAAAAGGAACTCAAACAATTTTTTCTCACTAATGACACGGGGGAGATATCCAGTGCTACCCTCTGGGAGACGCACAAAGCGTATATTAGGAGGATTTTAATCTCCGAAGGGGCGTGGAAAAAAAAAGAGAGGAGTAGGAAGTGGGATTCACTAATTAACAAAATATCTCGGTTAGAACAGGAACATAAAAAACTACCCTCTAAAGAGATCTACCGCAATCTAATTATAAAATGAGACAAACTCAAGGAAATATTAGAGAAAGATACCAAGAACAAATATAACTGTATTGCTAGAGAAAGGTATCTTTGGGGAGATAAACCAAGCAAGCATTTAGCAAAAATGGCCCACAAAAAGAAAATTAGAAACTACATAGAAAAAATTGAAAAACCAAATGGCGATTTGGCCCATTCCATTAAGGATATCGCTGTGACTTTCAGGAATTACTACGAGGAATTGTACAACATAAATCAGATGGGATGGCAGGGGGGTGAAAAAGAAGTTAAAATACGAGACTTCCTGGATAAAGCAAGATTATCAAAGATCGATGACATTGAAAGTTCACATATGGATAAACCCATAACGGAAGAGGAAGTTAGCAGGGCTCTAAAAAACACGGCAGTAGGGAAAAGCCCGGGACCCGATGGGTTCACAGTGTTTTATTACAAAAAATTCAGTGAGATACTGGTTCCCAGGCTCTGTAACTATTTCAATGGCTTGGGATCCACGTTTGAAACAAGTCAGGATGCTCTTTCCGCATCCATTGCGATAATACTAAAAGAAGGGAAAGATAGCCTACTCTGTTCAGGATATAGACCAATAGCATTATTAAACTCTGATATTAAGATTTTTGCAAAAATCCTTGCGGAGCGACTGAAAGGCGTTATGCATCTCCTAGTACACCCAGACCAGGTAAGTTTCATCCCTGGGAGGGAGGGCAAGGACAATGGCATAAGGGCACTCCTACTAATCCAGAAGATAAGGCAGGATGGGTCCCCAGGACTATTCCTGTCAGTAGATGCTGAAAAAGCATTCGACCGGGTGGACTGGGGACTCATGCTGCAGACTCTGGAAATGATGGGTCTGGGCAAAAGGATGATCGCTTGGATAAAATCTTTGTACAACCGCCCTACCGCAAAAATTAAAATAAATGGAACATTATCAGAGGCCTTGGAAATGAAGAACGGAACTCGACAGGGGTGCCCATTATCGCCATTGCTCTTTATACTATCCCTGGAACCATTGTTAGCCACGATTCGGAACGATACAGAGATAAACAGCGTTAGGGCAGGAAATGAGGAACATAAATTATCAGCCTTTGCTGATGATATAATTTTCTATCTTTTAAAACCACTTACTACGATCCCTAGGTTAATGACGATCCTGCAAGAATACGGAGCCATCTCCAACTTTAAGATTAATATAACTAAATCTGAAATATTAAATATAAATCTCAATAAAATGGAAATAGGGCAGGTAAAAGAGATCTGTTCTGTCCCTTGGAGAAAAGAACTAAAATACCTGGGTATAAAACTGGCGAACTCGGACAGACAGATTTACAGAATAAATTATATCCCACTACTAAATGAGATAAAAAGAGAAGTTAAAAAAATAATAAACAAACCTGTTTCTTGGATAGGCCGCATAAATATGTTAAAAATGATAATAGTTCCCAAAATTTTATATAAATTCCAACTGATCCCGATAGCATTACCCCCACAGTACCTCCGAATACTTAATTCAATACTCATGAACTATACGTGGAAAAATAAAAAACATCGCATATCCCTATCAATCCTGAAACAAGATAAGCAATATGGGGGCCTAGCAGTGCCCGACATTAGGAAATACCACCAAGCAGTCGTTTTGTCACGGGCGGTGGAATGGGCCAGGAATAGAACAGAGAAAAGATGGGTGCAATTAGAAATGACACAAGCTAACGTAATTTTGGGCAATATTATTTGGATTCCTACACAATGCAGAGCACTAGATAAAAACACTTTTCAATTGACACAAGAAACTTTGAGAATGTGTGGGATAGGGCACTAACACAAACAGACAAAAAATATAATTCTCCACTACTAAATTTAAAAGAAAACCCGTATTTTGCACCGGGGGAAAAAAATGGGGGGGAATTGGATAAAATTAGAAAAATACACCTAGGAGATATAATTAAGGATGGAAAAATTAGGACATATGAGGAGCTGCAATCCAAAACTGACACTTGGGAACTCAATAACTAATATTCAGCTCCACCATTTTGTCCAACACCTCCCCAAGCCACTACGGACGATGAAGGAGCTGACTCCACTTGAGAAAATGTGTCACCTCAAGGACTTAAAGGGCACGGTCTCAAAACTTTACAAGATATTGGTTAGGGGGGATACACAGGGGGAACCCCCATTTGTACAGAAATGTGAAAGGGAATTAGGATCACTTAGAGGGGGTAACACGTTTTCTAGATTAATGAAACTGACCCATTCCTCCGCCACTGACATGCGTACAGCTGAGACCAACTATAAATGTATTTCGGGCTGGTATATCACCCCTGACAAAACCCGCCATTTCAGGGCCGGCTCGTCGATCAAGTGTTGGCGAGAATGTGTTGACAGGGGCACCATGGCGCATATGTGGTGGGCTGGGCCGAAAATCCAGAAATTCTGGGAGGCGGTTCTGACCTGTATCAAAGAGATTACAGGCATAGAGTTAAAAAGAGAACCATGGACCGTACTCTTCCATGGTAGCTGTGAGCGCGTCAAAAAATACAAGCAGTCATTGGTGCCACATCTATTGAACGCCACGAAACGGCTTATTCTGAAAAACTGGCAGGCCACCGAGAGCCCACGGATTTGGGAGTGGATAGATGCAGTCGAGGAAACCCATAGAATGGAGGACCTGAAAGAAAGCATAGCGGAGAGAAGTGGGGATTTTCATGATAAATGGAGTAAGTGGAAGTCGTTTAAAAAGACATGGAGCTACGCAGAGCAGTTGCGAGCATAAAGTAATATAGAGCCCCAGTGGTATCTCGAGCGAAAAATATAACCTTTGATGTAACCTTTCAAATAAATAACTAGTTTAGAGTGCCTGCCGAACCAGGGACCATGGGGGGAGGGGAGGGGGTGGAGGGTTGATATTGGGGGGGTCAGGGGGGAAGGAAAACATTAGGATATTTCTTAGGTGCTGGGAACGTGGCAGTCAGCTGATGTCAGGGTCTATGTAGGGGTTATGCGGCATCTATAGTGCCTCTATGCAACAATTATCTTTTAAAAAAAAAGGGATAAAACCCACAATACAATAGTAAGTACCACAGATGATGCGACGCAGTCAAATAGAGACACGTAAGCAACCTACCATGAGCAGGTCTCGGATGGTCGGATACAAGCTGATGTGGGAAAAAAGAAAAAAAAAAAGAACAAGATTAGCAGACAATCAGGTAAAAAGGGTAAAAAAATAAATATCGAGAAGTTCAGTTAAAAAAACTTGTGTAAACAAGGACCAGAGGGCACTACACTTGCCCATTCTTAGGGAGGGGAACCAAAACATCAGAGCACTAGCTCCAGAACATGGAACCTAGAACAAAATAACAATTGAGAAGTCGCTAGGTTGATCAGGACAGTCACTTCTTGCCACCCTTCTTGTTCTTCACCGTCTGCCACTCATATTGTTGATCAATTCTCGCAGGAGAAGATGAGGACTCCGAGGGTTGATCCGGCAGAATGTCCAGAGAATGAAGTAGTTTTAGCCCAGCATCTAGGTCAGTGATGACTGTGTTTTTACTGTCATGGGTGACCGTAATATTCACCGGAAAGCCCCAGCGGTATGGGATGTTGTGGTTACGGAAAGCTTTGGTCACAGGAACCAGGGATTTTCGCTTCTGCATAGTAAACTGAGATAGGTCAGCAAACAGTTGGATATGTGTGAATTTCTCTGGGAGTTGTTGGGTTCTCCTGAAGGTAAGCATTAGTTGTTCCTTCACTTGATAGAAATGAATTCTCATCAATACATCACGGGGTATGTTATCCGGAAGATGAGACGGCTTTGGTAGCCTGTGCATACGATTGATCTGCAGCTCAGATTCAGAAACAGACGGGAGGATTTGGTGCAGAAGCTTCTTAGCATACTGCTGAAGTTGTGCTGGGAGAACAGTTTCAGGCACCCCCCTAATCTTCACATTGTTCCTCCTCGACCTGTCCTCTAAATCTGCGACCTTTGCCCTCAGCCAGGCTATCTCATCTGAGTGGTCAGCATGAGCATCTATCAGAGTATTGTGTGATGCGGCAAAGTCCCCCATTTTCTCCACAATATGGGCTACCCGCCCCCCCCAGCTCTCCTATATTTGACTTAAAGTTCTGCATGCATTGCATCAGATCTGCATGCATGGAGCTACGGAGGGACACCTTGAGAGTAGTGTCAGAAACTGCCTTACCCGAAGTAGGAAACGCAGTGAAGGGATCCACCAGCTCCCTTGTGTCCTCCAGGGACTCGCAGCCTACATTCCCCCGCTCAGTGTCTCCCTCCAGGCGAGGTTTGGACTTGGCTGGGCTGCGGGCTAGTGGTGTTGAAACCCCCGGCGATCCCTGTGCCGAGCTATTAGGAGCCATGGGGCTCGATGCGGTGGATCGGGAGCCGTCCGAGGAGGTAGGAGATAGGGCGTTAAGGAGCCGGCGCCATTTTGGTGTAGGCCTCGGTTCTTCGGCGGATAGAAATCGTCCATTTTTTGGGGGTTTGGCGTCTCCTTTCTTTTGCGGGTCATTCTCTAGGGGTTCCCAAACTCACCCGAGGAGAAAGGATTGCTTTTGAAGCGGCGGTGTCGCTGTAATTATCGTTGATTCCCGTGTCTGGAGCAGAGCAGCGCGATCATGCAGCCATTCAGATGCGCGGTAGCCACGCCCCCTCATAGTTTTTCGTTCTCAGAGTCAGAACCTGAAAAACAGATTCATTCAAAAGGGATATGCAGAAAGAGATTTAGATATCATTTTTTGTGGACTAACAGAGTGACGGAAAGTGAGACCACTGGGGCCTGTCATTTCATTACTAGTTTGTTGACCCAACACTGGCAAATCAAGCATATAATTAAACAACACTGGGGTATTTTGAAACAACATGAGATTTTAAATACTGCTCTCCCTGATATTCCCCTGAGTGGTATTCAAAAAAGTTCCCAATTTAAGGGATAAAATTGCTCCCAATGTCAGTGACTCTCCCACACAACCTAACTTTTTCTCTAATCTCATTGGCTTTTATACTTGCATTAGATGTGTATTTTGTGGAGTGAAGGGTAATAGAAATAAAAAGATCAGAGAGTTTGCATCCACAAGTACAGGAAAGAACTACTGTATAATCTGTAGACTTTTATACAATGTAACGCTACACATGTTGATTATTTGGTCCAATCTACATGTGGAAAACACTATGTTGAGCGGACCACCAGGCGTCTGAGGGAGCATGTCTACAACATTAAATGTGGGTTCAACAACCAGTCTCTACACATTTTAGACAATTCAATAACAGGAATCCAAAGGACCACCTTTGTGGTTATAGACAAACTGAATTCACATTTGTGAGGATGTAATAAAACAAGAGAAGTATCCAAATTAAAGATGCATTGGATTTTTTAAGCTCAGATCCTATATACCTCAAATGTTAAATGTAGACTCGGACATAAATTGTTTTATAGATACTAAATAATCTTTGAATTTTCCCAGGCTAATTTGATCATACTTGTCTTTAGTTCCCTTCTCTTCTTGTATATAATTATATTAGTTGTGATTCAGAAAGAGTCCATTACAAGACCTATGGTGTCACATGGGTTTGAAATTTTTTTTTATTTTAATAATTTAGTTTTTAAGACACTTTCATTCTTTATGATTTTTTATATACTGTAATTTTTAGGATATGTATATTATTATATTTACAGCTTTGCCAATTTGTCTGCAGGAAGTTTTGCAATGTTCCCATCCAAAATAAATCCTCTGTAAACCTACAACATGGCTGCTGGGCCATGTTCGGGACTATGACAATATGTCGGCCCCACTATTTCCAGCAGAGCTGTCTATGGTAACTTCCAGGACTCCATAAAGATGGCCACAGCAGCACATCTGGTGACATAAATTAGTAGCTAACCGCACACAGCTGTATGGAGACTACTGTATATGCATGCCCATCAGTATCACATGACCTCATGATAACATCCTATTTGACGAAATGCGCCAGTCAGAGAATTTGGTGCTGACGTCACGCCACTGTTCAATTCGGGGCGGCTTTCAGATGTGGGTGTTTCTATTCACTGTCCTACATGTGTTGTATATATGCTTTTAAACATTAAAAGTACTACACTATTGGTAGGGATGAGCCCGATGTTCGCCTGTTCACCGAATAGTGATCAATTTGTGGTGTTCGCGCCAAATTCGAAAGCTGCGGAACACTGTTTAAAAGTCTATGGGAGATTTACATGAAGAATCACAAGTGCTAATTTTAGAGGCTTATATGCGCAAGAACAGTAGCAAAAGAGTATGTTTTTTCCAAACAGGAGAATGAGATTGCTAACGACACCTTGGCCACTACAGGGTCTGAATCATCACCTGATCGTATTTCGATCTTGTCAGGATTACCCTCCAATGAATGAAGCTCTAATGCACACCCTCGTGGATCCAACAAAATTAGAAAAAATACCCAAAATCCATACCAGACCCTTATCCGAGCATGAAACCTGGCAGGCCGCAGAAAAAGAGGGGGGACGAGAGAGCGCCTCGCCTCCTGAACCATACCAGGCCACATGGGGGATGGGTGTTGATGGGGACAAGGGCCTTATCACCACAACACTTGCATGGTGGTTTTGGGGGTCTGCAGGCAGGGGGCTTATCAGAATCTGGTAGCCCCCTTTAAAAAAGGAGACCCCCACATCCCACCCCCCCCATTTGAATTGGTACTGGCTATATTGTGCCCTTACCATTTCACCCCAAAAAAGATCAAAAATGGTAAAAAAAAAGACAGGAGACACTGTGAGACAAGTCCTTTATTAAAAAAAAAAGAAAAGTCCAGCGATGTCCATTCAACTTTCGCCGCCCGAGGGTGCAGAGCCCCCCTCCTTCCCCAAAGCACCCCCCATGTTGAGGGCATGTGGCCTGGTACGGTTCAGGAGGGGGCGCTGTCTCATCCCTCCTCTTTTCCTGCGGCCTGCCAGGTTGCGTGCTCAGATAAGGGTCTGGTATGGGTTTTTGGGGGGACCCCATGCCATTTTTTTTTATTTTGGTGCTGGGTTCTACTTAATATCCATACCAGACCTGAAGGGCCTGGTATGGAATTTGGGGAAACCCCCACGCATTTTTTTTTTCATTTTGGTTTGGGGCTCCCCTTAATATTCATACCAGACCCGAAGGGCCTGCTAATGGACTGGGTTTTTATGTGTATTACAGGACCCGAGAATTCATTAAAGCCGCAAGCAGTTTTAAATGTTTTTGTTCCTTTAGAAATGTCATTTTGCTGCAGGGACTGTTGGAGAGAATGCGCTACTTTACAGGCATACTATAGACACCCCCAGATACTTTTATTGTTTCACTTTAAAGCAGAGTTTTACCCAGGAAAACAACATTTGCCCATATAGCTTAAAAAAATTAAATAAAAAAAACGTAAAAAAAAAAATACTCACCCGACATACCTGTTGCAATGCGGAAGTCCATAATCTGCCTCTTCCACACCGCTGTGTCTTTTCTTCTGCTTTTTCTGCTTGTGAATGGGGCGCACTGCTTTCTGGGAACTGTGTGTGTTCTCAGAGAGCAGTAGGAAATGGGCAGTGAAGCCATACGGCTTCACTGCCTGTTTCCCCTAGTATGAATGGTGGCGCGGGACCTGGATCGATCGTGGGACCGGCATCGGGGGGGCCATCAGCGCGGGCAAGTAGGACAAGGTAAGTGTCCTTATTAAAAGTCAGCAGTTACACTGTTAGTAGCTGCTGACTTTAAAAAAAAAAGATGCGGGTGGAATCCCTCTTTAAGCATTATTAAAAACACTGCTCCCGAAAAAACTGCAGTATTTTAAACTTTTTTTTTGCATTGATACATGTCTCCTGGGGCAGGAACCAGGTCCCCAAACACTTTTTATGACAATACCATGCATATAAGCCTTTAAAATTAGCACTTTTGTTTTTTCATGTTCATGTCCCATAGACTTTAATGGTGTTTGCGTGTTTGAACACATTTTTTGCCTGTTCGCAAGTTCTAGTGTGAACCGATCCGGGTGGGGGTGGATATTCGGTTCATCCCTAATTATTGGAAACGTAAACACGTATAAAACAACTATACCATGCATGCACTACAATTTAAAATTAAATTGAAAATCCCAATGGCAGAGCTGATAAAAAAATTCAATTAGTAACCAAAGAGTGTACCGCAAAAGGATAGAATAGTACATATATATCTGTTGCCCAAGAATGTTTGTGTCAAATATGCTTGCTATTTTATGTGCACAAGTAGTATTTATTTGCCTTGTTTGACTACCCAGTTTCCTTCAAACCCCAGCAATGGCAGGATGTGGTGGCCCAGTTTGAGAATTTGTGGCATTTCCCCAACTGTGGTGGTGCCATTGATGGGAAGCATGTGAGGATATTCCCACCACCCAACTCAGGATCATATTTCTTCAATTACAAGGCTTTTGCAGCACAGTTATGCTTTCTGTAGTGTCTGCAATATACAAGTTCCTGTACCTGGACGTGGGGAAGAATGGCCGCCACTTGGATGGAGGTGTCATAATGCATACCAAATTCTACCATCGGCTACAGAATGGCACTTTACATTTGCCACATGCTCAGGACAATGTTGAGGGCCTCAATTTTGTTTTTGTAGCAGATGAGGCCTTTGCTCTGGTGGAACATCTTCAAAAGCCCTTTCATATGAGGAACCTCACCCCAGAGCAATGCATTTTTAATTATCGGCTCTTTTGTGCCATAAGGGTGGTGGAAAAAGGAGGAATATTAGCAGCTACATTGCCTCAGGGAAAACAGATGTTGACCCTTCCATTTTTCGCCCAGCTGAAGAGGCTGTGATGCCAGCTCTAGAAAGTGGACATGATGGTTTGCCCTCCCAGAATGTATGTCTTGTCTGTGAACAATATATGGACTATTTTTGTGGGTAGAGGGGCAGTGGCTTGGCAGCAAAATGTAGTTGATCATGACTAAATGTTCACAAACTACTATTTAATTTGAACTACTGTTGTCTGTGTTTACTAGGTTTGCAAATGCCCTTAATCTTTGTCATTTTTTCCAATAGTGCACCTTATGTGCTACATGAAGTGACAATCTCATCTTAAGCTAACTATTATGTTGTGTTGTGGCTCTGCTATACACATTTTTGAGCACACTGTCACTGTATCTACACCAACTTAACAAATACACTGGTATTGAGCATTGAAATAAGAAGCCACACTTTGTTTAGGAAAAAGCCATTTACATGTGTGTTTTATGGTTTTAGAACAAACCAACATCGTTATTTGTGTATAACATGTATATTTGCCATTCTTTTGCACTTTTATTGGCTAAACATGCATGTTTTTAAAGCAGGGCATACACATCCCCAACTTTGGAAGTTCAACTTTTTGAATTTAAAGACCATATGAGACATTAATATTAGTATTCTCATACTGTGAAGATCTTGCCTTCCTCGGGTAGACTAAGTTCACCCCTTTAAAAGCCAAATTTTGAAGAGGCATAACTGTTAAATGTCTCTTATGATCCCCTGCATAAAATGAGTGTAGGTACACACAGATTATTTGCTAAAGCCACAAAACACAGTGTGTCAACATGTGCTATCTCCCATCACAGGATATCAATGTATGCATTTTGGGGGTGTAGCCTCTTCTTCAAAACTAAAGTAGGTGAGAGGAAGGGGTTGCACGTCCGAAACACGTATATTGATACCCCATGATGGGAGATAGCACATGTTGACACAGCAGGGGTTATTTACAAAAGGGAAATCCACTTTGCACTACAAGTACACTTTCCACTGCACTTGTAGTCTACTTGCAGTGCAAAATTGATTGTCCTTTCGTAAATAACCCCCACTGTGTGTTTTGTGGCTTTTGCAAACTCCATGTAGGGAAAGACACACATTTTCGGCATGGGATCAGAAGGGAATTTTAAGGTTTGGGTCCCAATTTGTGTGCTTCTTCAAATTTTGGCTTTGCGATTCCAAAAAGAAAAAACACATCGATAAAAATCCAAACATTACTTAGGGCAGTGTTTCTCAACTCGCCTTCTCCAGATGCATTACCAGGTCCTGTTTTCTCTATTTGTTACTTTTGGCACAGGTGATGAGGTCATTTTCGAAGGTTCTTAATTGACACAGTCATTTTTATATTGCATCAAATAAAGAAAACAGGACGTGGTCCTGCACCTAGAGAAGTGGAGTAGAGAAACACTGATCTCAGACAATAAAAAAGCCCAAGTTCACATTTTTGGAGATTTGTCATGCGATTTGAGAGGTCAAATTGCATGACAAGTCACAGCCTATTGAAGTCAATGGCAATGTTCCTTGCTACTTTGAAATCATGGTAGTTCTTATGAAGTAGCACAATTTCAAAGTAGCATCAATGTGAGCCTGTGCTTCAAAGTAATCAAAAGATGAAAAAAAAGACATTAGGGAACAAGTTGAAGAAAACTTAAGGTCTGCTGATTTTAAAATTTGACTAACATGTCTACATAATCCTGTATTCGTTTCTGTAAACCGGTGGCAGCCTCCTTTATTTTTTCAAGCTCAATAAAAGCCCTCAGCATATCAGCACGTAGCCTTAAAAGAAGAGAAAAAAGTATTTAATGGGAGTGATGGTCAAGTGGCTGAGGCCTTACATAGTGAATTATGGCCACGTTAGTAGGCAAATTGGGAAAATACTTACCAAGCCAGTCTATTATTGCTTGCAAACTGCTTGCCCTTCAGACACATACACTACTAGGAATGTACACACTGCAACTACTCTGTAATCTTGTCTAAAAAACTTGGATAACTAAAAAAACTGCCAGCTCCTTTCACCTCTTCCTTCTCCATGCTAATGTTAAAGGCACTACATACTTTGCTAATGTCTGGAGTGGGTGTTTGGCATGAACATCTAAACACTTGACATGTATACACATTTAAAGCCAGAGTACAAAAATACTTACTGGGGCAAACAAAAGGCTCAAAAGTAGTTTCTTGTTGCAATCTTCCACCCTCTGTCTGTTTTGCGTCAGGGGATGTTCTGTCCAGTGGAGGCTCTGTGCTGGGTTCAGCTCTCAGATCCCAATCCCCCAAATGTGGAAGCTGACCACACTCACGTTCCTCTAAAAATAAACAATACACCATTCATTAAGCCATCCCAAGTCACATCTGTTCCTAGTAGGGTTGTCCCGATACCACTTTTTTAGGGCCTAGTACAAGTACCGATACTTTTTTATCAAGTACTCGCCGAATACCGATTACCAATACTATTTTAAAATCTCATGTGACAGTGGCACATGTGTCAGTAGTTATTTTTTTTTATTATTATTATTTTTTTACAATGCTTTCTTTTTTTAAGGGGGTGGGGGGAAATGGACAGTGTGTTTTTTTTATTTATTTTTTACAATTGATTTTTTTATTATTTATTGCAATTCCTTTTTTTTATCAGCCCTGTTGGGGGGCTTTGGTGAGATATCAGGGGTCTTAACAAACCTCTGACATCTCCCCTTTGAGACAGGGAAAGGGACTAGGGACACAGATTTCCCAGCCCCTTTCTCAGCAGCCTCAGCTGCACTGAAAATTTGAAAATGAATGGCGAGAACACAGCTGTTCTTCTTCATTCATAAACTGAAACACCGTAAAGTTTCAGTTATGTAAATGGTCAGGGTTAGTGATCACTTCTACCTTCGCTCTCCATCCTGACAGATCGAGGGGGTAGAGGAGGAGAACGGAGGGGGACACGGCAGCACGGAGGGGGACATGGCAGCACAGAGGGGGACACGACAGCACAGAGGGGGACACGGCAGCACAGAGGGGGACATGAAGAAGCATGAAGGGAGACGGCAGCATGGAGGGAGACACAGCAGCACAGAGGGGGACACGGCAGCACAGAGGGAGACACGGCAGCACAGAGGGATACACGGCAGCACAGAGGGACATGGCAGCACAGAGGGAGACACATGAAAAAAGTTGTAGTTGCGCTAAAGAATAAAAAATAATGATTGATGATCAGTGTTAACCAGACCAAGCTACATAGTCCATGAAAGCAAAAAGTCCTCAGATAACTTGGAATATATGGTGATGAAACAAAGTTATATAATTGACCAAAAGTGTGCCGCCACCAGTGATAGAACTGATAAAAGATGTGCGCTTACCAAATACTGTGCTTGCGGCTGAACCCCAGCCAGGGCCTTTAATTAGAGTCCGCCATCGACATCAGGGATGATGATCCTCCAAATTGGCAGAAGTGGTATGGGATTCCCAAAAAAAAAAATGCTCACAATAGTGATGTACCGCAATTGTGAAATTAACTTATGACACACTGATGAGAAGAAAACCACCACCGATAGAGACCACCGTATAAATTGCGCGCTTACCAGACAGATAAGCTTTGATAGCTTGCGGCTGAACCCCAGCCAGGGCCTTTAAACCGAACTGCCTCCAACCTTGCAATCTCAGGGCTCTCCCAATATTCTCAGCAATGGTACCACCAAAAAAGAATTGAATCCACAATAGTGAAGTTCCGTAAAAAATCGTATTTAATAAAAGTTAAAATTGCACTTACAGAAACAGCATTTTTAAGAAGTAAAAAGATAAGCCGCTTACAGAGGGAGACACAGCAGAACAGAGGGGGACACGGCAGCACAGAGGGGGGACACGGCAGCACAGAAGGGGGACATGGCAGCACAGAGGGCGGACACGGCAGCACAGAGGGGGACACGGCAGTACAGAGGGGGACACGAAGCAGCATGGAATGAGTATGTATTTTATTAACTCTTAATTGACATGTAATTTGTGCAATTTTTTGATAATGGAGACATTTGGTTATTGTCATTTACCATTCTCTTCCTGTTTCCTCTCTTTGGGGGGCAAATAGGGCTAGAATGTGTTCCAGTGACATCACATCCTATTTGGAATGATTCATTTCCTTCCACTGAGTGTTATCTCTTGGATAGTGTTCTCTTTTCATTACTTGTTTTCATCACTTCCGGTGGGCGGTGTTGCTGTCCCGCCTCCTGGAAGTACTAGTAAAGGTTGCAATGTTCATATTTGCTTTCTCTGTGTTTATCTGATCATCGCGGCCGTATTGCGCATGCGTGGCCGCGCTGTTTTATTTTCTCTTTACTTCTTTGCTGACACTAATGTGGCTGCATTGCGCATGGGCGGCCACAATGTGTGTTACCATTGAATGCATACAGCTCGTTACCATTCTTGTGCTGACCTATTATAGACATGTATTTTTAGTGTGATCTGTATTTAATTGGGAGTGCTTGCGTCACAGGCCATGCCTCTGATGATATCCGAGTAGGATGAAACATGTCAGGCAGGCCGATGCAAGCATTCTGAGAGCCGCGGAGTTTTTATATGCCTTTTATCCTTGTTTGTCCTGTAAGTACACTACAATAAATTCTGTATGGTTACTTTGATTGCTTCCTTTCCTATACTGGGTACAATCTCCTGTTGATGACTGTGAAATTCATTCATCTACATGTTTAAGTCCTGGAGTCCCTTTATTTTGATGTTGATGTTATCCACCATTCATCTATCAAGTTAGGAGTGTTGCCTTTGTCACTGCCCACCTGCATCCTATGATCTTGCTGCCTGATTTTCACATAATTCTGGTAACCAGACTGAGAGCACAATAATTGGAGCCTCTGGGGTAAAATACATAAGCATAAAGATATAGAGTACCATCATCCGGAAACCAGGGAAAGTGCAGGGAGGGAGGGAGAAAGGGGAAGGGGAGGATGGGAAGGGGTGGCAGGGAAGGAAAGGGGGGGGTTTGGAACCAAGGAAAGGTACGTCCAGGCGAACACAGCTGCCATCCGGGAACAGGGGAGGCAGAGGCAGCGGGCCCAGCAGTATCATGTGAGGATGCAGCCCCAGACTAATTCATTCCTCAGCCGGATAGCCGTGGCCTTGGAGGGCATGCAGCCCACACCTGCCAGGAGTGGCCCACCCGGGGATCAGCCACCTCCAGATGCCCCACCCCCCCCCCACCCGAGGCTCCCTCCAGGCAGCTGAGGACCCAGAGAGGGCCCACCAGAAGGAGCTTCCATCAGGCTAAATGATGGGTGCTTTTTTTGGCTTTTTTTTCAAATAAATTTTTCTCAGCTCAGAAAAATTAGCCTTTTTTATGATTGTATGCTCAGGTTATGAGCCTTTTTTTTGATTTTATGCTCAGGTTATGAGCCTTTTTTTTTCAAACTGCACACGATCAGTAGTGCAGGCTACTGCGTGAATGGTGTGTGAATGTGGGGGTGGCACTCCTGCCAGTAAGGGGTGTCACCCTCGGTAGTTGGGGAGAAGTTATCCCCGTGTAAATGTAGTATGAATGGACAGCGACATCATTGGGGCCTTGACGTTGGCATTGCTGCTCCCAAGTCCTGCATGTTGGACTTGGGCTAATCCAATGTGAAGTGGATGTGGTGTGTGTGATATAGGGACCTCAGTGGTGTGTATGCGTGCATTGTATGTGTGATCAATGTGTTTGTTTATTGTCCAAAGATGCCTCCCGCGAGGACCCTCCTGACTGCTCTTCCCTTAGCAGACGGGGTAGCCTCTAGCAGGTGGGGACTGTGTGGGTCGGGGGTCAGATCATCACATATGTCAATCTGCAGGCCCTTTCTCATGGCATAGTTGTGCAGCATTTAACATGCACCGATGATCTGACACACAAAGGTAGGGGAATACAACAGGGTCCCCCCAGACTTATCCAGGGATCGGAAACGGGACTTCAGGAGCCCAAAATGTTAGTTCCACCACTGCACAGGTACTTATGTGTGCTTCATTGTATTTTCTCTCTCCTCTGGTTTGGGGATTCCGGAATGGAGTCATGAGATGGGGCCCAAGTGCATATGCCGAGTCACCTGGAAGGGAAAAGACAGGAGGATATTAGCCATGCATGTGCCCCTCGTGATGTCTGCATCATGGGGTTGGACAGTCATGCCTGACTCCCATGTCACTCACCAACCAACCAGCTGTCCCTGTACACGTTCTGTTCAAATTCTGCTGGGATTGGGCTTTGACGGTATATGTAGCTGTCGTGGCTGTACCCGGGGTGTTTGGCACGGACGTGCCATATGAGGCATTAGGCATCGGCTATCACCTGTACGATGATGATGTTACTATTGCGATATATGTGCTCTGTGGCACGGGGGGGCTGTAGTGCCACATGTGTGCAATCAATGGCCCCGATGGTGCGTGGGAATCCTGCAATGCTGTAGAAATCCTGCATTGCCTTCTGCCGCAGGTCCTCAGTGATGGGCCTGATGATGTGATGGGACATGCATCTGAGGATTGCGGGGACAACCTGGTGCACACATCTGCTCATGGTGGATTGTGACATCCCAGCCACAACTCCACTTGTACGCTGGAATGATCCACTGGCAAGGAAATGCAGTGTTGCCAGTACCTTGACCAGTGGCTGCACTGCTTGTGAGCGGTGTGTCTTGCTGGTGATGTCATCTTTTAGGGCTGTGGTTATTTCCAGGATTGCATCAGGGCTGAATCTGAAGATGCGATACACCTCCTCATCACCCATGCCAAAGAAGCTAATGCGCGTGCGGTATATCCTCTCACGTGCCCGCCTCCTCCGTACCGGTGGACCCATTAGTAATGCTAGGACCACGGCTGCCCCTGGCATGTTGGCACACAGAGGTGTTGTCCTGCAAGTGAGGTTGCTCAGCTTGCTATTTTCATCGGTAACGGTGCTGCTGTAGCTGCTCTCCTGCTGACCTGTGCCCGTCAGGTGTAAAGATAAACCAGCTATTTGTAGGAATAACTTTGCGCCGGATGTACGACTTACGCGCGGCGCACATAGCCAGCGTCTAGTGCTAATCCGTTCGCAAATCGGCATATCTCCCTCATTTGCATATTTGAATGGGAGATCAATGAGCGTGCCAGATGCGCCAAGCGTAAATATGCGCCTACGATACGCCGGCGTAGGAAAGTTAAGATGGTCGGAGGAAGCCTGTTTTCAGGCGTATCTAGTTTTGTAGGTACGGCGCATAGATACTACGGCGCATTTTTACACTTACGCGGCGCATATTGATATACGCCGGCGTAAGTCTTTCTGAATCTGGCCCATAGACTTTAACACATATTATCTTTCACTGAAGCGCTGCATTTTGGATTTTTTACTTATGTTTGCTGAATCAACAAACTCTGCTAGCTGCTTTATTATTATTCATTTGCTATTTGTTTATATTTATATATATATTTTATTTTAATTAGCGCATATATCCGTGCACCCTTTTTTATCATTTGTTTATTGTTATCTTCACAGTTATGTGGAGTTAGCCCAATTAGTTTTTTTGTTTTTGTTTTGGATTTGGTGTAAATAACGGTGGGGTGTATTTTCCCAATTTCCAATATGTCTGCAGGAAATGGATCCTCTGTAAACCTACAACATGGCTTCTGGCCCATTTCTGGGACTATGAAAATATGGCGGCCCCGCTATTTCCAGAAGACCTCTCTATAGTAACTTTAAGGACGCCTTAAAGATGGCCACCGGTGACATAAATTAGCGGCTTATCACACACAGCAGTATGGAGACTACTGTATAAGCATTGCGTGTCAATATCACATGACCTCCTGATAATGTCCCATTGGACAAAACATGCCAGGTGAAGAATTTGGTACTGATGTCACAGCGATTTTTGATTTTGGGTTGACAGTGGATTTCGGCTTTCAGATGTGGGTGTTTCTATTCACTGTCCTACATGTGTTGTGTATGTTTATATATATGCTTTTAAACATTACAAGTACTACACTATTGGAACCTTATTTTGCTTTAATTATTCAGAGCGGCAGGATTTAAAGGAGAAGTCCTGGAAATCCTTATGCTCCAATGTTGATTTAGGCATTTATGCTGCTATAGATCACTATAGCACTTTTGGGAAGAATTGTGAAACCATCACTGGTGTTTTCATTTTACACTTATGCCGCGTACACACGGTCGTTTTTTGCGATGAAAAAAAACTACGTTTTTTAAAACGTCATTTAAATTGATCGTGTGTGGGCAAAACGTCGTTTTTTGTCTTCAAAAAAACGACCAAAAAAAAATTCCAACGTGCTTGAATTTTTTGTGTCGTTTTTCAAAACGTCGTTTTTTGTTTCACAAAAAGTCACCCTTCTCACTCAGCCCCCTCCCTTCTCTCTCACCCCCCTCCCTTCTCAATCAGCCCCCTCCCCCATATCTGACATCCTCCCTTCTCTCCAAGCCCCCTCTCTTCTCTCTCAGCCCCCTCCCTTAACTCCAAGCCCACCTCACTTCTTCCTCAGCCCCCTCCCTGCTGTCTCAGACCCCCTCTCTCTAAGCCCACCTCCCTTCTCTCTCAACCCCCTCCCTTCTCTTCAAGCCCCCTCCCCCTCTTTCAGCCACCCTCCCTTCTCTCTCAGCCCCCTCTCTCTAAGCCTTCTCTCTTCTCTCTAAGCCCCCCTCCATTCTCTCTAAGCCCCCGTCCCTTCTCTCTAAGCCCCCCTCCCTTCTTACTCAGCCCCCTCCCTTCTCTCTCATCCCCCTCCCTTCTCTCTCAGCCCCCTCCCTCATCTCTAATATCCTCCCTTCTCTCCAAGCCCCCCTCTCTTCTCTCTAAGCCCCCTCTCTTCTCACTCAGCCCCCTCCCTTCTCTCTAAGCCCACCTCACTTCTCCCTCAGCCCCCCTTTCTCCAAGCCCCACTCCCTGCTCTCTCAGACCCCCTCTCTCTAAGCCCCCTTCCTTCTCTCTTAGCCCTTCCCTCTCTCTTAGCCCCCTCCCTTCTCTCTCAGCTCAGCCCTCCCCTCTCTCTTAGCCCCCTCCCTTCTCTCTCAGCTTAGCCCTCCCCTCTCTCTAAGCCCCCCTCCCTTCTTTCCCAGCCCCCTCTCTCTAAGTCCCCTCCCCTCTCAGTCCTCCCCTCCTCTCAGCCCTCCCCTTTCAATCAGACTCCTCCCTTCTCTCTCAGCCACCCCCCTCTCTCTAAGCTCCCCTCTTTTCTCTCTCAGCCCCCCTGTCTCTCAGCCGTCCCCCCTCTCTAAACCCCCTCCCTTCTCTCTTAGCCCTCCCTATTCTCTCAGCCCCCCCCCTCTCTCAGCCAACCCATCTCTATTTTTTATTTTTTTTTACTTTAAAAGATTTTTATTTTTTATTTGATTTTTCTACAAAATATTAGGAGCAATAGCAACAGCAGCTACTAAGATCAGCTAATCGTGTCAGCCTGCATAAGATCTGATTAGCATAGAATGACGATGAAGCGGAATTACATTTGTAAGTGTAAATTCTTCATTCCAACTCTAAAATTGAAAAATAAAATAATTTGTATTTTTTTTCTTGCATTGAGTATGATTAAATTCCAGAAAAGAGCAATGAACATATAAGGTTGTGGAAAATCCTCTTCCAAATATAGGGATTTTTATGTGAGGTGTCAATCGTTGTATTAAGGTAAGCACACCAAAGACAAGAATTGTAAATATATCAAAAAGAGTTTAATTTACATATAAAAAAGTTATACATATAAAATAATTTCATTAAAGGTTGACCACAATAGTTACAGAGAACAGAAAAAAGTAAGTTATGCAGGTTGCCGACTAGTTTCACATTCTTATGTTTCATCAGGGCTTTGCAACTTTAGTCTTTCTGAGTTTTAGTGGTCTGTGTGTGACATAAAAATGCCATTAGTACAACATAAAATAGTACAACATAAACCATTATTAATTTTCTACATTAACGATAAAACAAAATAAAGCAAAATATCTGTGTGCTTACCAATCCCATCAGTCACTGTGACAGGACAAAATATCAAGACGCCTTTCGGAGAAAACCTGGTAGCGCAAATGGCAATGAGGATGGACACAGGCCGGTGGAGGTCAGATCCAACCAACTGTATGATGTGCCGATATTAAGGTGATGAGACATCCAACCCACAATATAGTTGATTCTGCAAATTATTCAGAGTACAGACAAAAGATAGTATATAGAGCTACTTAAGAAATGGCTTATAGCAGGTCAAAAGTGGGAGGTATCAAAAAACAAAACCATCCCATATTTTACTAATCAATAAGTCCCATAGTAGTCCCCATAGCGAATAAGTCAGGGGATATTATGGTGATGAAGTTGTACTTACAGAGTTCTATATATAGCTGTAATTGCAAATTGTTTAAAGCAGACAGAGTGGGGTAGATTGTAAGGTAGAATGTTATAAAGAGAGTAGATAACGAGTAGATTCAAAGGCCAAGGACCATGATACCTAGTTAATTATATGTATTATATGCCTATTACCTGTAGGTTCAAAGGCCAAGGACCATGATACCTAGTTAATTATATGTATTATATGCCTATTACCTGTAGGTAGGTCACGGTACACGACCGCAGTCTATAAGGCAAATAGGTAATCCTCACATACGTCCAGTACCGCTCCGCTGCTGGTTGTGTAGTCTCCTCATACCCGGGACGGCGTCTGACATATGATCCGTCAGCGCCGTC
The DNA here is from genome assembly GCA_029574335.1 of Rana kukunoris. NCBI lineage: Eukaryota > Metazoa > Chordata > Amphibia > Anura > Ranidae > Rana > Rana kukunoris. The sequence continues at coordinate 75,637,365 of CM056058.1, read as the reverse complement.
TTAAGTATTCACCTTCACCTATGGCCATTCACTTCCGGTGAAGGTGAATACTTAAGACGGCGCTGACGGATCATATGTCAGACGCCGTCCCGGGTATGAGGAGACTACACAACCAGCAGCGGAGCGGTACTGGACGTATGTGAGGATTACCTATTTGCCTTATAGACTGCGGTCGTGTACCGTGACCTACCTACAGGTAATAGGCATATAATACATATAATTAACTAGGTATCATGGTCCTTGGCCTTTGAATCTACTCGTTATCTACTCTCTTTATAACATTCTACCTTACAATCTACCCCACTCTGTCTGCTTTAAACAATTTGCAATTACAGCTATATATAGAACTCTGTAAGTACAACTTCATCACCATAATATCCCCTGACTTATTCGCTATGGGGACTACTATGGGACTTATTGATTAGTAAAATATGGGATGGTTTTGTTTTTTGATACCTCCCACTTTTGACCTGCTATAAGCCATTTCTTAAGTAGCTCTATATACTATCTTTTGTCTGTACTCTGAATAATTTGCAGAATCAACTATATTGTGGGTTGGATGTCTCATCACCTTAATATCGGCACATCATACAGTTGGTTGGATCTGACCTCCACCGGCCTGTGTCCATCCTCATTGCCATTTGCGCTACCGGGTTTTCTCCGAAAGGCGTCTTGATATTTTGTCCTGTCACAGTGACTGATGGGATTGGTAAGCACACAGATATTTTGCTTTATTTTGTTTTTATCGTTAATGTAGAAAATTAATAATGGTTTATGTTGTACTATTTTATGTTGTACTAATGGCATTTTTATGTCACACACAGACCACTAAAACTCAGAAAGACTAAAGTTGCAAAGCCCTGATGAAACATAAGAATGTGAAACTAGTCGGCAACCTGCATAACTTACTTTTTTCTGTTCTCTGTAACTATTGTGGTCAACCTTTAATGAAATTATTTTATATGTATAACTTTTTTATATGTAAATTAAACTCTTTTTGATATATTTACAATTCTTGTCTTTGGTGTGCTTACCTTAATACAACGATTGACACCTCACATAAAAATCCCTATATTTGGAAGAGGATTTTCCTCAACCTTATATGTTCATTGCTCTTTTCTTTTATACTATTAACGGGATTGTGAGTTTTGGCCAATCGATTGGGGAAACATTGCTATCCACCTTGTTCTTTTTATTTTATATGATTAAATTCCAATAATATGCCAATTCCAGTTCCCATATATTTTATATTTTTTTATTTATTTTTTTAAACATTTTATTGTAGTTTTTTCAGTAATACAGATTGTAATCAAAGCACCACAAAGTACAAAACATTTTGAAAATTACATGTGGCATACCAACAAGAGCAGTAACACCATACAGAATACATTGTAGTTTTTCCAGTAATACAGATTGTAGTCAAAGCACCACAAAGTACAAAACATTTTGAAAATTACATGTGGCATACCAACAAGAACAGTAACACCATACAGAATACATTGACGAGTAAGTGAGTCTTTCAGCAATATAGATGTGTCCAGCATGAGAACGCATTGTACATAGGGTAGCCTAAAGTTCACATAAGATTTAACAGTTCAGATTCTAAGCGAGGACAAGTTATCATGCCTTGGTAAACCGTGGAGGCTCGACCTAACGGCACGTTTGGGAGAGCAGTCAAATAAGGCTCATCTACATTTCCACTATTTTTTTTTTGTTTGTTTTTCAAGTCAATTAGAGGGTCGCTAGTGGCAGGGGCCACCCCAGGACCCGCCCACCCCTCAACGGGAACACTCTGTGGGCGGCATGGGGGGGAGGTGTATCGTGACCCCATAGTAAATACTTAGGAGTTTGCAGGGGGTGGGGTACCACTGACCCCCCAGACATCTCCCGGGAAAAACCTTTCGACTGGGTGTGAAAAGCTCCAAAGAGAAAGAGTGGTGCATTCTCCAGACAGAGTGAAGGTGGTCCTAAGGGGGTTATCCAAGAGGGGAACGTCGATATTCAAGGACGGAGTGAGGGTCCTTGGTGCGGCGGGGGGCACGGAAAGGTGGGGATGGGCCTGAGGAGAGGGACCTGGCCCACCTATGGTCGGCAAGGAGCGGAGTGAGGGTCCTGTGCGCCAGTCATGAAGCAGCCATACCTCCCTGTAGTGTGGATAGAGGGCTAGGGGAGGAGCGGCTTGTGCGTGGTACGACATCCCTGTACTGGGACCAGCAGGCCCACGTGAATCTATATTTTTCATGTGTGTCCTTAGCTTGGTGGATGAGGCGTTCCAGTTCTTCAATTTTGTTAACACGTACATGCCAGTCTCCTATCGTGGGGGGAGTTTTGGACCTCCAGTACAGAGGGATGCACTGAGTGGCAGCATTGATTAAGTGCAGTGCCAATGATTTTCGGTAGTGTGATCTCGGCAAAGTAGAGTGGTGCAACAGGTATTGTGCCGGAGAGAAGGCGATCGGCATGGTGGTTATCTGTACAATACGGTCATGTATCTCTCTCCAGAAGGAGTGTAGCGATGGGCAGTCCCACCAGACGTGAAGAAATGTGCCGTCTATCGAGCCGGAGACCACAGGGTATATTTTATGAAGTCTATCAGGGGTCCGATACCACCTGGTACAAAGTTTGTATCTGTTTTCTTGTGCAGAGACATTTATAGACCCTTTGGGGCTGATTTACTAATGAATCTGCGCTGCGCCGGTACATGCCTTAATTAGTGCGCTGGATGAAGCCCTAATTAGGCGCATGAACCGGCGGCAGCAGCAGCGCGATGTGATTGATAAGTAAAGCCGCCGCCGAACTCCCTGTATAAGTCTATGGGGGGAAATCTTAATAGTGAATTTTAAAGGCTAATCTGCAAGTTTTGTCCTAAAAAGTGTTTGGGGACCTCAGTCCTGCCCCAGGGGACATGTACCAATGCTTTTTTTATTTTTTAAAACGGCCGTTTTTTCGGGAGCAGTGATTTTAATAATGCTAAAAGTGCAATAATAAAAGTGTAATTTTCCTTTAAATTTCGTACTATGGGGGTCTCTAATGTCAGCATGTGAAAAAGCGCATGTTTCCCGTGGTTAGAACTGTCTCTGCACAAAATGTCATTTTTCAAAGGAAAAAAGCCATTTAAAACTGACTCGCGGCAATAATGAATTGTCGGCTCCCGGCAATTGCAGGAGAATTCATTCATTAAAAAAACGAAAAAAAAAGCGTGGGGGTCCCCCCAAATTCAATAACCAGACCCTTTAGGTCTGGTATGGATATTAAGGGGAACCCCGCCGTCAATTTAAAAAAAAAAATGACGTGGGGTTCCCCCCAAATATCCATAACCAGACCCTTCGGGTCTGGTGTGGAATTTAAGGGGAACTCCACTCCAAATTAAAAAAAAAATGGCGTGGAGTCCCCCTAAAATCCACACCAGACCCCTTATCCGAGCACGTTGACCTGGCCGGCCGCAGAAAAGAGGGGGGGACAGAGCGCGGCCCCCCCCCTCTCCTGAACCGCACCAGGCCACATGCCCTCAACATTGGGAGGGTGTTTTGGGGTGCCCCCCAAAACACCTTGTCCCCATGTTGATGAGGACAAGGGTCTCTTCCCCACAACCCTTGCCCGGTGGTTGTGGGGGTCTGCGGGCAGGAGGCTTATCGAAATCTGGAAGACCCCTTTAACAAAGGGGCCCCCCAGATCCCGGCCCCCCCCCTGTGTGAAATGGTAATGGGGTACCTTGTACCTCTACCATTTCACGAGTAAAAAAAATGTAAAGGGTTAAAAAAGACAAGAGCCGGTTTTGGACAAGTCCTTTATTATCTTCTTTCTTCTTTCCTTCGGGTTTCTTCTTCCTCCTCCTTCTTCTTCCTCTGCTTCTGTCTTGGGTCTTCTATTCCCGCATCTTGCCCGGCGTGTTCTTCCATCTTCTGTTCCTCCCGCTGTCCTTCTCGTCCGCATCTTCTTCTCCTTCTTGTTCTTCTTCGCCGGAGCGGCCGCTTCCAATTGAAATCCCCGCTGTCTGCCGGACCACGCCCCCCCCTCTGACGCCTCGGGCAAGCTCTTAGGAGTGTGCTGCAAGTGCGTCCGAGGGGGGCGTGGTCACAAGTGAGAGGGCGGGCAATTCAATTTGAAGCTCGTGCGCGGCTTTTTCTTTGCCAGAGTCGCCGCTTCCAATTGAATTGCCCGCTTTCTGGAACATGTGACCACGCCCCCCTCTGACGCACAGGCACCACACGGGGACTTTCCTAAGAGCTCGCCCGTGGCGTCAGAGGGGGGGGCGTGGTCCGGCAGACAGCGGGGATTTCAATTGGAAGCGGCGCCTCCGGCGAAGAAGAAGAAGGAGAAGATGCGGACGAGAAGGACAGCGGAAGAAGATGGAAGAACACGCCGGGCAAGATGCGGGAATAGAAGACCCAAGACAGAAGCAGAGGAAGAAGAAGGAGGAGGAAGAAGAAACCCGAAGGAAAGAAGAAAGAAGATAATAAAGGACTTGTCAAAATCCGGCTCTTGTCTTTTTTTACACTGACACTTTTTTTTTACTCGTGAAATGGTAGAGGTACAAGGTACCCCATTACCATTTCACACAGGGGGGGGGCCGGGATCTGGGGGGCCCCTTTGTTAAAGGGGTCTTCCAGATTTCGATAAGCCTCCTGCCCGCAGACCCCCACAACCACCGGGCAAGGGTTGTGGGGAAGAGACCCTTGTCCTCATCAACATGGGGACAAGGTGTTTTGGGGGGCACCCCAAAACACCCTCCCAATGTTGAGGGCATGTGGCCTGGTGCGGTTCAGGAGAGGGGGGGGGCCGCGCTCTGTCCCCCCCTCTTTTCTGCGGCCGGCCAGGTCAACGTGCTCGGATAAGGGGTCTGGTGTGGATTTTAGGGGGGACTCCACGCCATTTTTTTTTTAATTTGGAGTGGAGTTCCCCTTAAATTCCACACCAGACCCGAAGGGTCTGGTTATGGATATTTGGGGGGACCCCCACGTAATTTTTTTTTAAAAATTGATGGCGGGGTTCCCCTTAATATCCATATCAGACCTGAAGGGCCTGTTAATGGAATTTGGGGGGACCCCCACGTCATTTGAATAATTTTTTTTAAATTCGTACCATGGGGGGGGGGGGGGGGGGATTGTCAGCAGGTGAATAAAGTGCACTTTTCCTGCGGTTAGAAATATGTCTTTGCACAAAATGACATTCTGAAAAAAAAAATAAAAAAAAATAAAGCCATTTAAAACTGACTCGCGGATATAATGAATTGTCGGCTCCCGGCAATTGCAGGAGAATTCATTCATTAAAAAAACGAAAAAATAAAGCGTGGGGGTCCCCCCAAATTCAATAACCAGACCCTTTAGGTCTGGTATGGATATTAAGGGGAACCCCGCCGTCAATTTTAAAAAAAAATGACGTGGGGTTCCCCCCAAATATCCATAACCAGACCCTTCAGGTCTGGTGTGGAATTTAAGGGGAACTCCACCCCAAATAAAAAAAAAATGGCGTGGAGTCCCCCCTAAAATCCACACCAGACCCCTTATCCGAGCACGTTGACCTGGCCGGCCGCAGAAAAGAGGGGGGGACAGAGCGCGGCCCCCCCCCTCTCCTGAACCGCACCAGGCCACATGCCCTCAACATTGGGAGGGTGTTTTGGGGTGCCCCCCAAAACACCTTGTCCCCATGTTGATGAGGACAAGGGTCTCTTCCCCACAACCCTTGCCCGGTGGTTGTGGGGGTCTGCGGGCGGGAGGCTTATCGAAATCTGGAAGACCCCTTTAACAAAGGGGCCCCCCAGATCCCGACCCCCCCCCTGTGTGAAATGGTAATGGGGTACCTTGTACCTCTACCATTTCACGAGAAAAAAAAAGTGTCAGTGTAAAAAAAGACAAGAGCCGGTTTTTGACAAGTCCTTTATTATCTTCTTTCTTCTTTCCTTCGGGTTTCTTCTTCCTCCTCCTTCTTCTTCCTCTGCTTCTGTCTTGGGTCTTCTATTCCCGCATCTTGCCCGGCGTGTTCTTCCATCTTCTTCCGCTGTCCTTCTCGTCCGCATCTTCTCCTTCTTCTTCTTCGCCGGAGCGGCCGCTTCCAATTGAAATCCCCGCTGTCTGCCGGACCACGCCCCCCCTCTGACGCCACGGGCAAGCTCTTAGGAAAGTCCCCGTGTGGTGCCAGTGCGTCAGAGGGGGGCGTGGTCACATGTTCCAGAAAGCGGGCAATTCAATTGGAAGCGGCGACTCTGGCAAAGAAAAAGCCGCGCACGAGCTTCAAATTGAATTGCCCGCCCTCTGACATTGTGACCACGCCCCCCTCGGACGCACTTGCAGCACACTCCTAAGAGCTTGCCCGAGGCGTCAGAGGGGGGGGCGTGGTCCGGCAGACAGCGGGGATTTCAATTGGAAGCGGCCGCTCCGGCGAAGAAGAACAAGAAGGAGAAGAAGATGCGGACGAGAAGGACAGCGGGAGGAACAGAAGATGGAAGAACACGCCGGGCAAGATGCGGGAATAGAAGACCCAAGACAGAAGCAGAGGAAGAAGAAGGAGGAGGAAGAAGAAACCCGAAGAAAAGAAGAAAGAAGATAATAAAGGACTTGTCAAAAACCGGCTCTTGTCTTTTTTAACCCTTTACATTTTTTTTACTCGTGAAATGGTAGAGGTACAAGGTACCCCATTACCATTTCACACAGGGGGGGGGCCGGGATCTGGGGGGCCCCTTTGTTAAAGGGGTCTTCCAGATTTCGATAAGCCTCCTGCCCGCAGACCCCCACAACCACCGGGCAAGGGTTGTGGGGAAGAGACCCTTGTCCTCATCAACATGGGGACAAGGTGTTTTGGGGGCACCCCAAAACACCCTCCCAATGTTGAGGGCATGTGGCCTGGTGCGGTTCAGGAGAGGGGGGGGGCCGCGCTCTGTCCCCCCCTCTTTTCTGCGGCCGGCCAGGTCAACGTGCTCGGATAAGGGGTCTGGTGTGGATTTTAGGGGGGACTCCACGCCATTTTTTTTTTAATTTGGAGTGGAGTTCCCCTTAAATTCCACACCAGACCTGAAGGGTCTGGTTATGGATATTTGGGGGGAACCCCACGTCATTTTTTATTAAAATTGATGGCGGGGTTCCCCTTAATATCCATACCAGACCTAAAGGGTCTGGTTATTGAATTTGGGGGGACCCCCACGCTTTTTTTTGGTGTTTTTAATGAATGAATTCTCCTGCAATTTCCAGGAGCTGACAATTCATTATTGCCGCGAGTCAGTTTTAAATGGCTTTTTTCCTTCAGAATGTCATTTTTCACATGCTGACATTACACCCAGGGCCGCCATCAGGGGGGTACAGGCAGTACACCTGCAGGGCCGCCATTAGGGGGGTACAGGCATTACACCGCCCGGGGGTCCCCAGGGGCCCCCAGGGGCCCGGATGGGAACCACCCTAAAACAAAAAAAAAAATATTTTTTATTTTTTATTTTTTTTAAGGGCTCCGAAGGTCCCCAGGGGCCCGGAGGCCACTAAGGGCCCCAGATGGCAAGCCCTTTTTTTTAAATAAAAGATATATATTTAAAAAATATATATATTTTTTTTAATATATTTGTTTTTTATTTTTTTTTAAGGAAAGGGCCCAGAGGTCCCCAGGGCCCTGGAAGGCTACCCCCTTGTTTTTTTACTTTTTTTCGATAAATGTTATATTTAAAAAATATATATATATGTATTTTCTCTCTTTTTTATTTTTATTTTATAAAGAGCACAGAGGTCCCCAGGGCCCCGGATGGCTACCCCCCTTTTTTATATATATTTTTCTTTATTTCTTATTTCTGTCAAAATTTTTGTAAAGGGCCCCCCCGCTCCTCAATTTGTGGCAACACCCCCCCCCCCGCTTCTCAATTTCATGCGGCAGCACCCCCCCCCCCCCCCGGTTCTCTGCTCCAGGGGGCCCATGCCTGAAGCTGTGTAAGGGGCCCCAAAATTCATGATGGCGGCCCTGTACACCTGTAAGGGGCCCGGGGGTCCGGAGGTGCCCAGATGCCTGGAGGCCCCCCAGCGCCCCAGATGGTAACCCCCCTCTTTTTTTTTTTGTATATATATTTGTTAGTTGGTTTTTGTAGGATTTTTTTATTAAAGGGCCAATTTTTGGAATTTAATATTTTTTAGCAGTCTGGAGGTCCCCAGGGCCCCGGGTGGCAACCCCCCAAATTTTTTGTTATTAAAGGGCCAATGTTTTGTTTAGGGGTCTGGAGGTCCCCAGTGGCCCGGAGATCCCCAGGGCTCCAGATGACAACCCCCCACCTTTACAAAAAAAAAAAAAAAAAAAAAAATTATATATTTTTTGGTTATTTTTTAAACATATATATATATATAATATAATTTTGAAAGCTCCCAGAGGGCCCCAGATGACAACCTTTTTGCTTCTAAAAATGTTATAAACATTTTCCCCAGGTTTGTTACTTTTTACTTTAATTTCTTTTTTAAAGTGTATTTTGTGCGTGAAGTCGAGAGAGAGGAGCTGGACTTGCAATCGCCATCCTTCTCCATGCCCCCGGTGGCAATGGTGGGTGTGAGGGGGGCCTGTCCCCGATGGGACAGAGGGACTCCCCCTATGAAGGAGTGTAGCCCACCCAGCCAGCCCTGTAGGTCCTTCGCCTCCCTTTATTTTAGGAGACCTCATGGCCAAAGTGTGTGCAAGTGTGGTGTTTTTTTTTTGGGGGGGGGGGGGGGGGGGGGGGCATACTAAGCACAGGCGTACCTTGCATAGCACACCCCACTGGGAGCCAAACTCAATTCACATGTAGCCGAGACCGGGATCCGAACCCTTGGCTGCAGAGGTGAACGGCTTGTCAGCGCAGTTCCATTCACGTTGAGCCACCACAGCTCCCACCCAATGTTATTTTTTTTTTTAGATTTTTTGGTAGTTATTTTTTATTAAAGGGCCCAGAGCTCCCAAGGCAACCCCCTTTTTTATTATTTTATATATGTAGATATTGTAATTTATTTTTCATTAAAGAGCCCAGAAGTTTCTTTTTATTAAAGGGCCCAGTGGTCCCCAGGGCCCCCGGATGGCTACCACCCTTTTTAATATATATTTTTCTATATGTATTTTTTAGTAAAGGAACCCCCCGCTTATCAAATTGCGGCAGCCCCCCCCCCTTCTTAATATCAGGCGGCACCCCCCCCCCTATTCTCTGCTCCAGGGGGCCCATGCCTGAAGCTGTGTAAGGGGCCCCATAATTCCTGATGGCGCCCCTAATTGCCTCCCCCCCCCCCTGGTACGAAATTTCAAGGAATTTTTCACTTTTATTGGTGCACTTTAACCACTTCCATACCGCGCCTATTCTGGCACTTCTCTCCTTCATGTAACAATTATATTTTCTTCCTTGAAACTTACTCAGGACCCCCAAACATTATATATATTTTATTAACAAACACCCTAGGGAATAAAGTGGCGGCCATTTTTTCGGACACATTTCCAACAGTATTTGTGCCAAAAATTTTCAAACGTTTTTTTTTTTTTTTTGGCTTTCAAAAAAAATACCTGTTTCATGAATGACAAAATAAGAAAGCAGTAAAGCTAGCCCAATTTTTAGGGATAAGGTGAAAGATGATGTTCCCCGAGTAAATAGATACCTAACTTGTCACGCATTTCATATTGCGCACACTCATGGAATGGCGCTAAACTTCGTTATTAAAAATCTCCATAGGCAACGCTTGACTTTTTTTCTCAGGTTACCACTTTTGAGTTACAGAGGAGGTCTAGTGCTAAAATTATTGCTCTCGCTCTAACGCACGCTATGATACCTCACATGTGGGGTTTGAAGGATGTTTACATATGTGGGTGGGACTTGCATGCGTGTTCGCTTCTGAGTGCGAGCTACTAGGGACAGGAGCATTTAAATTCCTTTGTTATTTTATTTTTTTTTTACTTAATATTTTAATTTTTGCACTTGTTTGTCCCTTTGTTTGTATTATTTTTCACTTTTCTTCCTATTACAAGGAATGTAAACATCCCTTGTAATAGGACTAGTGTGTGACAGGTCCTCTTTATAGAGAAAGGCGGGGTCAATTAGACCCCACATCTGTCCTCCAGGCTGGAAAGCATGTAATTGGTTTAAAAAAAAAACATCTCATGCTTTCAGCTGCAATCATGTTCGTTCAGCACAGTAGCGTATGTGTAGCATGTTCACCTAGCAGCAAAAGGGTTGCTGGTTCGAATCCCGCCCGTGACACTATCTGCCTGGAGTTTGCATGTTCTCCCTGTGCGGGTTTCCTCCCACAATCTAAAAACATGCTGTAAATTGGATCCTGTCTAAATAAGCCCTAATATGCAGTAGGATATTTAGGTTTTGTGCTGCCCTAGGCCTGACCAAATTTTGGCACCCCCCTAATAGAAAAATGACCCACCCTTCCTGTCAAGGCCACACCCTGTTTTTTTATGACCCACCCAGGAATTTTCAGGGGACACACACAAGTTCTGTGGGGGGGGGGGGCACAGGAGACCCTTAATTTGCCTAGTTTTTCGATCACTTCCTGTTTGGCTATGGGGCAGGAAGTGAAGGCCAATCTCCCCAAACGGACAGGGATAATACAAAATAAACTGACAGAGCTTCTAACCCCCCCCCCCCCCCAACTCTATCCAAAATGAAAGAAATCCAAAAAATAAAAGTGATGATTATTGTTCCAGTTTAACCCCAAATTTCAGATCATTTTATTGAGAGGCTTAAGAAAATATAACCATGCCAATAGGCCAGGATCCAGCGTTGCTAATATATGAATGTGTGTTAGGGACCCCCCACAAACACCACCCAATGTTAAATCAACTATTTTCTTGTTTGTTTTGGGGATGCCTGCACCCCTGATAGGGTAAAGACACCTCACAAATGTTGTCACTTTCTACTTAATTCATTCACTTCCTGCCACACAGCCAAACAAAACAGGAAGTGAGGGAAACACCTGAGTAATGTTTTTGTTGGGGACACACAGATCAATATAAATAGTTTCCCATTTTGGAAATGGCATTTTGCTGTGTACACCCCAAATTAGTAGGAATCTTGGACTTTGGGGTCCATTTACTAAAGGCAAATCCACTTTGCACTACAAGTGGACAAGCAAGGAAGAAAACTCAAAACTTGGCGGGATTGGAAGTAAAAACCATCAGTGCTTCCCTTCTGATTTTCATTGCCTACGCTTCTACTGCAGAGCGGCTTTGCCTTTACTAAACCCCAAATAACTAATCATTTGGGGTGTACACTGCAGTGCAATTTGCTTAATGGTGACACTAGTTAGATTGACCTGTGTCCCAAAGAAAAGACCATTGGTAGGGTTTTAACCTCACTTCCTGTTCAGCTGTGTGACAGGAAGTGAAGCCAATTTTAGGAAAAGGGACACAAAGCCCAACCTAAAAACACTAGCAGGGGTTCTAACACTCAATTGGCTTCCCTCAAACAACCCACAATTAGAATAGGATTGTCTTGTGCTAGTTTCAAGCACAGCGCTGTAAATCAGCACTTCAAGCCTGTCCACCAATACACCACCCCCCCCCCCCCCCCCCCCCTCCAACAGGCCCTGTTTGCAGCTTTTCCTACATCTTGCACATGTGCTTTAAAAAGTCAGTCTGGACATCAGTTCTAGGAAACAATTACTTACCGCTTTGTCCTTCCTTTTCTGGTGACTAAACATTTCATGCATACACACCAGGAAAGAGCTTAGAGACAAATCACACTTGATGGTTTAGGCCCAAACTAGTTCAGCTGCAGCGGTTGAAATCCATAGCAGGAAAAAAATATCACAAAACAAACTTCAAAATTTGAAAGTAATTTTATTGGTCCACAAAACAAGGAAAGCAAAACAAAAAATTACAAATAAACACACCAAAAATATATAAAAACACCTAAAAACAAAAAAGACCAACGTTTATTTCACAGTCATTGGAAAATAAATCATGCTTTTGAAATAACAGGATAGACCCACAGGATTAAAACATTAGTCATTAACATCTTGAGAAACATTTAGCAAAATTATGTAGCAGAGAAAACATCAAAAAATACAAAACTTGCTCCAAAACATCTCTGTTTCACTCCGCCATTCCTTCCAGCCAGCAAATCTGCCCCCTCTGAGGGCAGCTGACACGTGCAGTATCCACGCTTTTTATAACATGTGTGCTAATGAACCAATTGGAAACACATGAAGAAATGTCAGCCTCTAGTTTGTGTGCACTTGGAACTGCTTACACCTGTTAAGGATGTCCTTAAATTACTAAGCCAAAAAAAGAGCTTTCTGAGCATGCTCAGAAAGATGCAAGTCATTTTCAGGATGAAACTTCCAACTTCTTTTTCTAACTGTTCGAGCATGCCCAGTTCACTCGAAATGCAGTACCAGAATCAAATCTGCAATGGCGGATGAAAGCATTAGAGGTGTTAAATTTTTTTTGGTCCCCATGAAGTGATGCTTTACAAGCTGAACGGGAGGTCTTATAGAATTTTTACGTAACAAACCTAAATAGTAATAATTTAAAAGCCCCTGTCCCTAGTAGCTCGCAGTCAGAAGCGAACAAGCAGCATTTTTATTGTTTCCGGTTACCAGTTTAGATTTACAGATGAGGTCTAGTGCTATAAATATTCCTCTTGCTGTTACGCACGCTATGATACCTCACATGTGTGGTTTGAAGAATGTTTCCATATATGGGGCGGGCCTTAAATGTGTAAGCCCCGCCCACATATTGAACCCCTGTTCAAACCCCACATGTGAGGTATCATAGCGTACGTTAGAGCGAGAGCAATACTTTTAGCACTAGACCTCCTCTGTAAATCTAAACTGGTAACCTGAAACACATAAAAAAAGTGTTGCCTATGGGTATTTTCAAGTACTGAAGTTTGGCCCCATTCCATGAGTGTGTGCAATATTAAAGTGTAACATGTTGGGTATCTATTTACTCGGTGTAACATCATCTTTCACATTATGGCCATAAATTGGGCTAACTTTAGTGTATTCTTAATTTGTAACCACTTGAGCCCCAGAGCATATTACTGGTCACTGACGGGGCCATTTTTTGCATTTCAACACTGCGTCATTTTGACTGACAATTGCGTGGTTGTGCGACGTGGCCCCCAAAAAAAATTGGGCGTCCTCATCCTCCCCCCCCCCCCCCCCTAAAAAATTTTTTTTTTTTTTTTTGGTGGTAATTGATCACCTCTGCGTTTTTTCTTATTTTTTGCTTGACCCAAAAATATAGCGACAATTTGGTAACTAAAAAAACATCTTTTTTACTGTTTGCTATAATAAATCTCCCCCAAAATATATTCAAAAAATGTTTGCCCTCAGTTTAGGCCGATAAGTATTCTTGGACATCTTTTTGGTTGCAAAAAATCACAATAAGCGTTTGATTGGTTTGGGCAAAAGTTCTAAGTAGGGGTTGGTCTTATGGGTTTTTTTTGGAATAATTTTTTGTTTTACTAGTAATGGTGGCTATCATTGTTTTTTCTGTCTAATGCGACATTGTGGCGGACACATTTTTTGTGAGATTTGGCATTTTTGTAGCGAGCAATGGTATATAAATGCATTGCTTACTATAAAAATGACACTGGCAGGAAGGGGTTAACACTAGGGGCGCGGAAGGGTTGAATATGTTACCTGGGTGTGTTCTAACTGTAAAGGGGGTGGGACTGTGTAGGGGAAATGACAGATCGCTGTTCATACATTGTAGGGACAGACGAGCAGGCATTCCCCCCCCCCCCCTGACAGGACTGGGATAAAGGGGAACTCCACCCCAAATTACAAAAAAAAAACGCGTGGGGGTCCCCCTTCAGGTGCACAACAGGCTCTAGATTTGATCTGGAACATAAGGGGTTAAACCCACGCCAAAAAACGGCGTGGGGTTCCCCCTCAGATCCAGACCAAACCCTTCTCCCAGGCACGCAGTCTGGCCGGACAGGAATGGGGGTGGGGACGAGCGAGCGCCCCCCCCCCCCTGAGCCGTACCAGACCACATGCCCTCGACATGGGGGAGTGTGTGCTGTGGGGGAGGGGGGCACTGCCCCCCCACCCCAAAGCACTCTTGTCCCCATGTCGATCGGGACAAGAGCCTCTTCCCGACAACCTGGCCTGTTGGTTGTCGGGGTATGCGGGCGGGGGCTTATCAGAATCTGAGAGCCCCCTATATTAAGGGGCCCCCAGATTCTGGCCACCCACACCTATGTGAATGAGTATGGGGTACATCGTACCCCTACCCATTCACCGGGTGGAAAAGTGTAAACACCAAAAAAAACAAAACAGAAAAAAATAATTTATTAGTCAGCTCCGGGGGTCTTCTGCCGGGACCCCCCACCACCAGCCCATTGGGCCCCGGGCTTTGCCGTCTTCTGCGGGGGGGGACACCCACCGATGATCTCCGCCATGTCCAGCCAGGCCCCCACCCCAAAATAAGCTCTTTCACATTCGGGGGGGCCGGCCGAAAAAAGCAGAGAACAACGGGGGCGGAGCCCCTCGGTCTTCCAGACTTTTTCTGCCGGGGGGGCTCCAGCCCCGCACCGGTCTTCGCCGCCGCCTTCCGCCGGGGGGGGGACACCCACCGATGCTCTCGGCCATGTTCGGCCAGGCCCCCTACCCCAAATCAAGCTCTTTTACATCCGGGGGGGCCCGGCGGAAATGGCGGAGAACAACGGGGGCGAAACCCCTCCTCGTCCTCAGTGCAGCTCCGCCCACTGGCAGTAGTTCCGGCTCCTCCCACAGAGTCATTCTGCTTCCTGCTGGAGAGGAGAGAAGACCTGTCTCCAGAGCTCCTGTGTTCCAGCCTACAGGACAGCCTCAGCCCCCAGCCCCCGGCCCCGGAAGAGGGTGGATGGCCTCCCTCAGCCCCCGAGGTGGACCGGCTGTCCGGCCTCCGGAGGAGTCAACAGCACCTGCCCTCCAGCCAGACCACTGCCACCACCATCAGCAGGGAGGACCGTCTCTCCTGGAGACCCAGGTGGGTCCTCTCAGACTGGACAAAGCCCCTCAGCCAGGTGAAAATGAAGCAAGAACCAGGAAGAGGCGGGATAAAATCAAATCCCTGCTGGGTGAGGATATCTCAGCCTGCGTGGAAAAGATGACTACTCTCGCAGGCCTGAGGGTAAAGAGGGACAGGTGTGCTCCAGCACTAAGAGATCTGAATACAGGGGGGCCATCACCACCCTAGGACTAGAGGTAAAAGAAATATGGGAATACCTGGGGGGCTTTTGCCAACGTGGGGCTGGAGAGGTGAACTTCCTAGAGGAGCTCCGGAGGACCCTCCAGCAGGCCAACCGGGAAGGGAGCCAGCAGCGAGGAGGAGCGGGCGGTCTAAGAAGGGGTCCCAACCCCCCAAGCAGCCAGGAGAGTCAGGGAGCCTGGGTGCAGTGGGGGGGGGCGAGTGCCGGTGGTGCAGGGCCCAGTATGGCCATAAAACCTGGGGAGGTTCCCGGGAGCCGATCCCCTCGGTCCGTGGAAGGGACGGGGGGTTGGCGAAGTCCGGGGAGTCCAGTGATCCAGGAGGTCGCCGGGCCCAGGTGCCGCCGGCGGTACCCCCCCGCCATCTTCAGGTCAGCATACCCAGCTCCCCCAGGATGGTCGCACTGCCACAGCTGAAAGCCCCCATGTGTCGGCTTCCATGACCCCTCAGCTTGCAGAGGAGCGGGAGATCTGGCCATGGAAAGGCCAGGGACTGCTCCTGCGGCTGTTATGTCATCGGGAGAGAGGCAGACACATGGTGGAGGCATTGTGCTGCGGTCATCTGGAGGTAAACAGCTTGTGTGCAGTGTGGCCAAGATGGCGCCGGCTGTTGGGGGTGGAGTAGACCGGGACCCGGAAGTGACCGCCCAAGAACCGGAAGTGCCCCAGCGAAACCGGAAGTGCCCCAGCCGAAACCGGAAGTGCCCCAGCCGAACCGGAAGTGTCCCCACCGAAACCGGAAGTGCCCCAGCCGAAACCGGAAGTGACCAGACCGAACCGGAAGTGACCGTCCCGCGACCGGAAGTGCCCCCCCCGCGAGTTTGCGGTGGTCGGTGGGGGCTCAGGGGACCTGGGGGATGAGAGGCCGGGGTACAGGGGTGCCCAGCCCCGGACGAGCTGCAGCAGGCACCTCCAGCACCCCCGGCAGGAGATGGACAGAGACTGTGAGGACGGTAAATTGGACGGTATAAGCTGCCACCCCCCCCCAGGTCCCCATGGACACTGCCACAGGCCCCGAGGGGCTCCCTGCAGCACCGGCGGGGTGGGGGGAAAGTCAGGTGGGACCCCTCCCAGTGGACTGTATAGCATACGATTATATCCGGCAGTTGGAGGGGTCCCAGGGGGGGCCCCCCCCAGTACAGGTGGAGTCCCAAGGGGCTGGTGTGGTCGCGGAGGGGTCTGGGTGGGGGAGTTTGGTGGGGGTGGTACCCCCCTCTGCTGTGGTCCCGGGGGGGGGAGCCTGTAGTCAGGCCAAAGGTGGTGGGTCAGGGTGGTCAGGGTATATCAGCGGGTGGGTGCAACACCACCGGCAGGGATGGGGGCCCCCCCGTCCCCCCCCACTTCTGGGGGTGCTGAGGGGGTGCCCCACTTCCGGAGAACATCTTTCGGGGGCTCCGAGGCCAACTTATTGTCTGCCCTAAAGGGGGGTCGCGCTTTTCGCCCAGGTGTTGGGCTCTCGTGCCCCTCTGGACCACCTGTACAGCCGGTTTGGCGCCCAGAATTTCCGCGCCCCCCCTGCTGACCAGGAGAGGACCAGGGGTCGGCGTGGACGAGGGGTACAGTGGTCCAGAGAGGAGGCGTAGGAATGTTGTCCAGCTTCGGTACGAGGGTCCGGACCCCTGCCCCGCTCGAGGTGATGTGGTGGGCCTGGTACTCTCCTTGGGTTTTGGGGTGGATGACCTTTTTGCTGTCATCCATCCCACCAACACACGGGAGTTTGATATAAGTTTTGTCACTCCCGTGTGTATGGAACGCTTTATCACCCGCTTTGGGTTGGTGAGGGGCGTTGACCCTTGGAAGAGGTACAGGCTCATTCCCATCTCCAGGCAGGAGGAGGTTAAGAACATCACCATCCTGGTGAGGAATGAGTCGCTCCCTCCGGAGGACATTGCCACCTGCTCGGGAGGTACGGGCAGTTGCAGACCCCCCTGAGGAAAGAACCTTGATGAGCGCGGGGTCTGGACCGGGGCTTGGTTGACCAGGATCCGGCTCAAGAGGGAGGGCAACAGTGTTGCCCACCTCCCTGGCAGCGCCTTTCTAGGCAGAGACCGGATCCTGGCGTTCTACCCCGGGACAGCCCGTCGTTTGCTTCAAGTGCGGCAGCCCGACCCCACATGAGCTCGGACTGCACGGTGGTCAATGTGGGCCGGTGCCACGAGTTTGGCCACCAGTACCGAGTCAT